>CM076576.1:61767045-62115904 GCA_034641835.2 Pinus albicaulis
CTGTTATGTCCTAATCGGTCTTTGACAACTCAAGGCCGTTCTTAGGAGCGACAACAATACCAAAACCCCAATTTTAATTCTTATGCATTTTACCTCTGCCGAAGGAAATTTCACCTATTTCCTTTGTTTCTCTTCCAAATTTCCATAATGTGACCATTTGCATTATGCTCCTCCTGATTAATCATGATCGTCAATCTCTACAGATCGAAGGATCTGACTTGTTTCTTCCCATCACTCTCCTTTTAACCACTATGTGAAAATCTCCACCATTAGATGTTGTCATCCAACGACCTCGCTCCTTCCCCACAACCTCTGAAGTAGCTT
The DNA here is from genome assembly GCA_034641835.2 of Pinus albicaulis. Taxonomy (NCBI): domain Eukaryota; kingdom Viridiplantae; phylum Streptophyta; class Pinopsida; order Pinales; family Pinaceae; genus Pinus; species Pinus albicaulis. The sequence goes on from CM076576.1 coordinate 61,767,370, forward strand.
TACCCAATAACGCAGGATTTTATAATTTTTTTTGTATTTTGTAGGTTTTAATGGTTTTTTCCATTATATAAAAGGAAAGTTGAAGCCGAGGATGACGATCCTCTAGGCTCTCACTTATCAAGAAGAAATCATTGAGCAGGGTTCAACTCCATGTTTCGTCAATGCTTCATGGGCATTGATGCCATATGAGCCCTTTGCGGCACCTGCACATCAACAAGACATAGTGAAATTCAAAAGAGTATCAGTGTTGAAGACCTTCCATAGCAGAACTGAAGATTGAAGATGAATTCCATAGTTTAGTGTATTACGGCTAAGATCGATTATCAAAAGCCTAATCCATTGGATTAAAAACAATTAAAGAAAATCATAAACATTTATCAGACAGTACTTTTTCTTACGCCACATCGAGGCAAATTGATTCCTCTCACCTACCTAATGCCATCCGTAGCCCCAAAGCATTCAATGGATGCCGAGTTATGATCGTAAAAGAAGCGATGTTTTTCTCAACGTAGCCGAATAGTTAATTATACCAAAGGAACTTAATGAAAAAATATCAGCAGAGTTATTACAACATGAAACAGAGCCTTAAATTCAACAAGATCTCTCACGTAGCTTAATTCTTAAATGTAAAACAATTAATACAGACAGAATATCTGTAAACTTCTCCATCGAGCCCATCAAAGGCCGAGAAGTATTAAATACTGTATTAATTGACCCAGGAGGTCTTTTATCAGATGCCACCTCCTCATTCCTTCTATAAATAATCCTGTAGAAGATGTGAAAATGTTGGTTGCAGAACTTTGAAATATACTTGTGCTCAAAACTTCTACTTGTAAATAGTGTTCAAAGGCTCTTGAAGCTCTTCTTGTGATTAAATAAGTTAGTCTGAGAAGTTAAGATGATTGCTGAACTGAAACATTGGACTTAAAGTTGTAACTAGTTTGAAGCATCAATACAAACTGATTTATGGGATCCTGGTCTATGTCAACGATGATGTTATTTCTTATCGTAAATTGTTATTTTATTTCTGTTTTCACTTTGTCCATCTTCTATGATAAATAACAACAAGCATAGAGTTAGGATTTACTGTATATCAGTACCCTTCTTTGACTGATAAGCTTTATCTCCATGTTTTCTTCCAAATTATGTTGTTTAAGAATGATTTAATCTGGCGTGAACAGCTAGGAACGTTGGCGTTCCCTCGTCCTACCGTTCAGGCTAATTGTTATTCTTGAATGTTATTTTCACGGATGTTGGCAGAGATGAACTAAGGAAGTTATGGTGAGCCTTGTCCTTTAGTTTTATCCCAAAGACTATCTAAAATTTTCCCCTAAGAATGTTGACATGTGTGCTAGGTTCGTATTTGCTATGTGTTTTTTGTTCTCCTCATTCATTTTAGAATCATCCATATCAGTGTCAAAGTGAACCTGTCCCTCATCCTGCAATGGTGCCTCATGATGTGATGATGTTTATAGCTCACTTGATGTAGGCTTGGCCCTTTCAAAAATATCTTGAGCAAACACAAGCCTCTTATCTCCAACATAGGTCTGAGTCACCTCTTCCCTAGGAGTTCTGGTGGTATGTCTACTTGTGGAAGCAACCTCTTGTTGTGTTGGTGATGACAAAGGTGTAGAGTGACTGTTATATTGAGCTAGAGAAAACAAAAGAGAAGTTGAATATATAAAACCATCCCATGACAAATTGATATGTGCTAACTGATGGAAAACCATGATTTTTCACCAACCCATGGTGAAACAAACTAGAATGATTATTTTCTCCCAATCGTTGTACCTTCTCTTCCATTTTTACCATGCTTTTGTAAAGGTAATGAGGAAAATTTAGGGCTTTTACACTGGTGAAATGCATAAAGAGTCTCATATGATACTGATATAACCTTGAGTACCTACCCTCACATATGAAATATCTCATGATAGGGGAATAATTATCCAGCAACTGTCTAAATGGAAATATGTGTGTTGGAGCTGCATTTTATGTTAGCTTCAAATACATTTTGTAGCTTTCAAGGTCAAGGTATCTACACATGAACCAATTTTATCCACTTTTTGGAATCCCTATGGTTGTGGAAATGATCTCTGTTAAATATTGAACACCAACCCTGCAATAATCACCTTAGCTCTCCTCAATATTGTGGCAAAAATGTTGGTAATTTTGTCATGAAAGCCAAGTTCCTCAACCTTTTGGCAAAAGGAAAGTCAACGAGCATCTTGAAATGATTTCTTAAGTAATGGAGAAGATATGATCTCATGTGCTGAAGTGGGCTCATACCTGTTGATCTGACCTCCCTTGTGCCTCTTGTGCTCAATGGTTTCATAATATATTTCAAACCCTAGCTCGATGAGAAGGGGAATTAGGGTTTGATGTAGGGAAAAACAGGGGATTTGGGATGTTTTTAGAAATGAAGGGATGAAGGTGTTATGGGTCTCTTGAATTCTTGAGAAAATTTAGTGGGGTAGGGAGAGATGTTAGGGAGTAGGGGAAAGTGAAATTTGAGGGAAAGAGTGAGGGGATGGGCTCCAAAATGGGAAAACACAGTCCTATCCTAGGAAAGTGTAGTCTAAGCAAGGTTTGTGGAAAAATAGGGAAACTGAGGGACAGGAGTGATGGGAAGTGATTAGGAAGGTGTATGAAAGGTGAGGGAAGGTGAGTGAGCTTTAAACTTATGGATTTTCTCAACAATTTTTCAATGATATTGTGAAACCAAGCAAATGAAACCAAAACCCTAAAAGAGGGAATTGATCCTTCTAAGCACAAAATGAATACAAAAGAGGAAATTTGGAGGGCCCACTTACTTGTATATGATACACTGGAACTTGTGGTTGATGAATAATTCCTCTAAAATGAGAGATTTGGCTCCCTTGAAGAAAGCACAACAACTATGGCAAAAGTGCAGCACAGCAAATGTGCAGCACAAGCACATCGCAGCAGAGAGATGAGTACTTTGGTAGCAAAAAATTATTGTTCTGAGGGTGCAAGAGCTCTTTGAAGGTGGAGAAAGGTTTCTTGAATATGGAATGAGAAAATTAGAGGCTCATTGGTCTTTTATAGCTTTGGAAATTGATTTTCTCTTCATAGTGGTGTAGTGGCCCCACCATCTACTTTTAATTTTTTGATTTATAACTATAGCTTTAGAACCTTATGAAACATATTACATAATTATATAAATTAAATTACACTTTTGAAACCTTTATTGAACATTTTTTATTATTACTACTCCTACAATGTTGAATTAAATGGTGAAATGTTTTTTTTTTTTTACCCTAAGACCTAATGATCACACTACATCAAATGAGTTGAATGATGACCATGGTTATGCTACTGAGATGGTGATTTAGACATTTCAGTGATGAATCATCGAAATGAATGATGGCAAGACCAAAACATGGACTAAAAGGAGTAGTAACACACCTAGACACACTAGACAATGAACAAATTTTTATTTGAAAACCTATTGAAACCATAAAAATTTGCAGTAGGACCCTATCAAAAACCTTATAAGATCATTGTTGTAGAGGTAAATCCTCTTTGTAGACAGAGGCGATCCCTACTAGCCCAGAACAGGTCTAGCAACAATCGTAACACGCTATGGTGCAGGTCCCTAATTGCAATAAACCAACTTGCGAAGAAGGCTTACCGAATCCAATGCTATTGTTCATAGAGAAGGCAAGGCTCCCATTCCCTTGCTCCGCAGATCACAATCCCTACGCTTGTCGCGGTCGAACACCTGCACACGCAAGAAACAAAACAAACACAAGCGTAAAATCCAATATATAAAATTATGTGTCAGTCAGAGAGGACACAAATCATGATCATAATGAACAAAATGAGTGGAACCATAACCAATAGTCGCTTATCGTTAATTCATACAAAGTAAAATACAACCTGGCTCTGACGCTGAATTCTCCTTCGACGGGTCATCAGCGGAATACGTCTCGGTAAAGCTTGTCAAGGATGGGGACAAGCCTCTCTCTTCGATCGTCAATCTCCTTGCTATAGATTTGGCTCTATGAGGGCTATTGCAACATTCTTTAGGCTATGAAGGTTCTTGGAGACTAGCTTGCAAAGGGAAGTGGCAAGCTTATATAGATGGTGGAAGGGGAGTTGGGATCCCTACAATCATGGGATTGGCCCTATCCTCAAGGAAGCTTCCATGAGAGGTGGAAAACTACTTCCTCTACATGGAGATCCGGAGCTAACCTCCCAACTCAATTTGGAGACTAGTTTAGGAATTGGTTGGAGTCAATCTTCCGCCATTTATTTTTAAAAAACACTCCTTATTAAGCCTGGCGCGGGTGCGACTCTGGGAGAGAGCGCCAATTGGTGTGCCCTCTTTGGAGGATTTTCTCCATTGGCGCGAGTACTGAACTGGTTGGCCGCGCCAATGCAAAAAAGGCTATTTTTAGGGTTTTTCACAAGGAATTGTCTTCAGGGAAATGAAAGTACATGTTCAGGGGAATGCCATGAAAGTTTTTTTTTCAAGTTATGTCACCGGGGCCACAGTCACAAAATAAGCCCTCCAATGTGCGGGATGGGGAATTGGGGCGGTGACAAATTGCTATGTAACAATCATATTTGACCAATAGTGACTAGTAGGACTGGCAAAGACACTAATAGACTCGGGATGGATGATGGTTTGGAATCGGCATACGAATCGTATACCATGTAAGTTGTTTTGTGGTTATGTCTACGTACTATAACACGACATTGAGAGACTTAACGGTTTTTTGTCGTAGTATGTGATTTGGTTGATTGTGATGATCCGACAATCATGGGGAAAATCATTACCCTAAAGATAGAGGATGCTATGGCAAATATGGCGTACATATAACTCCGCCCGAGGAGTATATTGTAGTGTAGTTGTGCATCTAAGACCTCACTGATAAGAACCGTCCTTCCGAAATTTGTAAGCGACTGGGACATTTTTATATAGACTGACGGGGGCTGAAGGGTGACTATCGTATGCTCTAAGCATGATTTTAGATGGTTTTAATTTAGGTGATCCAAACTTTTTCTAAATTTATTTGGACATGAAACATGTGGATGCTCCTTCATTGACCATGCATCGGTGTATGGTGATGTTATGAACCGAAACTGGTATTTGGAAAGCGACCAAAGAAGGAAGCCTCAATCTTGCTTTGTCTAGGTCGAAAACCATTAGGCGTGAATCAGAAGGATCGATTGCACCTAATGTAGAAAGTAAGGATTTCTATTATTTTGGGCATGATTTCAGAACTTCTTGTATAAATTAAACAAATATTATGTATATCATGGGTTCAATACGATCTAACAATGTACTAAAGCTATATACTGAATTGCTTCTACAAATCAATTGCAGAAATTAAACACAATCACCTATCACATGAAGTAAAGAAGAATCAATCAAACCACAACACAGTTAATTTCCCAGGGAAAGCTTGTTGCTCAAACCCCACTATCTTCTATTGTATATTCAGCATGGTTACATGAAACAATTACAATGTAACTCTTCTCACGAGAGCCTCTTGTACTCAGCTAATTGTCTCACACTGTCCTGGACAAAATTGTCCAACACTTAGCAATTTCTCAGCCTCTAAACAGCCTGCCTTGCTTGCACAATTCATGATGAATGCAATCATATTCTTTAGGAATTTTGGCCTTCCTAAACTTTGCAAGGATCATGGGCAATCCAATGGGTGTTTGGTTGCATGGGTGCAACCCAATAATCCTACAACTAATGGTGAACATCTCTTTCACCTTCATCTCAACTGGGTCTCGTGGAGCGATAAAAAGGTGTCTTTTGTAACTCCTAATTACCTCACATTAATTGTCAACCCAGGGACGACTTTTATTTCAAGAGTGTACCTACCGAGGCGGCTATTTACACAAGAGTAATGTTTGTGAAGATGTAGTATAGAAATACAAATGCGGAAATAATAAATGCTTGAAAAGAAATCTGCTTGAAAAGAAATCTAATTACAAATGACAGAAATGTAAAGACTACACTACAGCAACCTTGCTAGACATCGATTAGGAATGCAGTAGTAATAACTCTTTCCCCTAGAAATCGATGTGAGATGACCAAATCTGGGGACCTGGAATGATTAGCTCTGCCCTCTACAGTTTAGAGATCTCAAAGCAAGTGAAAACAACTCAAAGGAAATGAAATCTAAAACGCAAACTAGAAAGGAACAACAATCTAAAAGCAATGAACAGGAATTGAATAGCAGCATAAAATAAACAGTGAATTCAATTCATAACCAAGCAAACTAGATTTCTACTCTTTAATCCTGTCGACAGCCACGCAACAATCAACTATCGTAATTCATAAACAAAAGGAACAACAACTGGAATTAGATACAGAAAAACAACATTTTATAGCAATTGAATCATGAATCATGCTTCTTGTAAAGAATGGAATAACAATGACTGTATTTGATCCAATTAGCAATAACTCAATTCTTTAATTGTAATAAACGAACTTCACACAACAGAAATAAACTAATAGAAATACAAACAGCAGTTCGCTCCACCAGGGCCGGGCCCTCAACCACCGGTGAAGCATTGCTGTGCTTTACTCCAGCGCTTGAGAAATGGAACAACAGTGAACTCTTTTATTAATCAGGCATTAATAATGTTTACAAACATCTCACACTCTCTTAATAAGAGCCGATGCACAATTCTGCAAATTACAATAAGAAAAGTCTCTCCCTCTCCCCCAATACACAATACATGTTCTCCTTTTATAATCAGAAGGAGGAGAAATTGAATAGTAAATACAATCTCCCATAACAATATTGGATTTCTTCCAACCAATTGATCAACAAGAAAATATATTTACATCCATCTTTCAACAACAGCAAGTCGAATTTGGCTTTTTAGCTGAGATTTGGAGGACGGCCGCAACCACAGATCTGAGAAAATCGTGCTCAAAGAACTCTGCGAATCTCTCAACACAGGCCGAATTTGGGCAAACCGTTCTTTGTTAAAGTTAATTGGGTCCGTTCTGGACAAAACCCATGTTCCGTATTTTCCAGATTCGTCTTCATTTGCTCAGAATCTCAACCGCAAAACTGTCACTCCTTATTCCAGCGCATTTCTGAGTTGGCACTTTTAATGATCAAATCTTCAATCTGGAAATTACCTTAGAGGCTAAAAATGGTGAATAATGTTATAACCAACTTATTAAAACTATCATTGATAAAATAATTCATAATCATCAATTTATTAGAAATAAAGGATAATAAATAATATTCATTCATAAGAGCATAAATCATTATAAAATGGATTTAAATAATAAATTATAATAAATGACGTGATGAAGAATGGTAGAAATGGGTGGAATAAGTGTTCAAAAGTGATAATAATAATGGCAGATTAACGTACTTGAATCTCCTCTGCAGGCCCGACATGCATGCAAATAATAATAGTAAATCATCAGTTGCATGTTAGATCACTGCTTGTCAATTAAATAATATTTAATTCACTTGATCTCTCACTAGTGCAACACATAGTCAGAAATAGCTCAACTGACTTTAACTCACCTAGATTGAGTTAATTGATTTCTCATGCATTAATTAATGCACCAACTGCACTTCGAACTTTGTTACAACTAGAATTACTATGCATGCCTCACCAACTACCCTCAACTTAAAATTCATGAGCTAACTGAGTTTATCACACTCAGTTAAATATTACAAGTGATTATGAGATAAGATTACATTTTATTTTCCATTTTAATTAAGGAAAAATTAAAATAGACATTGCAGCTAATTTAGCCCACACCAGTGTAGGTGCTGCTAAGACTTGTGGGACCTCCTGGTCCCATGATAGTGTAGGTGTGATCCGGGTGGATATCGATCTCGCTCCACCTATTCCATTTAAACTAGGTCAGTCCTACGATTCTTTCGAGTTTTTAGGCTTGACGCAAGCTTACTATTTATAGCAGGTTTTCGGGTCCTGCACACCCGGAGCCGTTTTGGGGCATTAATAATCCAGGTGGATATTGGTGGCCACCCATCGAGTCCATTCGAACCCCCACCATCAGTTATTTCAATTTGTAAGTTTCGGCACAACTTACTATTTTTAGCAGTTTTTCGGGTCTTAAATTTCCGGAGCCGTTTTGAGGCCCTAAACGACGCTTTTTGGGAAAACGGAGAGCAACATCGGTCCATGGACCGATGTTGCTCGTTCAAAAGTTGTACTCCTCGAACAGATCTTTCTAACGAGCTATTGAGCGCATCAAACAAAGATAGGATGCAAGGATGCCAAAGATACGTTCCCGGGAAGTTGAACCACCAATTTACCCAAATAGGGCCCATAGTTTTGGCGCTTCATCTCCTACGGTTAGGTTTTGGACGTTTCGGTTCTATTTTGTTTCTCAACAATAAATAGGCCTTAGAGCCTCATTGTAATACGATTGAAGTGCCGGAAAGTGGCTTGTCTCTTCTCGAATGGCGCTGCAGTGCCTAGCTCGCTGTTCCCATCATGTACGCTGTTGTAACAGTTCAAGGGTACAGTATTTGCCACGTCTCTTCTCGAGGTCTGTTGCCCGGTACCCTAGCTCATTTTATTTCCATTATGTACGTAATAGGCCTATGAGCCTTAATGTAACATAGTTCGAGAGGCCTACGTACGCCACATCTCTTCTCATAAATAAGCTTACAAACATAATGGAAACGAGCTAGGGTGCTTGTAGCGTATCGGTGGGGAGACCCCCAAGATCTAAAAATTTGAAATGGATGTGACCAGATCTGCAAAATTAGAATGCCAGAAAAAAGAGAGAACACAAAGAAAATAAAACCACAAAGAAACTTGTTTTATTAAAACAGAGAATAACTGTAGAAGCTACATTGTGGCGGACAATCTGTCCTTTTACAAAGTGAGGCTTGTTATTTATAGCCTTTTTTTGAGATACAATACCATAGGTGTAGATACCATAGGCCAATACCATGGGTAGATACCACTTACAATACCATGGGTAAATCCCATGTGTGGATGAATACCATGGGTGGATACATACCATGGGTCACTTACAATACCATGGGCGAATAAATATTATGGGTGGATGAATACCATGGGTTGATGCCATTTATAATATCATGGGTAAATTCCATGGGTGGATGGATAACATGGGTAGATGAATACCATGGGTTGATGCCATTTTCCATTTGGATCATTCCTCCCTCCTTAAGAAGCAATGGTCCCCATTGCGTGAAGTTCCCTCCTGAGAAGCCTTTGTTGAATATGAAGAGCCATTGAAGAGAAGGGTTTTGTGTAGTTAACCCATAACCGTGATGAACGAAGATCCGAGGATAGAGATACCCTGTAATGCTTGTGACCAACTGTGATATTGACAGTGTGCGGCCTAGAAAATGGACTTCGATGAAGTGTGGGTTTATGGATGAACCAAAACCATGAAAAATGAAGATCCGAGGATAGAGATACCCTGTAATGCTTGTGACCAACTGTGTGACTAACAATGTGCGGCCTAGCAAATGGACTTCGATGAAAATGATTTTGTGCGGTTGACCCATAACTGTGATGCTGATTGTTGATGAAGTAGCAGGTGCCTACATAGCTTGGGGTGGGAGGGCACGTCTCCAAATAACCCAAGCCGAACGCTGCTATGATCAAACTGATGAATGTGAAGCAGGTGCCTACTAAAGCGGGGTGGGAGGGCACTCTCCAAAGGGAACCCGCTCCGAATGCTGCTCCAGATTTAAAATGAGCATAACTTGGTCAATATAACTCAGAATATTTCTTATAACCTATTTTTGGAAATGGAATGATCATTCTGCATCATTTCATGTGTTTGAAACCACTATCTGGAGACTCTAGACTCTCAGATTTGCACTGGAACTGGCACGCCGTCACAAAATTTCTGAAAAAATAGTTGATTTTAAATCAACGATAACTCCCACATCCGGACTCCGATTCAACCGATTTTTTTTTTGAAATTGGGTGATTTTTCAAGAGGAGCTCAGATATATCTCTATTTCTCTGAAATTTTGTACTAAAAATGGCGAAAAATGACAGGAGAGCCGCCGTCCATGAATTGTCGTCAGAAAAATTGTTTCAACATTGCTGATTTGGAATTAGCGATATCTCCCTCATCCGAACTCCAATTTGGCCGATTTTTTTTTTTGAATTTGAGTATTTTTTCGCAAGGAATCCAGATCTGGTTTTTTCTTTTTGCAAATTTTTAACCAAAAGTTTCATATCTGATCTGAAAACTCGCCGCCCAAAAACATTCATGGATTTTGCTGAAGATTGCTGCAAAACATTGAAACTGAAATATGTTTCAAACCCTCATTCCCATGGAGGCATAACCTGAATCTGATACCACTGATAAGGAGGTAGGAATGATCCAGGTGGATATCGGTGGCCACCCACCTATTCCATTTGGACCAGCACCATCAATTCTTGCAGATTTTCACATTCAGCACAACTTACTATTTTTAGCAGGTTTTCGGGTCCTCCACTCTCGGAGCCGTTTTGGGGGCTTAATGATCCCGGTGGATATTGGTGGCCACCCACCGGAGTCATTTGAACCCCCACCATCATTTATTTCGGTTCTCAGTTTAAATACAACTTACTATTTATAGTAGTTTTCGAGGTCACCGAACTTCGAACGTTTTGAGGCCCTAAACAACGTTTTTGGAAAACATGGAGCAACATGGGTCATAGACCGATTTTACTCCTCAAAATTTGTATTCCTCCGATAGATATTTCTAACGAGCTATTGAGCACGTCAAATGGAGATCAGATTTCAAAGTTACGTCCCCGGGAAGTTGAACCACCAACTTACCCAAACGGGGCCCACAGTTTTGGCACTTCATCTCCTAGGGTTAGGTTTTGGGATGTTTTGGATTTTACATTGTTTCTCAACAATAAATAGGCCTTCGAGCCTCATTGTAACATAGTTCAGGGGCTGGTAGCTGACACATCTCTTCTCAGAGTTAAGTGTTGCCAGTACTTTAGCTCAGATATTTCCATTATGTCTGTAATAGGCCTATGAGCCTCAATGTAACACAATTCAGAGGCCTGTGTATGCCACATCTCTTCTCAGAGATACGCTACCAGTTCCCTAGCTTGTTTCCATTATGTTTGTAAGCTTATTTGAGTCATCCGTTTATTAATAAAATGAAGCATTATTTCTGCTGCATCTCTGTGCTTATGGTTATATCTGTACTCTGTTGCGTTCCTGTATAAATCCGGATTAGTGGTATCAGAGCGGTCTACTCTTTCTTTGTTTTTCTTTTCATGTCCACAACGTGGCTAGGGTATAAGGAGTTCAACCTTGCAACCCCGATGACCCCCCATGGTGGAAGGAAAGAAAGACAAGGGAGTAGGAGATCCTATCAAAATCTTGCTCGAGAATGCCCTCGAGAAACAAAGGAACGCGATGATGGATAACTTTGAATAGATCCTTCAATGGCTGCCCACCGACGACACATCTACATCTAGCACTTTCGCCAATAGGTCCGCGACATCCTGGACAAATCCAATACCAAGTTGACAAATTTTTCCCCCTCATGGAGGAACTTAACGCAATGGAGACCATTGCTTTCTAAGGAGAGAGAGGAATGATCCGGTGGATGTCGGTGGCCTCCCACCTATTCCATTTGGACTCGCGGCATCAATTCTTTCGATTTTTTCGACTTGACACAACTTACTATTTTTTAGCGAGGTTTTGGTCCACCGCACACCCGGAAGCCGTTTGGGACTTAATGATCCGGGGGATATTGGTGGCCACCCATAGAGTCCATTTGAACCCCCACCATCGATTATTTCAGTTTGTAAGTTTCAACACAACTTACTATTTTTAGCAGTTTTTCGGGTCCTGAACTTCTGAAGCCGTTTTGAGGCCCTAAACGACGTTTTTTGGGAAAACGGAGAGAAACATGGGTCCATGGACCGATGTTTCTCGTTCAAAAGTTGTACTCCTCAGACAGATATTTCTAACGAGCTATTGAGTGCGTCAAACGGAGATTAGATGCCAAAGTTACATCCCCACGAAGTTGAACCACCAATTTACCCAAACGGGGCCCGCAGTTTTGGCGCTTCATCTCCTACGGTTAGGTTTTTAGAAGTTTCGGATTCTACATTGTTTCTCAACAATAAATAGGCCCTTGAGCCTCATTGTAATACATTTCAGGGGGCTGGGAGCCGACACATCTCTTCTCAGAGATAAGTGTTACCAGTGCCCTAGCTCGCTTGTTCCCATCATGTCTGTATTGTAACATAGTTCATGGGTTGGTAGCTGCCACATCTCTTCTCAGGGATACGCTGCCAGTACCCTAGCTCCTTTATTTTTATTATGTCTGTAATAGGCCTGCAAGCCTTAATGTAACATAGTTCAGAGGCCTACGTATGCCACATCTCTTCTCAGAGATACACTACTAGCACCCTAGCTTGTTTCCATTATGTTTGTAATCTTATTTCAGTCATTCATTTATTAATAAAATGAAGCATTATTTCCACTGCATCTCTGTGCTTATGGTTATATCTATATTATGTTGTGTTCCTGCATAAATCCAGATCAAGGTGCTGCCTGGACCTCCTGGTCCCACACTAGTGTAGGTGCTGCAATTTCTTGTTAGACTTCAACACTCCCTCTCAACAAGAAAGGGATTATCCTTCACCTTGATCCTGCCTCTATGGTATTCGAATTTTCTCCTGGTGAGCGCCTTCGTCAGAATATCTTCATCATAATCTTCTGTGGGAATGTACTGAAGTAACATTATACGCCTCTGCACACAATCTCTGAGATGGTGGTACTAGATGTCTATGTCCTTGGACCTATCATGAAACACATGATTAACCGAGAGTTTAAAGCAACTCTGGTTATCACAATGTATCACTGAAGGATCCATATGAGAACCAAACAAACCAACCAGGATCTTTCTCATCCAAATGGCCTCACATGCAGCTTGACTTGCTGCCATGTAATTTGCCTCCACTGAGCTGAGTGCCACATATCGCTTCTTCCTGTTGTACCAAGAAACTATTGTCAATCATATGCTGGAGATTCCTCCTCATGTGCTCTTTCTATCTGATGGACTGCTTGCCCAATCTACATCCGTGAATCCTTGAAGCTTCACTCCCTCTGTCTTTCTGTACCATAATCCATACTCTATAATGCCCCTCAGGTATCTCAAGACATGCTTCCCCGCCTTCCAAAATAGCTTGGTCTACTTAACCATAGCTTGACTCGGCTAGTTAATCGCGTAGAGAATGTCTCGTTTGGTTTTCACCAAGTACATCAGTGAACCTACTAACTGCTTGTAGACAGTAGCATCCACTACTTCTCCAGAAGTAGCATCCTCTTTCCTCCAATTTTTTGGAAGAGGAGTGTCCATGGGTTTACAGCTCTCCATGTGAAACTTACCCAGTATCTCCTTCGCATACTTGCCTTGAGAAAAAAAATTTCACCATCTTGTTGCCATATTTCCAAACCAAGGAAATAATGAAGGAGTCCCATGTCCTTCATTTCGAACTCCCTTTCAAGATCCTCCTTACATGAGTGTATCATATTCTCATCACCAATAAAAATTAGATGATCAACATAAATTAAAATAATCAAGAGCTTACCCTCAACCACATTCTGGTACAGGTTTGCATCAGCTTCACTTTTGGTGAATCCCGATCCGATGAAATAGTTTTCAATCTGAGTGTACCAAGCATGAGGTGCTTGCTTTAGCCCATACAGTGCTCTCTTGAGTCAACATACATGCGACTCACTGTCAAAGATCTTGAAACCTTCTGGATGCTCTATGTACACTTCTTCCTCAATAACTCCATTGAGAAACACAGTTTTCACAAATGCGCCACCCCATCTGCACTTAGAGTGCAAGGATAGATCTAATGGAAGAGTACCTTGCAACTGGTGAAAAAGTCTCATCACAGTCGATCCCCTCAATCTGTGAGAATCCTCGGGCCACAAATTTGGCCTTGTACTTCTCCACACTCCCATCAGCAACTTGCTTTACCTTGTAGATCCATCTAGATCCGACCACTGATTTACCTGTCGGTCTTGGGACAATATCCCATGCAATGTTCTTGACAATGGAGTCATACTCCTCCACCATTGACAAGACACAGTGACCACGAAAATCGGGTCTACAACAAGAGGGATACCCACCCGGTCCGGACCTTGGTTAGCAGTTCCTTTTCCGTTTGGTGTAGTGGGTCCGACTGGGGATAATGGGACCAGTTTCCCAATATGTGTGTGTGTGTTTGAGAATTGATATTTCTTATCTAAGATTCCTAAGTGAAAATGCTTTTAATCTATTTCTATTTATATGCAAACTGTATTCTAAGAAATATCTAACTCTAAACTAACCCGGGATGTAAATTTGTTCAGTTATGCGATCTAAAATGATTTCAGATAATAATTGATAATAAAAATCATTCAACTATCATAAGAAAAGAATTCAATAAAGATAAACTATTTCATATAAAAAATTAGATGAAACAGTTATGAAATACATATCGCATATTAAACTATTCATATATCAAGTACAAATAAATTGCTATCATAGTACAAAAATGCCAAATGATAACTCAAGTATTCAAACATTAACATATAAATAGCCAAAAATAAATATCACTTTTAGCACAGAAACAGAAACAGTTAAGAGATAGAAATACCATTTATAGCTGGCTCTACTCGTGAGCTAGAAGCAATAATGATTTATCTCTTCCTAATCCAATATCAATTAAGAGTACAAAAATGCAACATCAGTAACGGATATTAGACACAGGTATCAATAAATCTCGATCCATTCATTTATCAAAGCCTCCTCTGAGGGTGTAGAAATGCATGTTCTGAGGATAAGTTCTTGACAAATTTCAGGACCCTTCTCTAAATGCATGAGAAGGGTTTAAATACTACTAGCTAAATCTAAAAATAGTTTATTAACAAAATTAAGGATTCGGTTTAAATGACCGTCCTTTTCTTAGGCAAAAATACAGTAAAACTAAAACTAAGTCTAAAAATAAAGACTATTAACTAACTACTTATGAACTTGATCTTTAAACTTGCAAGCATCCAGCATTGTTTTGAGAAGAGGTGGTTGGCCGACTTCAGATTTCAACTGTCCTGAAAAGACAGAATCGGCAAGTGTAGGCGCAATCTTCTCAGCAGAATTAATGATGCAATTAAGCGCACTATGTTGACTGTGTGGTTTGACTAGATATGTCCAGTAAGAATCCCAGTTTAATCTTGTCAATCTTTGAATTGATTTTGCTTTTTCTTCTGCCTGTGGTTTTACGAATTAAGTGAGAGTAATGACATGAGAAAGGTGATGAGATAGTTTTAAATGCTGAAGGCGGATGAAATATATTATTTTAACGTGAAACGACCTTTCAATCAAAACAAAATCCCATTTATCAATAATTGACAATCCATTCATTTAATCCAATCATTAAAGCGCATAACGGATATTGATTTATGGAAGGATTTTCTTTGGACAACGCGCTTTTACGAATCTGCGACATTGCGATCTGCGATTTTCTGTGCAATATCGCAAAATCGTAATATCGCAGATCACAGTCATCGCAAAACACACTTATCGCATATCACAATATTTATAAATCACATCCTCATAATATCGCAAAATCGCAATATAGCAGAATCGCAAAACGCAAATATAACATATAAAAAGTATTTGTTTAACATCTTTTCTGCGATATGAGATTTGCGACCAATATTTTAATGTATAGGCTTTTTGGGATCACGTTATCGCAATATCGCAAAGTCGCAATTTAAAAGATTCAGTTTTTCAGAAGATATCTAGCATTTGCGATGGATGCGCTATTTCGCTCAAAGAAAGATTTTATTATAATCTATCATAAACTTAAGTGTTTCTTAAGGATTTTCTAAGGAATTTTCCTAAGATATGATAGAAAGTTTTATTTGAAAAGGGAAACAAGTACTAATTGATTTTTTTGGATTTTTAACTACGGTTCCCCACTTAATTAGTATTATTACTAATATTAAATAAGAAGGGTTATTTAATACAACCCACAACCCAAATTGGTTTTTGCACTGCCTCTTGAAAGAAAGAAGGTTCTGTCATAATACACTTTCTCATAAGAGCCATGTATCCAGTAAACCTGTCTGGAGACTGTCTCTTTCTGCATAGTGAAGTAGGGGCTCCTACATTCTCTGTTGCATCAAGTCTCAATCTATCAGCTTTTGTGGTGCGCCTTCTACCATTTATGGTGGATATCTCTGCATGAATTTTTTCTTCCACTCCATGACCCTCTTCATGTGGTTGCTCCACATCTTGAATCTCATCCTTTGGAACCAATAGTTCCTCCTTTGCATGCAAATCTAGCTCCCTGTCAAGGGACAATCGCATGGCTTTCTCCTCATCAAAATTTATATCCCGTTGCACAACAGTCATTCTATTGTTTGGAAAATAAACCTGATATTTGTGGGGAGTTTCATTGTACCCCACAATTATCCCAATATCAGTTGTTGGTTCCAGATTCTCCCTGGCATCTTTGGTCACATGCACATAAACATATGAGACAAAAATATTAAAATGTGAAACATCAGGTTTCTTACTAGTAGAATCATCTTCTGGTGTACTCATGCCAATTATCCTATGAGGACAACAGTTCTGCACAAATATTGTTGTGTTTCATGCCTCCTCCCACAGATGTAACGGTAGGCCCTGATTATGAAACATCGCTCTTACTGCACCCATACTTGTTCTGTTCTTTCTCTCTGTGACCCCATTCTGCTGTTGGTTATGAGGCACAATCATTTCTCCCTTAATTCCTTCTTTTTTGCAGAAGTTCTTGAATTCATTGGAGATTTACTCACCACCATTGTCACTCCTAAGAGCCTTCACATGCTTCCTTGTGTCTTTCTCCACCAGTGCTTTGAACTCAAGAAACTTTGAGAAATTTTGATCTTTCTTCTGCATGAACTAGATCCAGAACTTACATGAAAATTCATCAACAAATATCACATAGTACTTATGCTTTTCTGTCGAAGCAATAGAGAATGGTCCACACATGTCTGAGTGAACTCTCTCAAGTATTTCCAAAGCTTGTTCTTCCTTCTCATGAAAGGTGGCCTTTACATATTTTCCCATAGTACATCCATTGCATGTGTCTGATTGCACAAGTGTACACTTGGGAAGACCCGTAGAAATATGTTGCATGACTCTTAAGGCTCCGTAGTGAAGATGGCCTAATCTCCTGTGCCATAACTCACCCTCATCATGTCTCACCACTTTTTCCGACTTACCCATCAATGTTGTGCATCCATCTACATAAAGTTTATAGAGATTATTAACTCAAATCCCAATCTTCATGGCTTGTCCTGTTGTTTTTTGTCGCATGAAATCTTTTCCTTCACAAAAAACAACATCATAGCCTCTATCCTCCAACATTTCAAATGAGACTAAATTTTTCTTCAAGCCCGGTACATGCATTACATATTTTAATTGAAAGGGTTTACTTTTCTATCTTTGGAAGGTAATGCTACCAATCCCGATAGCATTGTACCGCCCATCATCACCCATTTTGATATGCATCTGGAGGTCCTTCTCCTCTAAGCTACTAAAATTTTCTTTGTCTCTCGTCATGTGAAAGGATGCACCAGTATAAAAATACCACACCGATCCCATTTCACTTGACACCATACATGCAATGAGTGAGAAGTCAAGCTCAAATTGTGAGGCCAAAGCCTCACCAGCTGCAGATCCTGAAGCCTTCTTGTTCTTCTTCTTTTTTGGATAGTTAGTGGCATAATTCCCATGCTCATGACAGTGAAAACACTTCACTATGGACATGTTGTGCTTCTTTCCATCTTTACCGAACTCGGATTTGGAATGGAATTTCTTTCATTTCCCCTTCTTCGCCTTGGAAACCAAAGCACAATCTTCTTCATCTTCATTCTTAGATGAAGATCCATCTCTAGTATTCCGTCTAACTCCTCTTGCACCAAATCCGCCAAAAGTCGTTACCAATCTGGCAGCTTTTCCCTTCCATTGACAGAGTCTTGATAACTATGCCAACTCTTGGGAAGTCCTAAAAGAGCTAGGCTCACCAAATCATCATCAACGAGAGTAATGCCAATGTTCCCCAGCTCATCCCGACATTGGACAAACTTTGATAAATTTTTTGGCATGGAGTCGCCTTTCTCCATCTTGATCTTCCTGAGTTTATCTTCGAGTCCCAATTTCCTATTATCATTGCTGCTCTGAAATAGATCTGTCAAAGCCTTTCACATTGCATATGGTGTGGATTTTCCATGGAGACTTGAGACAATGTGGTCTCGCACTACCTCTAGTAAGATCCTCCTTGCCTTTGCCACTTTCTTTTGCCATGCATTAATATTTGCAACATATGTCACAACAGGTTTGGGAACATCATTGTCAATTAATTCCTTCAAGCCATTGTCTTCCAATACTGCCTCCATCCTATCTTTCCAAGAAATATAGTTAGATCTTCCCTCGAGTTCATACTCCAATATCAAGCCATTGAAAGCCATTTCGATCCCGAATCACTTGTAGCACTAAGAAAGTCTTCTGCAAATTCGAATTCTATTCAGTCACAAACTCAACTCCTCCTCCACTACTGTGATTTCATGTGCTCTGATACCATGTAGAAATTATACAAACAATATGTATATCATGGTTCAATCTGATCTAACAATGTACTAAAGCTAGATATTGAATCGTTTCTAGAAATCATTGTGGAAATTAAATACAATCGCCAATCACATGAAACAAAGAAGAATCAATCAAACCACAACACAGATAATTTCCCGGGGAAATCTTGCTGCTCAAAACCCCACTATAATCTATTTTATATTCAGCATGGATACATGAAACAATTACAATACAAATCTTCTCACAAGAGCCTCTTGTACTCAACTAATTGTCTCACACTCTCCTGGACAAAACTGACCAACACTTAGCCAATTCTCAACCTCTAAACAACATGCCTGCCTTGCACAATTCCTGATGAATGCAATCTCTATTTTTTAGGAATTTTTTCCTTCCTACACTGTGCAAGGATCATGGGAAATCCAATGGGTGTTTGGTTGCATGGGTGCAACCCAATAATCCTACAATTGATAGTTAACATCCCTTTCACCTACATCTCAATTGGGTCTCCACTGGAACTGGAATGCATGCAGCTAATAATAGTAAATCATCAGTTGCATGTTAGATCACTGATTCTAAATTAAATAGTATTTAATTCACTTGATCTCTCACTATTGTAACAAACTAATACAACTAGCACAACTGACTTTAACTCACTTAACTGAGTTAAATTGATTCCACATGCATTAACTAATGCACCAACTGCACTTCAATCTCTGCTACAACTAGAATTACTTTTCATGCCTCGCCAACTACCCTAAACTCGAAATTCATGAGCTAACTAAGTTTATCACACTCGGTTAACTATTACAAGTGATTATGAGATAATATTACATTTTATTGTCCATTTTAATAAAGGGAAAATTAAAATATTCATGCACCAAATTTAGCCCATACCAGTGTAGATGTTGCTAAGACCTGTGGTCCCACACTAGTGTAGGTGCTGCTTGGACCTCCTGGTCCCACACTAGTATAGGTGTTGCAATTTCTTGTTGGACTTCAACACTTCCAATGATGACATAGCAGCAGGTGATTGTGCTAAATCATCTACTATGCTATAGCTAAGAGTAGCTTTAAAGTCATGTCCTATGCGCCTGGTTGGTCCCTTGACCATTTTTATAAGGGGCTCTATAGGTACTTTAGATATATTTAATGGTGCGGTAGGTCCACTTGTACTTGTATTTGATGGGTTGGTGTCCAGAGGTGTATCGTAGTTCCTATTCCTTGTTTGGAAGAAAAATTCTTTTCCAACCATGTATATTTCGTGACTACCTCCTCCAGTATCGTTTTTGGGTGGTTGTTGTTGCTGGGTTTTGAAAAATACTTGGTGGGGGGAGGGTTCCTACATTACAGCAGGTTTGGAGGAGGTCCCCCTTTTCCATGGTTACCCTGAAGTTTTTTCAATTCAAGGAGTTCAGGACAGTGGTGAGTGTAATGGTCGTATTCACCACAGGCACAAGAATGACTTTTCCTTATACTGGGTCTCTTTTTTTTCCCATGGGAGTTATTATTAGGATCTTGGTTTTGATTTCGGTTGGGGTTTCCCCCAGACTGAGATCATGGGGGGAGTTGTTGATTATTTCCCCCCTGTTCAGAGTCTTCCTTTTGCTTATTCCTAGGCTTATTTTTTGCAGCGTTTGGAGGGTTATTTTTGTTCTCATGGTCGTAATATTATCACTGTTGAGCCCGAGATGGTTGCACTAGGTTCATCGACGCGTTATTTTGTGTTGGTGATGGATTTTGTGCAAGAAAAGGGGGATACAGGTTCTTTTGTCCCTGATTGGTGTAATATTTTTGGGGAGGCTCTCTTGTATCATCATTCCTAGATGAGTATTGGTTCCCCTATGAGGGAGGGTATGAGCCTCCCTACTGTTGATGGTATGGTATTACCCTATTCGTCATATTCTGAAAAGGTGCAGACTAACTTTGATGGTAGCCAGGTTGCGACACGTTCTAAGTAGAATCATACGAGTATGTTGGGTATTGGATATTGCTACTTGGGTGGCCTTGGGTCAAGGACCTGATCAAACCATCTGCAATATTTGACGTGCTTGGTAACTCTCTATAATTTTGCAGGCAGGACATTGTAAATATATCCTGAGTTCGTTTAAATGAGTTCAATTTTTTGGGCCTTGGTAATGGTGTCCTCCTCGGAGGTAGGTTTATGCATTTCCATGTATTTTGAGATCTCAGCTGTGAGAGTTTTCAAGAATAATTCCAACAACACTCTATCGTTGAGTTTGGCTTTACACAAATTGTGACGTCGCTGCCATTTGTGGACATAGTCCGATATATGAACGATTAGCATTTGCCTAAAATGTGTCAGCAATTCCATTCCTGAATCGTGATGAATGGGTAGCTTAAAATAGGTGAGGAATGCGGTAGCGAGGGTGCTAAAGGTTCCATGTGAAGCAGACGGTTGCTTCACATACCATTTTTTCGCAGGCCCTGTTAGGGTGCGTTGAAAAAAATTATTAGTCTAATTGTATCATCAATGATTCTATTGGATGAACACCACATGTGGAAAGTCATAATATGATTTCTTGGGTCTTCCGCTTGCTTCCCTTTGAATTTTGGTATATCCGAAGGGAGATTCGTGGGCATGGAAGGTCAATTAAGGCCATGAGAAATGGGTTCATTAATTAAGTTCATTAGATATGGAATATTATGTGATGCTAAGAAGGGTAACTGAGTATTGACTGCCATTGTACAATGTGGAAAACCATGTGTCTGGATGTGATGGTTTAGGGGAGGTGCCTAGGGAATATTACCCTGTGGCATGCCCTGATGAATATTCCGCTGACTCTCTGAAGGGGTAGTGCTCCTCTGCCCTCTAGGGTTTGTGGGAGGGGTTGAGTGTGGTGACCCTACTCAAATTTCCACTGTTGCAGTGTTGGGTGACCCTTGGGGGCTTCCAATCACAAGTGCCCCAATAAAGGATGAACCAATAATGGTGGCAGTGTATTTTATTTGATGCCTAAATGGCAGGAGACCTAACACTCCTCGCTCTAATGGGAGGAGGTCCAAGAAATGCTTAGATCGGTGGGGTCTCGTTGGGTCTGTTATGGTGTTGACTAGCTTAACCTTGGTGATATTTTTGGTTCGTGGGAGGAAGGAAGATTCTTATCAAATAAAATATGATCACATGCATAAAACAAAGCAAAAAAATAAGAGGTAATTTTTCCTTTAATTTAACGCTATTTGATCAATCAAGAAAAAAACATGGTTTTGTTTGTTTTGCGTATGATACTCAAAATCCTATATAGACCTATTCGTCCTTATAGTCTCAATGTAACTGGGCCTTGCGAAGATGTCTTCTAATGGGTAGTGGGGCTAACTTCCTAAAAGAACTGGAGAAGCCTTCCAATAGCTGAAGAATCGACCAAGGTTATGGTATGAGGATAAAGTGTTGTCGGCACCATCACCTATAGGGAAGGATTCCCTAGTTTTTTCCATTAAAGTACCATCGTCCCATGTGAGAATTTGATTCTTGAGCTTCTTGGTAATCAGCTACCAGTACAGAGCACTAGATAGGTCAGGTAGCCCCAAAAGATACCGCACGCACTTGGCCTAAGCTTAACCCCCTCTGAAATAGGTCTCTGGTAACGCTCAGGTATTCGTTCCGTGGGCGGATAAATGGATTTGAAGCTCCCTAAAAAGTCAACATATATGTTTCAAAATGTATTATGACCATGACAGCTTATTGTATGCCTACCCCAGATGGTCCTAACTTGAACGATAATTTCTTTTGTGGCCCCTGTGGGGAGAATTTAGTGATTTCGGTTAATGATTATTTTTAGAGAGTCTCAATTTTCTTAGGGTGTGACTTGGTAAGTAACTGTAAGAAGAGGATAAGGGTCCCAACCCAATGGGTGCCTTTCGGTCCAATGTTAATCGATGCTTCGTGTGTGCTTTGGAGTGTAAAATCACAAGTGTTATGAGATGTGTATATGTGTTGATCCTTTACAATCATTTTCTAATTACCCTATGTGTAATTGTTCCTTGAAAAAATAAACAATGTGCGAATTATGGGCCGCTTACACCTTGCCTAGTTAGACTATGTTTGCATTATAGGGAGATGGAAAATTGTCTTAGGAAAGTGTTCATGTGCATACCCAAGCTCAACGTGAGGTGTAAGGGTGGCATAGATTACTTGCTTTCTTTTCGACAGTTTGGTTCTAGTCCCAATTCCTAATGCAAAATTGAACTAATCTAATACAAAAATTGACAAAACTTGAATTAACTAAAGATATATGGATACATGGATAAATTTGTTTTGTATATTTTATAAGAAAATCATTTGTTCGGACAACATATGTGGATTGAAGGCCACTTACTTTTTCCTACTTAAACTATGTATGATTTGCAAAAATAAAAAATAAAATTAAAACTACTTAGTTGCTAAGCTAAATTCTAGCAAATAAGAGTCCTAACCAATCATGAAATACCAAAACATAGTGATGGAAAAAAAATTATGGGTTTCCAAGCACTTTATAACTGAAAAAATGGCAAAAAACAAGCAAAAATGAGCTTGTTGCCTACCACGCGGCTTATTTTCCCACAAGTAAGATGCTCGCGTCTGTCAGAGAATAATGTGTGCGGTCGGGCAGAATGCACAAAATTCCTCCTCTGCTGGGCAAAACTTCTCAGTAAGTGTAGGATGCAACAGTGATTTGCAGCAACCTGAGCACGAAGAAGGACCTGCACCAACAACCATTAACTCAAAAGAAAGAATCTAGTGGAGTCGACTGTGGTAGTGTATTTGGCGCATGGGCCGAAATACACTTTTCTTAGTAGGGAGGTTACTTACCTACATAAGAGTCACAGGTCAAAATGGTTTTCCAAACGTTAGTAGAGCAAGTTCAACATGTAATAAGCTAAGTTAGAAAACAAACATATCATGCTACATAAACAATAAAACAAAAGCAAAACAACATGCACAAGATACACGCTCAATAGAGAAAACACACTAATAACTCAACAATGGAGAGGTTCTCCCTTTATTAGGTGCTGGTAGTAGTAGAAGATATAATGATAAATCTCTTGTAGTGGATCCTTCGAGCTACGGAGCTCCAATATCCAATACAAGTGGTTCTCTTCCCCTCAAGTTTTTAGCAAGCCTCTCTTCCCTCTCAAAGGATGGTAGATCAATGAACATGTGGTGAACTCCTCTCTCTTAGACTGATATGTTGGGTGGCCAACAACTGAGTCCTTCCAATCCTCCTGTTGCTGGACAACACACGCTGGTTTGCTATGGAGAAATTTGGCCAGCATAACAACGTGTCTCCCATTTCTCTTCCCGAGGCTAGATTTTATGGACCATTTTCAAATTTTCCCTCCTTCTCTTAGCCCAAGATGGATGGTGACATAAGATTGGGGGTATGATTCCTTTGTATGCTACACTAAAGCCTCAAGGTGGCTCAAAGGCGACTATACTTGGTTATGCTGAGTAGGAATCTTTTTAACCAAGTACGCCAAGTGGTCCCAGATGGTGGCATTCTGTCATCCCCAAGACTACACGGATATAGAAGGGATAGCCGCACAGTGCGCGGCTATCAAAGAAAAAGTTGCACTGCATGCCAAGAGCTAGTGTTGCCTGTGCGCGGTCCATAAAAATTTTCCTTTGACCTTAGGAAAAAATAAATTTTTGGCTCCTCCTAATGTATTTCTTCTCTAGAAACCCTATATTTGTACCTTTTTCTTGACATTTTTAATGTCTTTTTCTCGTATTATTTTCCAGTGTTAACAAAAGGTTTTCATCAGCAAGTGCAAAAAGCAAGGGAGAAATCCCAACATGACAGGAAAATCAACCCAGAGATATTCCGAGAAGGAGATCTTGTACTTTTATATGATAGTAAATTCACGAAGTTCCCAGGAAAATTTAAAACACTTTGGTTAGGACCATATATTATCAAGCCAATCTCTGATGGTGGTGCAGTTCAACTCGGGAAGTTAAATGGTCATTTGATCCTAGGGCGAGTGAATGGTAGTAGATTTAAGGTATATAAGGATGACTATGTCCTTGTAGCTTCACACTGAAAGACAATATGATAAGAGTCTTAGTGCCACCTGCAGTTGTAAGTGGGTATTGGACTATAAACTACTCTACATGAGGGTACTTTGCCAAAGGAAGAGTCTTGTGCAATATTTAGGAGTATGTCAAAGTTCGAAAGAACTGCGACAAAGGATGCATTGCTGCGACATAGAAATGGACACATCAAAGATAACCGAAAATATGACAATTGGAAGGAAAAAGTTGTCGTTAAATGAAGGTTTTCATTAAGAAGTGCGGGAGAAAAACATTTATGAAGCACAATTGGTTGGATCTAGCACCATATTTGCATTAAATGAGTGAGATCTAAACTAATCATGAGGTTCGAAATTCACATTTGCTGTAAAATATATGTCCTGCTCCACATTTTACACTTTGCTATCTAGAGAATTCAGATTGAGAATTTGGAACCAAGTGTGCAACAAGAGTGATGTTGTATGTTTGAGAGAATTTTCGAAGATATTTCCAAATATTTTGTAAAGAAAGGGCTAGAAGTCATCATGGAATCCCATACTGGTAAATCTGCAACACCAAGTGTACCTGTGTCCCCAAGGTGCATGAGGTCGCCGCGAAAACAAGTAGCCACGAAGAACAGCCGAAAAGAAGACAAGAAAAACTACCAGTTGAAGCCTCTAGCGTAAGGAAATCCCCAAGGAAGAAAGTATTGAAAGAAAAATGGATGAAGAACAAGCAGGCTAAGAAACCTGTAGAAAAGAAGAAGAAACCAATGTAGTATAAAGAACAAGAACAAATCCATGACACTTAGGAGGACGCTGATACGTAGCAGATGGAGAGGGAGGGCACAAAAATCCCTCCATGCTACCACCAAGTAAATTGGGTTCCAAGCCAGTTAAAGACCCAAAAAACGTGAATTTAGCACTTTCACATAGCTGTTAACGGAAAAGTGTCATTTGAAGGAGAAGCACTCGGGAAAATCCCGCAATTGAAGATGGAGGGTTGCGACTTCAATGACCGGAGTAAGTACCCGTAGTTCGAGTCGAGTAGGTACCTACATTAGGTATATTATCCAAAGAGCGAAACTACAAGGTTTGAGCCACACTAGTGGGCTAAGGGATTGTTGAGATCAGGATGTCTAGCATAGTCTGTGTTCAACAGTTACTTGTACTAGTGCATGATGGATACCTCTGGCTGGGAAAGAGGATCCCTGTTTATGAAATTTTGATACGGAGGATTACCGGGCTGCCCTACCAATGAAAATACTGTTTCAAAGACTCCGTCGGCAAAAATCAAGACAAGGAATTAGCACCAACTATGAAGGACAAGTTCGGGATAGTCAAGAAGTTGCGAGGTTATGATATTACTTTCATCAGCAAGAAAGGGGTGTGCTTCGCCACACACATCTAAGTTGGAAAAATATGACCCAACATGAAGTCCCCGTAACCGTGGTTTCCCTAGTCACGCAGTGAAAAATAGGTGCTCTGTTCAACGAGGTCATATATTTAAGCAGGGAATTTTTGAAGGATTGTCGTGAGGCACAAGAAGCAGGTAGGACATTCACTATGCATGATTTATCTTGATCATCACGATGTTAGCATGGAAGGAACCAGATGACTCACATTTTCCTCTCGTCGAAGCAGATGTATGTGAAGCCACACGATATGCCTCACTTTGGCATACCAAGAAGTCATCACGCACGCTTAAAAACTGTATCTTCTTTGTACTACTGAAATAGACTTGCACATGGTGTTGAACCAGCATCCCAGGTTGTCACCAAGTTTTTTTGATCACTATTGCAATATATCATAGTTTAAAGCAGAATTTCACAGGATTTATATGAAGGCTCAGAAGGATTTGATGGAGACATGGCATCCTATGCCATATTTGGTCACTGAAGATGACCTTCCCGGGATAGTACAACATTGTTCAACAGAGTGGATGACTCCAACCATATGATATAGTGAAGTAGAAGAAGACACCTCACAACATGTGGGTCCAAGTGGAAAGGAAAAAGGAACAGATGCAGAAGAGACAGAGCGAGAGCAGTAACAGGGTTCCAGGGACCCTTTCAGTTACATAGATCCAACAAAAAAATCATTTTTCATCATCAAAAAGAGGACGCCTGCAGCAAATATAGCGAGCGTAAGGAAGAAACAGAAGGCAGACAAATCCAAGGGCACAATAATTGATGTGGACATTGACGAAATTGGAAAAAAATTCCAGGAAGTAACAGCAGAGATGTGGAACAAGGTCGATGATCGCTACAAAACACTATTGACAGATGTTCATCAAGGCAATGCATAATTAAAGGTACTGGTGTAGACATCCAAACAAGCGGAACAAATAGGCCAACTACTACAGCTAGAGCGACGGATAGAAACGACATTTGGATTAAGGAGTATGTAGGTACTAGCTGGAGCGTTACAATTTGAATCTTATGAGGACAGAGAGTGAGAAAAATGGTGGGACTGTGTCAATATGAACATTGTTTCACTTCGAGCTTAGATATTTTACGATTTCCATGAAGGTATCACAGTTGAATTGAAGGAGTGAGAACAACGCACTTCGTTGTTAAAAATTCAGGTGGAAAGGAAAGATCTTCGTTGAAGAAGGATTTTGATCAGCTAATCAAATAAAGGGATGGAGCACACTAGCAATAATAGTAGCTAGAGGAAATCATTTAAAAAAACGTGTAGTGAAGTTCTAGACATAAAAGTCCGCACAGAATAGTCACCAGCAGAAAAGTTCGCAAAGCTCAGCCTCGCAATAAAGGATTCAAAGAATAAGTTCATAGAGATGAAGTTCGCGTATGAAGTAAAGATTAGTGAGCTTCAAATCAGGTTGCAACCAGTCACACCACTGGAAGTATGTGAGCAGAGGGAGATGTATCTAAAAATTACGCGATTAGGGCATCTCTGACACAGTGGCAGATTATGGAAAACTACTAGATGATGCTATGCAGATTTGGACCTCACTATAGGAGGATCCAAATATTCAAAGGACTGAAGAGGAGCTCCAAGCGAAGAAGAAGCAACTAGAAGAAATCCGGGCAACTGCGAAGACCTTACTAGTCGCACAAAGGCTCGCTCGAATCACTGAAGGGAAGACTCTTCAAAAGCATGTCAAAGACCTTCAGAGAAAGTAACATATTTTTACAGAGAGGACTCAACCGTGGTAGGGTGAGGCCCTCCATATTTCGCAGGCAATAGATGATAGGCTCAAGTAGCTACAACAGAGGGAGAAATAAGTGTTGCAGAAGACTGTCATACCAACAACAGAGGAACTACTTGAAGAAGTGCGTCGAGAGGAAAGCAGGTAGCAGAAATACTTCAGTCGTATAATGTCGCCTACATGAGCATCCCAACAAAGATTCAGGGCACAGTAGTTGAATGAATCTGGACGATTCACATATGAGTGTTGGACACATGTTAGGCGCAACCCAACTTGGTCCAATTTTGGTCATAAGACTCCACATTTTGAGGAGTGGAGTTCGCGTTACCGCGAAGTTATATTTACTGCACGGTGTTCTAGGGGCTTCGAGGTGGGTCGAAGCCCCTCATTTTGTAACGAGTATTGGGGTTTTATTTGGTTGTTTTGTCAAGATCATGGTATGTGGACCATGGTTTTGTAGCTATGTAATGTATATAAATAAATGTAATGCTTTGTTGAAGATATAAAGAAAGATAGAGGTATTGATGAGCGCAAGTCATTGAACCTTTTGTTTTGTGTTTTGGGCCTTAAGGAAAGGCTCTGCAGCTGAGTGCGCAGAGACCTTCGAAGAGTCTGTCGCTTAATGCAGAAACCATCTGCATCTATGTGCACAGGTCGACAAGCTGAATGTACTGAAAATATTCATCTTAATAAAGAAGAATAATTTTTGGGCAATATTCTGTATTTATGTGTATTGTTGTGTTTGCTTCCTATCAGTCGATGTGAAGTAATAATTGCTAGTAAATCTTATGATATCGCAGTTTATATTGTTCTGTAATATGCTTATGTTAAAATGAATGTGACGAAGTAATAAATTAAGTTATACAGCGCAATAGTGATATGTATGCCAAAAGACTAAGTA
The DNA here is from genome assembly GCA_034641835.2 of Pinus albicaulis. Classification (NCBI taxonomy): domain Eukaryota; kingdom Viridiplantae; phylum Streptophyta; class Pinopsida; order Pinales; family Pinaceae; genus Pinus; species Pinus albicaulis. Next base: position 61,796,081 of record CM076576.1, read on the forward strand.
AAATACAGAAAATATAAGTAAAATCCACCTCACATAGTCCCTCAAGGCTGCAGAAACCTAGTTCTCCAACTACCCATAGTCACCTCAAGTGATATTGGGATCTGCTTGCAGTTCGTTGCCGAAAGGACCGATGTCAGAGGATTTTGTTGGTGCAAAGGACAAGCCAAACCTAGGTCTAGCCTGACCGAGCCAACATGCACCTGCACTGTTCTTTAGCAGTTTGTCCCTTGCTGGGGTGCACTGATTCTAGAAATTTATGAAAAATAAAAAGAATCTTGATGCTTCCTCTTCTAGAAGCTTCCAGGAGTTGTTCTAACCATTTACCTTGGATAAGACCTTTGAATCCCATCTCATCCTAACTTGGAGATTTCACCTCTTATCACTTGAGCTCATCCTCCCATCAAGTGTGGATCTCCAACCTACATTGGTAAATGGATAATAATTCTTAAAATACCATCCTCACCTATATATTTACTACCATCCACAAGCTAGGGTTTGGCTTTTGAAGATTGATTACCCTCATGTTTTTTCCTTAGATCTAAAAGAGTCATTATTCGATGCATTGAGGTGACATAGAGGTGTACTTTGTGTCAAGGAAGGACAAGTCAACTTGGGGAGTTATCTACATGATCATCTCCTATATTTGGTTGTAACTCTCTCCATTTCTATTAATATAAGGAGTACATTGTTTTCCTATATATGATGTTCATGTTCATATGCTTCAATGTTTTGTTGATCCATTGAATTAAGTGATTGGATAACGCTACATAGATATCGTATATCTTTGGCTTGTTGTGTTTCTATGTGCAAGTTCTAATTATAGCAGTCAAAGCTAGGAATGGAGTGTACAATCCAAGAAGAGAGAGAAGCTTGTGACGAATTCTAGGTAAACCTCATCTCATTATTCAATTACTTTAAGGGAAACATTATATTACTTGCCTTATGTCGTTCTAGACTATGCCACTAGGTCTAGAGAAGATACTTTTGTTTGCAGTCATAGATTCCGCATAACACCATTTGCAAAAGTTATCCTAATTACAACATTTTTTTTAAAATATTCTACTTTTAGTGTATGGATCAATATATAATATTAATAAATCTCAATAAGCATATGGTATTCCATAATTCTCTTTGTTGGATGAATGTAATTATTATACAAGTTTTTGTTTAACTTATATGCTAGTATTTAACATGTGTGCTATTTTTTTCAATTTTGCAGGAATGCTCCCCACCTTAGGAATAGTAAACCTTGTATTCACGTAGCCCTTTGGAGAGTGTTATGAGAAAATTATTCCAATTTGCTTCCGGAATTCAAAGCCAAGTGAATATGAAAGCGCTCTCCTTTATTTCAACATTCGCATATCAAAATCATTATGACATTAATTCGATTGTTATCCGGATTTTTAAATCATTCATGTGTTTTCTAGAGTTACAAGAAAAAGGGTTTTTCTTTCAATACATAACCTAACTTTTCTCGTTGAAGAAGAATATTTTATCTTTGTTATTTTTTATTATGGAAATCCCTCATGTATTTGTTTTTATTTTTCGTTGAAAGCCTTAGTTCCATAATTTTTGCATGTGGCCGCTAGGGTTACAAGGAGAGGTTGTTCATTTTACTTTATGCCCTAGGCTTTTCATTCACAACCAGGAAACCATAATTGTATTATATAATAGGGGTTTTTCTATATATATATACCCATGCGTGTCATTTTTTTTGCTATTCGAAGCATGCCAAATCTCTTTTCATTTGTGAGAGACTATACTACCTTTCATATATGTGGAATATTGTAGTATATCATTTCAAACTCCAGGGTTTTCATTTATTTATTTTTATTTCTCCATTGTAGCTGTCTAAGCAATATTTTCCTCTTTTCAATGTAAAGGAGATTTCCGCAGAAATCTCGGCGGTTCTATGAAGTTAAATTCTTTCTCTATTGTGAATTACAACCCTAGCTCATAGTTTTCTCTACTCATAATATATACTATAGTATGTACTTTTATGACATGTACCCTTTTTGTGATCGGTCCCTACATACGTTATTACAACAACAATAATGGAAATAGAAGTCTTTTATGAGTTTTCAATTTTATGCCTTCTCTAGGTTGGAAGAACTCTTTAAATCATTTTCCTTCTCATTGGAGAAAAGGTGAACTTTATCTATGAAAAGACAATGTTTAGTTTTCTTATGTTTTTTTCATTTTACCATTCTACCTATCGTAGGAATTACATTCCCTTTAAATTGTTGGGATCTGTGTTTAATAATAGACATTTGTTTGCCACACTTCAAGGTTGTGTATTGTTTAGTTGTACTCGGTCCAAAAAAAACTCTTTTATAATCTATGTAAATTTGTTATGACTAGACTCAGTCACTGTGTGTTTTGTTAGAAATGATCACTTAGACAGTAAAGGAATTCTCAGAGATGGATACTTTGTATATTTTCCAATTCTGTTTTTGATACATTTCATATCGTTTATTGTTTCTCTACCATGTTTTCCATACATTAAGAATTTTCTCTTTTATTGTCGATAAATGTATATGAACACATGATTATGCAACTCCAACAATTTCTCTTCTTTCATTTCATTTACTATTACAATACTAAATCAAAATTTATCATCTTAAGCACTCTCTTTCTCTCTCTCTCTAAGTAGAATTGAATTGAATATTTCACTTTATTCAAGTTGTTCTGAAAAAATAAATTATTATTTTCTTCACAATTTACTTACATATTTTATATAAATTTATTTTCTCTTTCTCTACAATTTATCTTTTTTATCATATCATTCTAGCTATATTTAAGAATTATTGATACTACATGTTTTTTTTTCATACATAGTCTAAATTTTATGTTGTGAATGTGAGTTCAAAGGTTAACTACATTTTCTTTCTCTTTTAGAAAAACACTAACCCTCTAAGTATACATAAAAAGTAATATTTCATACCGAACCTTAACAACATATAAAAACTTATTTTCATGTTTTGTACAAAAACAATATTAAACAAATTTAGAACAAAATGTAAAATTCTCATTCTTGATAATAAGAGAGAATGTTAATTTTAGAAACAGTGACTTGAAGAAATTTCCTGGGAAATTAAGATTCAAGTACTTGGCTCCTCCCAACCTTGACATAGGCATTGTTGGTCCCCCCGAGCAACTAGGCCTACAATTTTATTTTCTGCTTCTCTTCAGTCTTTGTAATTATATTCTCATAAATTGTGAGACAAAAGCCAGAAAAATTCTAGAGATATTATCCATCTACCACTCTTTTGGGTGGTTATTAACTCTTCGTGTCTCACCAACAGGTGGCTAGTAGTTAACTACTCATTTATGAGCCCTTGTTTCCCATTTCTAAAGACAACTCCCTTTCTTCTAGGAAACATTTAATTGGCCAACATCATAATTTCAAAAAAAAATCTAATCACCCATATTAGATGCCTAGGACTTGTTGATGGATAATAATTTTTCATAATTAAATTGCAACATTTTTCCTCTTTTAGCCATATGTACTTTAACCATTAATTTCCCAGTTTACTCATAAAATAAAATAAAAATTACAATTTTACAAACAACAACTTTATAACAATTATTATCAACAAAATTATTGATAATTAAATTTATATTTCTTTTTTTATATAATTATAAATCAAAATCAAACTTATGCACATTTAATTACATTGAAATCCTTAATCTGAGGGATATCACAAACAAGACAACCAAATATTCTTAAATTACTCACTTGGCGTTTATGTCCGGTGAAAGCTTCTTCAGGAGTATTATCTTCCAAAATTCGATGAGGACTTCTATTTTGAATGGAGACATTTGTCATGGATGCTTCACTCCATAGAAATATAGGTAGGTCGTAATCGTGCATCATTGCCTTAACAAATTATTCAGTATTTATATTCTTTCTTTCAACAACTCCATTCTGTTGTCGATTATAAGGGATTACTAGCTCCCTCTTAATCACAACTTCTTTGCAAAATGAAACGTTCTCCTTGGAGGTATATTCTTCTCCATTATATGCTCCCATGTAGATTCAAAAGTTTTATTTGGCTTATCACCATCTGCACTTCTAAGTATTTTGCTACATCTTTCTCCTTATTCTTTCACCATTTTTATTTCTTCCTTTTTGGCCATGATAGATAAAAATTTGAAATTTGAGATTGAAGTAGAGTTAATTTTTATTTAGAAAATGAAATGACTTTTTCAAATTGCAAAATTCTAGGATTATGTATAGAACTTTTTTTAAGCAAAAGTGGAGTAATTTCCTTTTCAGGACATTTTTCTTCTAGTAGGAACGTTTGGCTCTAGACTTTTGTAGCACTAACTGCTTTTTCTAGCTCAATCCTTTCTTTTTCCAGACTCAACTTAAAATCTATTACCACTTCCATAATATTATCTAATTTCATATTTATATCTTTTAAACTATAAGAATGTTCATATGCGTTATGACTCAAAACATCTTAACTTCAACGAACTCCTAACACATGGGACTAAACTTTTGGCACTTCTCGTGATAAGTCATCTAGATAATGTGCCACACATGTTAGCTAATGGTTGTTATAGATTTTAATCCTTACAATGTTTTGAAGATTTTCATCAGTCAGTTTCCTATATTGCAAGAACTCTACATCAACTACAACATTCACATCTTTAATTTTTTGGACAAATATTCTAGGGGAAATCCTGCTTTCTAGGAGTAGATGTTTGTGAAGGTCTTTTCCTGCCTTCTCTCTAGGAAATGCGTATATCATGAACTCAATATCCATTGGAGAGGAAAACTATAAGCATTCTTGGCTTTCTAAATGTTGGCCCAAGTGTTCACCTTTCAATAAAGGCTGGGGTCTATGGAAGATGTGAATTTTTTTTTTCTAAACTTGGACTTTTGATAGCTATGCAAAACTTGCTTCGAGAGGATAATTCATACTTATGTTTTGTTGGATGTATGTTGAGATCTAAAGAATCATAGCTTCTATTTTGATCGGGAGTTTAGATGTTTACTTTTCATTTTTGAATTTAATGACCAGTCCTCTACTCGACTCAAAGATATAAAATCATTTAGGTTATGGAGGTGGAAAATACTTTTGGTATAATGGATGATATTTTGCATTCCATTCATCTGGAATCGTCAGCTAGGAAAATCATAATGTGATAGGAGTGACATTCCTAGGTACTAACGCCACATATTTTGTAGTTTCTCTCTATGTAAGTTGCGGGTTAAGTGTTGAAAGAGTTGTAGAAACAAACCATAAACAAGTAATGGAATGTAATTGAGAAATATTAGATTACTCATTCATATCAAAACCTGAAAAATGGATGTAGGTTTGGAGGATTTCATTGAGATGGGGGTCAGTTAATGAAACTTGGTACCTTAGGATAATGGATGACGAAATTGGGACATTGTATAGAGAGGCTTCAAATCCTCGTAACGGAGTGCTAGAAAATTGATTATGATGTGAATCAATTACACAATATTCACATACTTGTATCCCTACTCAAGACACCATTGTACATCAATTGGTTTTATGAGTTGGATTAGATATATTGGTTGGGTGAGATTAATAGGTATATTTAGAGAATTATATCTAATAAGGTTGGCTGCATGAAATTTGAACATTGTGCATATGTATATGTATATGTACACATACATAAATACACATATATACCCCTCCCTATTTCATTTTCATCGTGTTACTTATCGCAGGCTTCCATTGCTTAGTTACGTTACACGTTTTGATAACGCATCCCTCTCCTCTGAGATTGTGGTGTGCTGCCTGGATTCGTAACACTTGTCGCGCCACATTACAAGTTTGTATTGTGCATCCTATACCTGCATCTTCTTTGTCAGTAATTTGTGAGCATCACCCCTACTTTAGCGCAACCATTCATTTACCTAACTCCTCATTGTCCACCTTCTACACATATATACACATACATGGTAGAGCTTGTACATGTCCAACACTTAGCCATTTTTTAACATTCACCTTCCCACACACACAAACACATAAGTCCCCCTCCATATTTCATTTTCACCAAGTTACTTATCTCGGGCTTCCTTTGCTTAGTTGCATTATGTGTTTTGATAGTGTATCCCTCTCATCTGAGATAGTGTTGTGTCGGCTGGATTCATGACACTTATCATTCCACATTACAAGTTTTTATTGTGTATCCTCTACCTGCATCTTCTTTGTCAATGATTTGTGAGAATCAACCTTACTTTGGTGTGACCATTCATTTACCTGACTCCTCATTTTCCACCCTCTTCACATATATACACATACATTTCATAGCATGTAATTGTCCAATACTTAGCCATTTTTTATCGTTCACCTTGCCATCACATCACTACACGGTTGCCTTGTGTAGTGCACAACACGTTGATATATGAAGAATTTCTCTCTAACACCATGCCGTAGGTTGGCTTAATAGTTGATATTTCATTGTGCTATGACACAACTTCTTTACACATCATTCAATGGGATATTACAATGCTAGTTATAGTTGGTGAGCCCTGGTATTGCACCAAGAGTGTTGCAACTCCCATAGGCTACTCTACTTTACTTTATCAACCCAGGGTTCATTCAAACATGGAGGTGACAGTACTATATACACATCAGATGCATTTTACTCATGTCATCCTCTTCTGAGTCCCACAAAATGATGATATTGCTAGGGTTTTTGGGTGAAGTCTGTCACACTTTTAAATTATACGTAGAACTACAAGTGACTCAAAACCGTGACTCTATGAACAATAAAAGGACTATTCTAAAGAAAGAAGATAAATCTAGCTATTCTACAAAGAAATAAATCTACAATTTAGGCTATGGCAAAAAATAGAAGTAAACTAGGCATCTTCATGAAGTAAACTGTTGAATTGAAATTGCAGAAAGAAGATCAATATAATCACACATTTGGGCCAAATGGCTAAACACACTCTAACTACTTCATGCTTTTAATCATGCATCTAATCATGTCCTAACTATGCTTGTAAATACTCTATTTTGCAGCAAGAGGAGAAGTAGCTAAGGTGGCTTAGGAAGGTCTTGAACTCATGGATGCAGGGTTGAAGGTGTCTTGATGGTTATGGAAAGTCTAGATGAGGTGGAGGATCGTTTATGGGCTGAAGGAGAGGCCCATTGGTGCTGCTACAGGGTCTGATAAAGGTTTCCTATAGTGCTACAGGAAAGCCCTGAATTGATATAGGAAACAGGCTGAGGGCAATCCGAGGCCAAAAATGATGGGAAAAAGTGTAGGGGAGGTGGAATGAAGGTGCACTTGAATGGATGGAAGGTGTCCAACCCATTGGCCAAGTTCAGAACCTCTTGCAAAGCTTGTCTTGCACTTCTAGGGTTGCTCACGGTGTGAAGGTGAAAATCTCAAAAATAGGGCTGAAGATAATTTGGTGGAAAGGAGGCTAATTAAGGGTGAGAAATGAAGCTAGGGGTGTTGGTGAAGTCCTCTTTTTTTGTGCTACTTGAACCTACAAGAAAACTACTTGTTCATGCAACAAACATTGGAAAATCTATGATGAAGAAGATGGAAAATATTAGTTGAATTTGATAAGCAAACCTACCTAAGCATTCAAACAAAAATCTAACTCAGTATTCTCAACATATCCATGACACTGCAACAACCTATCTATTATTTCCAATGAATCATAAACTAAATAGAAAATTTGGGCATGTGGTGAAGATCTGCCCTCCTCAAGCTCCAATGTAAGAGATGAGAGAGGGAGTCTTTGACACACATATTTCTGAGTTTATATGCTACTCTACAAATATCTATGCAAGCCTAACTACAAAAAATATAGAATGGAAGCAAACTAGAAGCACTAAATTTAAATGTAAACAAACTAGCTAAAACTCATAAAGAAAACTAGCTACAATGGCATAAAAATAAGCATGAATACACAAGAGAGACTAAGGCCAATGGATTAGGCCCTAACCCACAAGCCTAGCCCTCTAAAACTAAATCATTGAAGGATAATCTGAATGCTCATCTTATTGTAGAAAATATTATCATTACATAATCATGAAATTCTCAAAAACCTATTACAAGAGCTAAGAGTCTATTAGCTTTCTCCAAAATTTGAATCCTAATGAGCTCTTGCTCAGCCCTATTTAACCTAAAGGTTAGCTACCAACAACTCCCTAAAAATTAGGTGATGTGTCCACTTTGAGTGCAAGATAAGTGGAGCTTTGGTGCACTTGATCTCCCACTTGCTTGGCTACCTTTGATTTCGAGTTGTTGGAGGGAATCTCGAGGATCCCTTGACTGCCTTTGGGAGTTGAGGAGGTGGAAAACCCTCCTATAATTTCTCATTGTTGTCTACTTCGAGCTTCAATTGCACAGTTTTCAACAAAAGTGGAATATCTTCATTATTATCCTACATTTAAACCATATTAGTCATTCGAAGTATGACAAGCCTTAATCGCCCTCTATACTAAGCAAAATAAGACCATAATATAATTAAATGTGTGAAAGAGAGACTAATAAGGCTAAAAAGGTGATAATTAACCCCTCCAGTTATACCTAATGATGGAGCTCATCATCACCCCCCCCCCCCCCCAACCAAATGGTTTCTCATCCTTTGAGCAACTTAGTCCTCCTTCTTCATCTCTTTCAATGCTTTGGTGGCTCGTCTGACCTCCTAAGGAAGAATTGAGGGAGTTCCTTCAGGAGGGTAGAACCCATCATTCTTTTCTGCTTCCCCCCATTCTCTGTTCTGCTCATCTTGGTCTTTCTCGTCACCCGTCCCGTCAATAAAGGTGGACTGAGTTTCAAGCTAGACCACTAAATCTTCCTGGCCTGCATGGCCCTCTTGTATAATGGTGCCCTTTCAAAGGAAATCCTTAACCTCTCTAGGGTGTGATATTCCATGTTTTTGAGACTAGAGGGATGCAATTCCATCTTCTTTGATTGGCCATTATGCATTCATCTCCCAACAACCTAGAAACATCATCAAAATGGGCCATATCTTATGCTTGTGTGCTGAGGTACTTGTCTGCAAGTGTGGCATCATTTTCTATCATGAGGTGGTTGTTGATGACTCCCCTAGGGCTAAATAGTTCTACCCTAATGTGTAGAGGTTCTTTGTTTTCTCTTCTTATTACCCTCTTGACTTCTTCTGCTCTTGCTTCCTCATTAACCATCCAAGAGGCTAATTCCATCAACTGCATATCTCTCAGTCTAGGGTTAGGGTCCCAAATTTTAAAGTCTGTCAACACAGGATTGTGCATGTAGAATTATGCCATCTCTGCCTTGTCTTCCATCCTTGACTGGTTGCAAAAGTCAATGAATTTTCTGCAGTTCTGAAAAGGTAAGGATCCATGAGAGTCTAGTGTCTTGATTTGAAATTGGAGTCATTGTTCTTTAAGGTATATTGCATAGGATTTTGATGGATATCTGTGTTGAATGGCCTCCATGCACAAATCTGCCATGTTGGCCATTTGTTGGTCATTTTGCTGAAGCTGACTTTGCAATCTTGCATCCTATGCCCGGGCTTCTTGAAGCTGCTCTTTTAACATGGATTATCTGAGCCTAACATCGCACAAATCCCTTCCCAACTCAGTGAAATTTTCCTCCATGATCCCTGTGTCACTCACACCTTTGGTTGTAGCAATTTTCATCCAATGATGAGTGTGTGCTATTTCTTGTTCTAACTGATAGAATAAAGGGACTGAGAGTTTATGAGGAATCATTCTACCCCCTTCAATAAATGTATAATAAGAACTGAGATTTGGCTAAGGGCTAGGGTGTGACACTGCTGGTATATCTTTAGGCACAGATTTTGGGGAGGTAGGATCCTCCTTTTTATACTTTTCTTCTTCCCCTTTAGCATATTTCCCTTCATCTTTTGCTTCATTCTCAACTTCTTGGGTTTCTTGCCAAACCATGGGTGTATTTTCTCCCTCCCCCAAGGCTTTTTGCTAAGATTTTTGCATTGTTGGAGTTTCCTGTAGCAAAGACAAAGTTTCCTATAGCAAACCCTCCCTTGCTTGTTTTTCCTTATTTTCTGTCTTTTTAGGGTCTGTGGGGGTTGGTATATGTGTAGGGGATGCCAACCTTGCTAAAATTCTTCTCCTGTAGGTTATAGGTGTCCTTTCAAGTGAAATGACCTCTTGAACCTTTCCTTCTTCTACCCTTACTTCATCATCCTTCTTGGGTGACTCGTCAATGGTTATAGGGATTTTGGTTGGAGTATGTGGTTTCCCCCACCTTACCCTTGTACTCTTTCTAGTCCTGAAGTACATGGGTGTTTGTCTCTTCCTCTTGGCTTTCACAGGTGTGCTCAAAGTGGCTAAGGTAGCAGCCACTTCTTTCTCTGTTATCTCAGGTGAGATGTTGGTATATTGAGGAGAGGTACCAGTGCCTATCATAGGGTTCAATATTTCCTCCTCCTATGTCTTCTTTTCCTTCTTCTCCTCAGTTTCTTCCTTCTCTGATTCATCTCCCTATTTTTCCTCTTCTTTTTCTTCCTATGTTTCTAATGTTTCTGTGTTTTCTATTTCAACCTCTGTTTCTTCCTCTTCCTCATCTTCTCCTTCTGTTATTATCAACAAAATTATTGATAATTAAATGTATATCCATTTTTTTGTAGAATTCTAAATCAAAATCAAACTTATGCACATTTAATTACATTGAAATCCTTAATCTGAGGGATATCACAAACAAGACAACCAAATATTCTTAAATTACTCACTTGACATTTATGTTCGGTGAAAGCTTCTTCAGGAGTCTTGTCTTCCAAAATTCGATGAGGAGTTCTATTTTGAATGTAGACATTTGTCATGGATGCTTCACTCCATAGAAATATAGGTAGGTCTTAATCGTGCATCATTGCCTTCACAAATTATTCAGTATTTATATTCTTTCTTTCAACAACTCCATTATGTTGTCGATTGTAAGGGATTATTAGCTCCCTCTTAATCACAACTTCTTTGCAAAATGAAACGTTCTCCTTGGAGGTATATTCTTATCCATTATATGCTCCCATGCAGATTCAAGAATTTTATTTGGCTTATCACTATCTGCACTTCTAAGTGTTTTGCTACATATTTCTCCTTATTCTTTCACCATTTTTATTTCTTCCTTTTTGGCTGTGATAGATAAAAAATTGAAATTTGGGATTGAACTAGAGTTAATTTTTATTTAGAAAATGAAATGACCTTTTCAAATTACAAAATTCTAGGATTATGTATAGAAAATTGTTTAAGCAAAAGTGGAGTAATTTTCTTTTCGAGACATTTTTCTTCTAGTAGGAATGTTTAGCTATAGGATTTTGCAGCACTAACACCTTTTTCTAACTCAAGCCTTTCTTTTTCCAGACTCAACTTCAAATCTATTACCACTTCCATAATATTATCTAATTTCATATTCATATCTTTTAAACTATCAGAATGTTCATATGCTTTATGACTCAAAACATCTTAACTTCAATGAACTCCTAACACATGGGACTAAACTTTTAGCACTTCTTGTTATAAGTCATATAGATTATGTGCCACACATGTTAGCTAATAGTTGTTATAGATTTTAAGCCTTAAAAAATTTTTAGGCTTTTCATCAGTCAGTTTCTTATATTGCAAGAAATCTACATCAGCTACAACATTCACATCTTTAATTTTTTGGTCAAAAATTCTAGGGGAAATCATGCTTTCTAGGAGTAGATGTTTGTCAAGGTATTTTCCTGCCTTCTCTCTAGGAAATGCGTATATCATGAACCGAATGTCCATTGGAGAGGAAAACTATAAGCATTATTGGCTTTCTAAATGTTGGCCCAAGTGTTCATCTTTCAATAAAGGCTAGGGTCTATGGAAGACGTGAAATTTTTTTTCTAAACTTGGACTTTTGATAGCCATGCAAAACTTGCATCGAGAGGATAATTCATACTTATGTTTTGTTGGATGTATGTTGAGATCTAAAGAATCACAGCTTCTATTTTGACAAGGAGTTTAGATGTTTACTTTTCATTTTTGAATTTAATGACCGGTCCTCTACTCAACTCAAAGATATAAAATCATTTAGGTTATGGAGGTGGAAAATAATTTTTGTATAATGGATGATATTTTTCATTCCATTCATCCGGAATCGTCAGCTGGGAAAATAATAATGTGATAGGAGTGACATTCCTAAGTACTACCACCACATCTTTTGTAGTTTCTCTCTATGTAGATTGAGGGTTAAGTGTTGGAAGAGTTGTAGAAACAAACCATAAACAAATAATGAAATGTAATTGAGAAATATTAGATAGTTCATTCATATCAAAAACAGAAAATTGGATGTAGGTTTGGAGGATTTCATTGGTATGGACGTGGCGAGGCAAAAGCCTAAGCTCCCTCTCGACAAGGGTCTCTCTCTCTGCTCTATGTCACACTAGCTATATCAGACTGTTTCAGCAAAATGTTCAGCAATTCCTCTTCAACTAGCTGCATCTATGTGAGAGAGGTGTATTTATAGAAGGAGAGGAGGAGGTTGGTGTTATCCTCCTGTATTTTACAGTATCACTAGGTGACTATGGATTTTCTACAATCTGCTGAAAATAACATTCCTTGACTATCGGCTATTCTAAAAAATCTCACTGCCTTCATTATCTTTGTTTTTTCTAATTCACTATCTTTCATTTTAACTCTTCCAAGCACCCTCTTGATCCTGAAATTCCGTGTCTTTTTCTAATACCCTCATTCTCACCTTTTTACCCTACCCGAAGACCTTTTTTCATATCTAAGAACCCCATTCACCACTCCCTTTTCATGTATTTTCCTTCTTTTCTCAAAACAATGTAAAAACTTCTTTTTACATTGTTTTAACACCAAAATTTGTTCATTTTTATCATTTGGGACTCATTCTTTTTAATTAAACCCCATTATATTAAAAATACCCAACCCTTTGTGTTTTTTAACGGGACCCATTCCTTTTTTAATTAAAACTCTATTTTAATTAAATAAACCCCACCCCTTATATACTTTAATCCTTGCTTTAAAAGCCTTTAACCCTGCCTTCTTGACCCAGGCCCCACTTCATAAAACCCTGGTTATGTTTAAAACCCAAACCCCGCGTATAAACAAATACCCCTGCTTTATTATATTAACCCTGGGCCCCACCGTCTGACTTACCCGTTGCTTCATCTATCCCTGACCACCGGCGGATCTCACCCCTCCCATCCGACGATCTACGATCTTTATCGCACATCCAATAGTGTGGGGGTTAACAAATCCAAAACGCGGGAAATGGGCGATATTGATACCCATACCTCCCACCACGCGACGTCCATTTTATGGTATTACACGTTCTCCGCCGATACCACTAATCATCCTCACTACGTGCGAAAACCACCTTCGCCCTCTCGCCAGAACCCAAAACTGCTCCATTCAAACAATCCAAAGGCCTGCGCCTTTGCGATAGGCTCTGCGGCCACCATGAAGCCTCTGCAAACTCTCCAAAGGCCCGAAAAGCCCAAATAAATGCAGAAACCCCTCCCGCGCAGGTTTTAAACTAATTAATTGATTTTAATGTGTAGGTAGTCGGTGTTTGAATGCAAAATGGAATTCCAAAGTCTAAAAATATTTTAAATGAATGCTCTGGATGACGATCTAGCAACGTTTGTACTCTCAAAGGGATCAAGAACCCAATATCAACATAAACATCAATGGATCATGATCATTGATGGTTATGCAAACCCTCTAAAGACAGCAAGGATTCTCCACGGCGACAGGGTAAAGAAATAAAAAGGTGTACAATAGATGCGCAAAGATAAAGGGAAAATACATAAACACACTCAAGAGACCGTGACAGTAAAAGACAAAGGATTAGAGGTTAATCAAAAGGTTAAATATTAGAAGGAAAGGGTTAAAGAAAAAGCTCAACAAAAGAAGGTTTAGAGAGAGATCAGAGACAGAATGCAGAATTAAAGGAGAAAACAGTAAGACAATCAACAAAAGATAAATTCAAGTTTTTAAAGACAAAACATAGTATAAAGGACAAATCAATAGAATATTAACACAAAGGATATATCTGAATGCTAAATCAAAACAACAGTTACTTCTCATACACACTTCGGACACCTGCAACCTCATTTCACTTCAATAAAGGAAGAAACAGTTATTAAAACAGTCAGAGATATTTCCCAGCTACTCAGAAGTTATTATAAAGTTAATGAAAAGCCTTAAAATTCAAACATATCCTAAAGTTAGCTCAACAATTAGGTTAGAAGCTATTATTACAGTCAATCAGTCACAGATATTTCGCCTTAGGCTTTGCATGGTCTCAAAGGTCAAAATTCATTAACTCTGTAATAAATACAAGTCTAAAACCCTAGCCTAGGATCACCTTCTCATTTTGCAGATAAATAGTGCATGTATTATTCATTTTTAGTGTTTGTTGATTGATTGGAGAGTGTTGAGCTAGTTGATGAGCTACTAGGTTGGATTTGATAAAACTTAGAGCTGCAAAGATTATTGTACTGGAGTAATGTAATTGTTTTGGACATTAGTAATACAAGCACGTTCACAGGATTCTTGAGCTATGTTAATGGTGATGTTATCCCTATTTGTCATTGTTTTCCATTATGTTTTTCATATTGTCCATCATTTCTCTGATAAGAGAATAGAAAATTTAGATTAAGATATGTTTTCTTGACACCTTAACTATGTCTGCTTATTTCATCTTAATGTTTTCTTCTACAAGGTCTGATTAGAGAATTCTTAATTTTTATCTAGTTCCATCTATCTTGTTTCCTTGGAAATGATTCAGTAGAGGCCAACCAAAGAAGTCTATGGTATGCCCTGTCCTTTGGTTTTGCTTGAAATGTTATTTTCCAGGTCTTTCTTTGAATTTTACTTAGTAGAGTCTAGCCAAAGAAGTCTATGGTTTGCTCTGTCCTTTGGTTTGTCTCAAACTATTGTTGCAAAGGTCTTTTTAGTTGATTAAAGAATTCTTAATTTCTCTTTAATTGTGCTGACTGTTATCTTGAATGTTTTCTTTATCTGAAAGTAATTTTAGGATTGTTGGATTGTTGTCTTAAAGGTTTTCTTATTAGAGTCTGGCCAAATAAGTCTATGGTTTTCCCTGTCCTTTGGTTTTTCTTAAACAGTTACCTAAAAGGCTTTTCTTGTTGAAGTAGAGTTAAAGGATTCTTAATTGCCCTTTAGTTTTATTGATTTCACAACTTACTGTCATTTCATACTTCATATAATCTAAAGAGACCCATTTGATATAGTTAGCTTGCCCTATGAAAACCCTCATAGAGTTGATGAACAATTAAATCCTTTTATGACTCCATAGCCCAATGGATTAATGCTTCCCACAATCTATCTATTCAACTGAAACACTCAATCACTTAATCACACCATCAATTAATCAACCAAACAAAACAAACAATCCTAGAACTTCATAACTAGCCTAAAATCAAAAAACAAAAGCATAAAGATATATCATTTACAAATACATACATAGAAAGAGCCCTCTATGAGTCCAGGAATGCTAGGTCCTTGGATTCCAAAGTGGTTTGATATGGTTCTCTGCAGAGTTGTTCTTGCCAATCTTGCAAATCATGGGGAGCCAACATAGTGGCTACTGTACTGGTGAAGATGAGTTATTAAGACAGCTTAATATCACCTCAAGAACTCATAAAACCCCTTTCTACTTAGATGAATCAAGTGTTAGCCAAGAATGCTACCTGGTTGCTGATGGTGGACAACATCCAGCCATAAAAAAATTTAAAAATCCTCCACCTTGTGACTCCACTGGTTTTCAGTAGGCCTGCTAACTCCACTAGTTTTCTATAGACTCCACTGGGAAATTATTTAGAAATACTGATATCATTAAACCTCAACAGAACCCAACCAAGAATAATTTGTGGATTAATTATTCCTTTCACAGATTGGTTTTTTTTTCAAAACTTCTATAAACTCTCAACCTCTCGAAATTTTGGGTCCAAATTCTGGCTTCTAGAAGAATTTGTACCAGATCCCATCCTAACCCAAACCCTCCTGCAATAGTTGACAATCCTAAAAGCATCCTTATAAAATCTCTTAGATCTAAAGGCAACTGTTAGCAGACCTATCCACAAAGCAAGTTCCCTACCTGAAAACCTTAAAGACTTGTAGAATATGCTCTCTGGCTCACCCCTAGAACAAAGCTTTTCTTGGACTAGATCTCAGAGTTGGATAACCCACATAGTTTTAGACCCATCCACCTTATAGCAGAATCTTGTTGTACTAACCTCAACCCCCATTCATACACCCACTGTTCACCTCCATCCATTTAACCCTTTACCTCCTTTTGTCAATCCTCCACTTGTTAACTCTCCTTTGTTTCCCCAACCACAGATCATGGCAACATGGTATGCTCCACTAGTTCTACCATTTCATTTAGTTGTCCTACCACAGGATTATCAGTCCAAAATTCCCTTATATGATGCAAGTAGTACTACTACTGCTAAAAAACACATGGATATGATGAATGACTACTTTTACAAACAAGAAATAGATGATGAAACTGTTAAACTAAGAATGTTTTCTCAAAGCTTAGGGGGAGAAGCAAGAAAATGGTTCAAAGGCTTAACCCCTAATAGCATAAATGACCTCCCTTATTTTCATCAATTATTCTTAAACAAATGGGAAGTCAAGAAGAACCCTCTCCAAATCTTATCAGAGTATGAAAACATTAATAAAAATGTTGGAGAGGGTGTCCAAGAATACTGCACTAGGTTTAATAATGTATACAATGCCCTCCCTACACATATGAAACCTCCATAAGGTCTATCTCTAATGAATTTTCCTGGTGGTTTTGACCCAGATATGGCTTATCAATTAAGAGAAAGAGAACCCCTTACATTAGAAGACATGCAGAGGGAAGCAGTAAGCGTAGAAGCCAATCCAATTGCCAAAAGAGCTAGAATGAAAAAATGAAAAAATAGTCACATATAGGGAAGAAGTTATAGCCTCCACATCTAATACAAATATTGATAACCTAGTTAAAACCATGGAAAAGATGACAGAGAGGATGAATGTGAATGATAGAGCTTACCCCGGAGAAAACCAAACAGCTCCTCAAAATAGAAATCAAAATCAGAACCAAAACCAAAACTTTAGAAGAAATCCCCCTCAAATAAGACAGAGAGGTCCTGATCAGAAAATTAGGCCTCCTTTCCAAGAAAACTATGTTGATGAGGATGAGGGGGTGATTTAAGAACTAGAGGAACATAGTCAAATCAATTTAATGGAAGTCAATAATGAGGATATTGTTTTCCTCACTAAGGAAGAGCAAGGCATGTTTTCCCCAACTCAATTTGGAGAAGAAAGCCTAGAATCTGAAGACTATAAACAAGGCTTTGAAAATTCCATTATGGAAGTACATAGATAGTATGACCTCAGAAGCAAGAAAACCCAAGATACTCCCAAGAGAAAGAACTCTGAAATTTCTGCTAGGAAGATCCCTGAAAATATTCCTAAAAAGATGGCAAAAAACCCAAACATAGTGGCTGAAAGTTCTGAAAAGGGTAAAAACAAAAACAGCCAACACATTGGTGACCAAAATAGCACTAGCAATCCAGCTAGTGGCCCTAACAAAACTGTTTTAGCTAAGACACCAAATAAAAATCAGCAAGCTGAAATTGCTGTAAAAACATTGTCTGATAAGGTTGATTTGAACCTTCAAAAACACAGACACCTTTCAGTATAGAGAATGAAATTGCCAAGATTAAAATCTACATACCTCTTACTGAATTAGTTACCTGAGATGTATATAGATCTCAGTTTTGAAAGCTTTAAACATAGGAGAAAATGTTGATTATGTAAATTTAAATGATGACAGACCTGAACTTCTGTTTGGACCTGAAGTAGAAGGTAAATTCCAAGAGGGAGTTGTTCCTCCATTTTACGTCAGTTTAAACATCCATGATAAAATCCTACACAATGCCATGTATGTTATATTCAGGAGCTTCACATAACCTCATGCCAAAGGTAGTAATGGAAATACTAGGCCTTGAGATAACTAGACCATACAAAAGATTTATAATCTTTAGATTCTAATAGAGTTAAATGTCTAGGCCTAATAAAAGATATTTGTGTTAATATAGCACAAATACCAGCCAAGAGCCTAGTAATGGATAATGTAGTGGCTGATATTCCCCCTAAATACGGCATGCTCCTTTCAAGATCATGGGGAGCTAAACTTCAAGGCACCCTCCAAATGGACATGACCTATGCTACTATACCTGTCTTTATAACAACCAAGAAGACTATATAGGCAGACTTATATGAAATACATGGTCAGCAGTCAGGAAAATCTAGATAACTCCCCTTTGTATTCTATTCACACAAACCTTGATTCATTTATCCTTTACAATGATGAAAACATTAATGAACAAGTGACAGGAAATGAGAAAACAACTGGACAAGAAGAGGAACAGTCAGAATAGTTAGCTCAAACAGAAAATAACCAACATAATGAACAACATAGTGGCAACCCCAATGAACAACATAATGTTGAACACAATGATAAATCTGAAATTGAACCTCTTTGGAGCATCAGCTTTGATGGTTCTTATGGTAAAACTAGTTCAGGAGTAGGTGTATGGGTGCACAACACTAAGAATAACCATGCAGAAGGCCACTGATATAAGCTAAATTTCCAATGTACAAATAACATAGAAAAATATGAGGCACTCCTCCTAGGGCTACAATTGCTAAAAAAATTAGGAGCCAAGAGGATCCGGGGTGGATATTGTTATTGGTGGCCACTAGCCTATTCCACTTGGGCCCCCACCATTGTCTCTTTCAGTTGTTCAGTTTCGGCATAACTTACTATTTTTAGCAGTTTTTCGGGTCCTGAACTTCCGGAGCTGTTTTGAGGCCCTAAACGATGTTTTTTGGGCATCACGCCTCTAGCGAATATCATTCCATTTTGGAATGATATTCATGGTGAAAGTTGTAGTCCTAGGATAGAGCTTTCTAATGATGTATCATGTGCATCAAACGGAGATAGTATGCCAAAGTTACGTCCCTGGGAAGTTGAAACACCAATTTACCCAAACGGGGCCCATAGTTTTGGCGCTTCATCTCCTAGGGTTAGGTTTTTGGGATGTTGAGGGTTCTCCATTGTTTCTCAATAATAAATAGGCCCTCGAGCCTCATTGTAACTCGGTTCAGAGGCCTGTAGCCGCCACATCTCTTCTCAGAGATAGCTACCAGCGCCCTAGCTAGTTTTATTTCCATTCTGTCTGTAAGCAAATTTCAGTTCTTCGATATTAATGAAATGAAGTGTTATTTCCGCTGCATCTCTGTATTTATGGTTATATGTTTATTCTGTTGCGTTCCTGCATAAATTAGGAGCCAAGAGGATTTTTGTTCATGGGGATTCTGAGCTATTCATTAGGAAAATCAAGGGAGAATATTCAGCTAAGCATCCTAGATTAAGAGAATATAGGAATAATGCCATTGAAATCTTAAAAACATTCAAAGAATATGATCTTACCTTTGTTCCAAGAAATCAAAACATCATTTCCAATGGTCTAGCATTTGCAGTTAGTACTTGCCAAAAACCTTATCATAACAAACAATACACAGTGCAAGTCAAATATAGACCAACAGTCCCTGATAATATAAAATATTGGCAAGCTTTTGAAGGATAGAAACAGATTGAATATTTCCCGCAGTCCATAAATGGGTTTGAAATTCCAAATTCAGGCTCAGATCATGAAGAAGACTGCTCTATTAAGGAACAAACTTACAAAGAAGAGCCTCCTGGTAATGTTGATATAAATATGTTAGAAAAAGAACACCCACATGAGACAGAACTGTGTACAGACTCAGAAAAAGAATATTTTGAAGTACTACAGTCCAAAGATAATAATTTTCCAAAGGGATTGGTTCCTCTAGAAGAGTTTTTTGACTTTAATGATGTTGTTAGGAAGCCAAAGATGGAATCCACTAAAGCTGAAATAGAAGAATGAAATATAGGCAGTGAGGAAGAACCCAAAATGATAAAATTGTCCAAAACACTGCTAGCTCATATAAAACAGAAATATCTTGAGTTGTTCAAAGAATTTAGTGATGTGTTTTCTTGGAGCTATGAAGATTTAAAATCATATGATACTGAGATAATTCAGCATAAGATCCCCCTTAGAGGAAACTAGAAGCCCTTCAAACAGAGATTATGCAGAATAAACCCTATACAACTACCACTGGTTGAGAAAGAAATTAAGAAAATGTATGATGTTGGGATAATAGTCCCTCTGAGATATTCAGAATGGGTTTCAAATATTGTATCAGTGAGGAAGAAAACAGGAGAAATTAGGCTATGCATAGATTTCAAAAACTTAAACAAGGCCTCCCTAAAAGACAACTACCCTTTCCCAAAAATGGATCATATACTGCAAAGGGTAGTAGGCTCCAAAAGAATATCCTTGCTGAATGGCTTCTCAGGGTACAATCAGGTGTTGGTACACCTAGATGATCAACACAAGACAACTTTCACTACACCTTGGGGCACCTTCATGTATGTCCAAATGCCTTTTGGGTTAATGAATGATGGGGCCACTTTCCAAAGAGCAATGGATATTGCTTTCTCAGAATAAATTGGTTAATTCATTATGATATATCTTAATGACATCATAGTCTACTAAAAAACTGATGAATAACACCTAGCTTACTTAAGAAAAGTCTTTGAAAAATGTAGAAAATATTGTTTGTCTTTGAATCCCAAGAAAAATTTGTTTGGCCTTCAAAAAGGGAGACTTTTAGGCCACGTCATATCTAAAGAACGGATCAAGATTGACCCAAAGAGTATTGAAGGAATTTTTCAAATAAATCACCCAAGAAACATCAAAGAGCTGCAATCTTTCATTGGAAAGATAAAATTCTTAACAAGGTTCATACCAAACCTTGCAGAACTCATAAGAAACATTATTAATATGCTTAAAAGAGAAATAGGAGTCAAATGGACCATAGAAGCAAAAAAATCTTTTGATTTGGTGAAAAAGGCTCTTACACAAACACCAGTTCTGATCATCTCTGATTTTACCAAAGATTTCTTCATATTTTCTTTTGTATCGAAACATACAGTTGTTGTTGTCTTACTGTAGAAAAATATAAAAGGACAGGAGCACCCCATAGCATTTTTTAGAAAGGCATTAAGAGATGCACCTCTGAAATATAATATCATGGAAAAACAGGCTTTTGCCTTGATCAAGGCATTGAAATACTTCAGAGTATACATTATGCATTCACACATCATTGCCTTTGTGCCTCACTCAGTAGTAAAAGACATACTCACACAAGATCCTGATGGAAAAAGAGGTAAGTGGATTGTTGTCATTTTAGAATATGATCTGGAAATCAAGCCCAGCAAGCTAATTAAAGGACAAGGACTGGCTAAACTCATGGCTGAAGAAAATTTTCAAGCACTGGACATTAATATGATTAATGCATTGGATGAACAAGAGGAGTTGGCAACTCCACCTATTGAAGAAACATTTCTGAACTCATCTTGGTATGCTGATATATTATATGTGCTTTTCAATCTGAATGTTCCTCCTGGTTTGTCCAAAACAAAGGCTAGATTCTTGAAGTTAAAGGTTGCTAATTTCTGCATTTTAGATAAAATCTTATATTGGAAAAATTTTGATGGTGTATTGAGTAAATTTTTGCCAGAAGAAGATGCAGATAGGATCAAGCGTAAATTTCATGAAGGAGAATGTGGAGGCCATCTCTATTGGAAAACTACTGTCAACAAAATCCTTAGAGCTGGTTACTATTAGCCCACCCTCTTTCAAGACATCCATAAAATGGTAGTTTCCTGTCATAAGTGCTAAATCTTTGAGGGTAAAATAAAATTGTTGCCATTACCTTTACATCCAGTTTTTGTTGAATCTCCTTTTCAACAATGGGGCCTAAATTTTATTGGAGAAATCCACCCTGCCTCCTCTGCCTAACACAAATGGATCCTCACTGCAACTGACTATTTTACAAAGTGGATAGAAGCCATCCCTTCCAGGACTGCCATAGACTCGGTAATTATCAAATTCCTTGAAAACCACATTTTGTCTAGATTTGGTTGTCCTAGAAAAATTATTACTGACAATGTTGTTGCCTTTAGATCCAAGAAATGGTGGAATTTTGCCACAAAAATCAGATTACATTGGGACATTCAACAACTTATTACCCTCAAGGTAATGGTTTGGTTGAATCCTCAAACAAGATTTTGGTGAACATAATTAAAAGTTGCTAGAAGAGAACAAGAAATCACGGCACAGCAAATTAGTACATGCACTATGGGCAGGCAGATTAACAAATAAAAAATCAATTGGTATGTCTCCCTATCAGCTAGTGTATGGAGCAAATGCAGTCTTCCCAGCAATCTTCGGAGTGCCAGTGATGAAGCTCATTCAAGAAGTACAATCTGAAGAAAATGATATGCAAAGAAGAATAAACCAGACTGTCCAACTGCAGCAAACCAGAGAAGAAGTGTAATACAAAACACAGCAAGTACAAGAAAACATTAAGAATATTTTTGACAAAAGGACCAAGGCAAATTATTTCAGCATTGGAGACAAATTGTTGAAGTGGGAATCAAGAAGAGAGGACAAAGGCAAGCATGGAAAGTTTGACAATCTAAGGAAAGGTCCATACACCATCCATTCAGCAAGAGGTAACAATGCATTTTTCTTACAAGAAATGGATGGAACAGAATTGTTTGGAGGCCTTGTCAATGACAGGATGCTCAAGCATTATTTCAGTTAAAAATATCAATTTAAAGCTTTATTCATTGTACATAACATTGCTTGAATAAAAATATCAGAAAAATAAACACAAAAAGAAAGGAAAGAAGAAAAGAGGGCAGTTAAAAAGAAAAGGTGAAGCCCCATACCAAAAAAGAATGTTTCTGAAAGTGTGCAAGTCCAAAGGCCACTACTTTTGAAAAATAAATCTTGTTCAATCATACAGCCTAATCATGATTGAAACAAATTTTGAATTTTTTGCTGATAGGAAAGTGAATGAAGATTTTCCAAACTAAGTAAACTTGGCTTATCAGTAGCTTAGATGGGAGACGACATTAGTTCCAAAGTTCAAATATGAACCAAAGAGAAAAGAAAGGGATTAATAACAAATTCCAAATTAAAGCTCTTAGTTCTAGTTTTACTTTTTGCAAAATAAATGTTGTGTGCAGCTTGTTCAAAATGCCACAATGCATGACAATCAAACTGTCTAATCTTGATTTGGTCATGCTTTAAATTTCCTGTTGGGAGATTAGAGAATGAAATCTGTCAAACTGTTTAATCTTGACAGATAAGTAGATTAGGTAGAGAATAAAAGTTCTCATCAGTCTAATTTGAGCCTTTGGCTGATATAAGGGTAGAAATAGATAGTTTTTGCTTTCAGAAGAAAAATTATGTCAAGGGTTTGCCAATCTAAATGCACCCAAATGAAGAAAAAATGTTAGACTAAGATGATGGGTAGGTAGAATTGAGTTGCAGCAAAGGATGATTTTCAAGTTTTTGAAGGTTACAATTACAAAGAACAACAAACATATCAGCAATTGCAAAATGAAAAATTTGCCAAGTACAAACAAGGCACTGATCTACAAATTCCAGAGATTTGAACTCTGAGGTTCTTGACACCTCATGAAGGAGCTACCCTCCCCAACTGGAGCCACTGTTATCCTCCTGTATTTTACAGTATCACTAGGTGACTATGGATTTTCTACAATCTGCTAAAAATTATCATTCCTTGACTATCAGCTATTCTCAGAAATCTCACTGCCTTCATTATATTTGTTTTTTCTAATTCACTATCTTTCATTTTTCCTCTTCCAAGAACCCTCATGATCCTGAAATTCCATGTCTTTTTCTAAGACCCTCATTCTCACCTTTTTCCCCTACCCTAAAACCTTTTTCATTTCTAAGAACCCCATTCACCCCTCCCTTTTCATGCATTTTCCTTCTTTTCTCAAAACAATGTAAAAACTTCTTTTTACATTGCTTTAACACTAAACTTTGTTCATTTTTATCATTTGGGACTCATTCTTTTTAATTAAACCCCATTTTATTAAAAAGACCCAACCCTTTGTGTTTTTTAACGGGACCCATTCCTTTTTTAATTAAAACTATGTTTTAATTAAATAAACCCTACCCCTTATATACTTTAATCCTCGCTTTAAAAGCCTTTAACCTCGCCTTCTTGACTTGGGCCCCACTTCATAAAACCCTGGTTATGTTTAAAACCCAAACCCCGCGTATAAACAAATACCCCTTCTTTATTATATAAACCACGAGCCCCACCATCTGAATTACCTGTTGCTTCATCTATCCCCGACCACCGTCGGATCTCACCCCTCCCATCCGATGATCTATGATCTTTATCGCACGTCTAATAGCGCAGGGGTTAACAAATCAAAAACTCTCAAAATGGGTAGTATTGCTACCTGTATCCCCCACCACACGGTGCCCATTCTATGGCATCACACGTTCTCTGTCGATACCACTAACCACCCTCACTCTATGTGAAAACCGCCCTTAGCCCTCTTGCCAGAACCCGAAACCGCTACGTTTAAAAAATCCAAAGTCCTGCGCCTTTGCGATAGGCTCCACAGCCACCATGAAGCCTCTGCAAACTCTCCAAAGGCTCGAAAAGCCCAAATAAATGCAAAAACCCCTCCCGCATAGGTTTTAAACTACTTAATTGATTTTAATGTGCAGGTAGTCGGTGTTTGAATGAGAAATGGAATTCCAAAGTCCAAAAATGGTTTAAATGAATGCTTTGGATGACGATCCAACAACATTTGTCCACTCAAAGGGACCGAGAATGCAAGATCAGCATAAACATCAATGGATCATGACCATTGATATTTATGCGAACCCTCTAAAGATAGCAAGGGTTCTCCATAGAGACATGGTAAAGAAATAAAAAGGTGTACAGTAGATGCACAGAGATAAAGGGAAAATACATAAACATAGTCAAGAGACCGTGACAGTAAAAGACAAAGGATTAGAGGTTAATAAAAAGGTTAAAGATTAGAAGGCAAGGATTAAAGACAAAGCTCAACAAAAGAAGGTTTAGAGAGAGATCAGAGACAGAACGCAAAATTAAAGGAGAAAATAATAAGACAATCAGCAAAAGATAAATCCAAGTTTTTAAAAACAAAACAGAGTCTAAAGGACAAATCAAGAGAAGATTAACACAGAGGATAGATCCGAATGCTAATGCCAAACAACAGTTACTTCTCATACACACTTTGGACACCTGCAACCTCATTTCACTTCAATAAAGGAAGTAATAGTTATTGAAACAGTCAGATATATTTCCCAGCTACTCAAAAGTTATTGTAAAGTTAATGAAAAGCCTTAAAAGTCAAACATATCCTAAAGTTAGCTCAGCAGTTAGGTTAGAAGTTATTATTACATTGAATCAGTCACAGATATTTTGCATTGGGCCTTACATAGTCTCAAAGGTCAAAATGCATTAACTCTGTAATAAGTACAAGTCTTAAACCCTAGCTTAGGATCACCTCCTCATTTTGCAGAAAAATACTGCATGTATTATTCATTTTTAGTGTCAATTGATTGATTGGAGAGTGTTGAGCTAGTTGATGAGCTGCCATGATGGATTTGATAAAACTTAGAGCTACAAAGATTATTGTATTGGAGTAATGTAACTGTTTTGGACATCAGTAATACAAGCACATTCACAGGATTCTTGAGTTATGTTAATGGTGATGTTATCCTTCTTTGTCATTGTTTTCCCTTCTATTTTCCATACTGTCCATCATTTCTCTGATAAAATAACAAAAAATTTAGATTAAGATATCATGTCTTGGCACCTTACTGTGTCTTCTTCTTTCATCTTAATGTTTTCTTTTGCAAGGTCTGATTAGAGAATTCTTAATTTCTATCTAGTTCCATCTAGCTTGTTTCCTTGGAAATGATTCAGTAGAGTCCAACCAAAGAAGTCTATGGTATGCCCTGTCCTTTGGTTTTGCTTGAAATGTTATTTTCCAGGTCTTTCTTTGAAGTTTACTTAGTAGATTCCATCCAAATAAGTATATGGTTTTCCCTGTCCTTTGGTTTGTCTCAAAGTGTTGTTGCAAAGGTATTTTTAGTTGATTAAATAATTCTTAATTGCTCTTTAATTATGTTGACCGTTACCTTGAATGTTTTCTTTATCTGAAAGTAATTTTATGATTATTATCTGAAAGTAATTTTAGTTGTCTTAAATTTTTTATTATTAGATTCTGGCCAAAGAAGTCTATGGTTTGCCCCGTCCTTTGGTTTTTATTAAACAGTTACCTAGAAGGCTTTTCTTGTTGAAGTAGAGTTAAAGGATTCTTAATTGCCATTTAGTTTTACTGATTTCACAACTTATTGTCATTTCCTACTTCATATAATCTAAAGAGATCCATTTGATATAGTTAGCTTGCCCTATGAAAACCCTTGTAGATTCGATGAAAAATTAAATCCTTTTATGAATCCATAGACCAATGGATTAATGCTGCCCACAGTCTATCTATTCAACTGAAACACTCAATCACTTAATCACACCATAAATTAATCAACCAAACAAAAAAACAGTCCTAGAAATTCATAACTAGCCTAAAATCAGAAAAAAAAGCACAAAGATATATCATTTACAAATACATACATAGAGAGAGCCCTCTCTGAGTCCAAGAAGGCTAGGTCCTTGGATTCCAAAGTGGTTTGATGTGGTTCCCTGTAGAGTTTTTCTTGCCAATATTGCAAATCATGGAGATCCAACATTTGGGATCCCTCAAATGGTGGAAGAGAGGCCTTATCCTTTGGGATGTTGCCCCAAAATGAGCAAACAAGAAGCCAAAGGAAGGTGCTCGACGTTATGCAGTCAAACAACCCAAGCTGACTCGCTCACGAAGTAGTTATCTTGGAAACTTCGCTTCTATATTTAAAAAACTTTCCAAAAACACCTCGGTGTGGGCAGCTCATTGAGATAGAGTGCCAATGGGCACAGGGCCCACTGTTAATTTCCTTTATCGACGCGAGGCCATAACTACCTGCCAGCGCCAACCCACAAGCATGTGTTTTTGATGGTCTGTTCCAAGAAAGTCAACAGAGGAAATGTTCTCCTCGTGACAAGGGATGCAATGACACTTTTTGCAAGGCATGACACTTCATATAAGTCACAAAAATGGTCCTCCAATGTGTGGGATGGGGATTGCAGAGAAGGTGACAAAATTTTGTGTAACAGATGCCCCCTAAAGCAT
Source organism: Pinus albicaulis (assembly GCA_034641835.2). Taxonomy (NCBI): domain Eukaryota; kingdom Viridiplantae; phylum Streptophyta; class Pinopsida; order Pinales; family Pinaceae; genus Pinus; species Pinus albicaulis. Next base: position 61,823,315 of record CM076576.1, read on the forward strand.
GAGGTCAGAGAGAGAGGGAGGAGTGAAATTATTTATGAAAATGCGTTCAAACCAAACACTATTGTCGAAAGACCTGCAAGTACAAATAAAACTGATATCATTGATACATGAACATGTGGCATGAGCGCAGCCATCCATAATAGAGTATATAAAAACTGAGATCCGATGTATGGATGCAACCATCCGGCAATAAGGATCAATAAATAGACTCAGATATAGTCGCAGCCATCCAATCAAAAGAGTCATGCATATAGTCAAGATAAAACCAAAATATCCTGCAGCCTGGATCTTATCAGACAAAATCCAAGGTCTTGCGCTCCATCTCGACCCGAACAAGTACAAATTCAGGCATGCGATTATGTGAGCTGAAGTCGAACATGCAAAAAAGTCACCTAATTACCAGCCAATGATGAAAGTTGTTAACAGGCACGAGAGAAACCACCAATAATGACAATGGCTCTCAAGGTACAACTAGTACAATCCACACAATGTGAATAGTGATCTGGCTTCGAACACCCACAGAATCACTCGATCGGAGGCCAATGATGTGGACCTGTCGTCGTATGTGAAGAACTTGCCATTGAGGCATGCAAGCTCCAAGGTACTGGAAGGGAGTATCTATATCATCTTCCTAGATAATGAGCTGAAGTCGACAGGAAGTGACCTGGTCAAAGGAGGGCCATAATTTTTCCCACACCATCGACACGAGACAGAGGAACATAATGATAATGAATCAAGACTAAAAAACAGGATCAGAGGGAGGTTTAAAACTGCAAAGGAAAACTTCTCTTGAACATATCAGTGACACGAATCCGGATTTGGCAGCATTTTACATCAAGGGATCTGAGGTCATGATGACGTGGCAAAGAGAAAATGAGAGGTCAAAACATATTACCCAAACCCATGGAGGCAAAAATGACGAAATGAGATGTCCCCAACCCGACATGAATGCAAATGAGTGTCATGTTCAAGAGCGACATACTGCCGACACGAGTAAGAATTGGTTCTATTTTCCCCCACCATTGCTAGCGAATACCCCAATTATTTTTTGAAAACAAGCTTGAAGGGGATAGCATATGCTTGTCATGTAAGTTTTTCCTTCGGATAAATCCATCCTAGTACATTTTACGAGCCCTACGAAAGAGGAACTCGGTAACTTCATGGTGACGGTGTCTGATGTCATTTAGGGTTTAACAAGTCTGACAAAGGAAGAAATCGACACCTTTTCATGTTTAGAGAGTTTGAAAAGAAGTGGAAAAGAAAACTCCAGCAATCCCTTTTCATAGATAGTCTCACAGATCCCAAAAGGTAGAAAATTGTGTCTGAGAGAACCTCTTAGTCATGATAGGCTAAGGTATTCCTTTTTCATAAATAATCCGTCCCAGCCCGAAAAAGGGGTAAACATATACTAGGTAGATATCGTTTCGCAACCATTTAATGAGTTCAAAAAGACAAGAGTCTCAGCAATATTTTCATTTTTAGAGAGTCATAAAAGAGCTGAAAGATGACTCCAACAGTGCCTTTTTCGTGTTTTTACCGAGCCCGAAAAAGTATAAAATACAACTCATTACATCATTGTCGTTAGGTTGAAAATTTGTACAGAAGAGACACACGTAAAACCCATTTCTCGAAATAACATGGCAAAATAATCGAAAAATACGCTTTAAAACGTAATTTAGGGTTCTTAAAAGTTATAAAATGCCAAATATGGTAAAACTTATAAATTACTTTTCACTTTTACCTCGTGTGAGAAAATTGTTACCCTTTTTCACTGCGGTTTTGTGGCATTGACAGCGGGAAATCCGGAAGACCAATCTCGAATCCGTTAGTTCCAGGTAAGAGATAGCATCCTTCCTTGCATTTTGATTGTAATTTCAGTACCTGCAACCCCAAATTTTTAAATCTATGAGGGAATTTGCAAAAACTAGGGCACGACGGTTGGCGCGGGTATCAAGCATGGACCCGCGCCAATCGTCCTAAAATTTGAACTAGGGCACGCCAACCACGACATTCAATTTTAACATGTGATTTTAATCAAGGAGGCCCAAATTAATGATTCAAAAGATTTGGTTTGGCTAATGACAGTCATATGAACGTTTTTGAAAGTGTGAAAAGGCAGAATGGTGATCGAATGGAAAGAACGAGAACATAGTGTAGAAGATGAGGAAGCCATGGGCAATAGATGATGCATGGAAGCTCTCGGATATTACGGGCTCAAGAAATTATTTATGACACCATGTTCCAAAGCTCAACCGGAGCTGTTACAGTACTTAATCAGTGTCTGGGACGTTGATCAGGAAAAACTCATTATTCACGACTAGGAACTTGATATTGAAGTCTCAGATGTTTATTTCATAACCGAACTGTCACAGAGGGGGGCAGTACCAATCCTGACTGGCACCTGGCCCTCAATGGAGAACATGAGTATGGTTATTGGCAGGGTATGCCCAGGGGCAAGGAAAGGGTCGGGAAGCGGAAAAGTGGACATTCAAACTATTCCGGATTTGGAACTAAAGGTACTGTTGCACACCATCACACGAGTTGCAAGATCACAGGCGCCGCATGAGGCCACAAAGACACAGCTACTTCTTACTGTAGATTGCATGGCACCAACCCTCTACAACTGGGTAGAGGCGGTGACAATCAACATGAAGCGTCAACTAACAAAATGCAAGAAAACCAAGCTTAAGTTGTTCGGTTACGGGTCCATACTAGTATCATTCATCTTGGAACGACTACCAATATTCCAGCGTTAGGAAGTAATAGTTCCGACACCACCAGCCCAGGAGCCACGGATGGCCCATTGGGCAGCTCTGATGCCAAGGTCATGGGGTGGTAAAAAAATGTCCTGGAGACCGGAGTTTTTTTAGTGGCTCTGTCGACAGCTGATTGTCATGGAGGATTGGCCCTACTCTGGCACAGATTTTACATGTGATGCAGATCTCCCACTCCCAGAAGGAGAGGATGGGGATGAAGTACTAGGTAAGACTAATTTTTTATTTTGATGAGTATTATGATTTTTTTTGTTATGCATGTTCTGACATTAATCCATGTAATTGTAGATGTTGGCCCAGAGAGACTTGCAGGTATGTCCCCGATAGCGAGGTGGATTCCTCACGACTTTGATGTAGCCCCTCATGGTGAGGGAGGCGAGGAGGAGGAAATCATACGCAACATGGAGGAAATCTCCCGTGGGATCCCAGACTATGCGCGATTCGATGATGTTCCTCATCCATACTAGAGACACACTACAGGGGTGTCAAACCATGTACACTACTTGCTGACACGGCTTGTACGGGCAGTGACATTTTATCATGATCGTCATGCCGAGTAGATACCTAGGTTTTATTTCCGCATATTTTTTGAGAGACATGATGTCTCAGGATGTAACCGAAACATTCATATTTTTTTGAACTTATGATGCACATGGATGAAAACACTCGATATATATATATATATATACGTATATTTCCTTGTAAATTTCTCGTCACTATGCTTCAACATACGATTGGGATGAAAAAATAAAACTGGCATCTCATGTTATTTTCGGCTCTTTGAGCATACCGAACCTCAGTAAAGGATGCGACCGGATTCACTCCATTTCATCTTGTTTACGGTCTGGAAGCTACCCTTCTGATTCAATGTGAAATACCTTCGCTCAAGCTAGTTTTTGAATTGTTGTCGAATAATTCACCAGAAGAAGAGCAAATCCCCTCTGCAGACAGAGGTGATCCCTCTAGCCCTAGTGTGGATCTAGCAGCAAGAGGACATGCTAATGTGTCGGTTCCTAGTTAATGAATGAAACGAGTTGGGATATATTGTTCTACCTGTGATCCAACGTGGTTTTTGTAGTTGTAGCAGAGGTCTCCTGATCCTTGTCCCATCACGTCACGATCCTTCAGCAATGGTACTCGGGTGCCTGCACAAAGGTCAAAGGACGAAAGCAGCATACAAGACAATAATTGCATTCATAACTAGCTAATTATTCAAGGAGAATTAAACATATTGCGTAAGATAAATCACGCCAACACAATACGGGAACCAAAACATCAGTCATGTATATATTAAGAGAAAGAAGAGATTACAACCAGAGCCTTGATGTTGCAGCCTCCTTAGCGGTTCTAGTCAAAACGTGTCTTGAGCATTCATCGGGGAATTTGGACGTGGCAAGGAGAAAGCCAAAGCTCTCTCTCGACAAGGGTCTCTCTCTCTGCTCTATCTCAAACTAGCTATATCAGACTGTTTCAGCAAAATGTTCATTAATTCTCTTCAGCTAGCTGCATCTATGTGAGAGGTGTATTTATGGAAGGAGAGGAGGAAGTTGGGATCCCTCAAATGGTGGAAGGGAGGCCTTATCCTTTGAGAGGTTTCCCCAAAAGGAGGAAACAAGAAGCCAAAATAATTTTCTCGTCATTATGTAGTCGAACAACCCAAGTTGACTCGCTCACGAAGTAGTTAGCTTGGAAACTTCGATTCTATATTTAAGAAACTTCCAAAAAATAGCTCAGTGCGGGCAGCTCACTGAGACTGAATGCCAATGGGCGCAGGGCCCAGTGTTAATTTCATTTATCGGCGTGAGGCCATAACCGCCTACCAGCGCCAACCCAAAAGCATGTGTTTTTAATGGTCTGTTCCTGGAAAAGTCAACAAAGGAAATGTTCTCCTCATGGAAAGGGATGCAATGACACTTTTTGCAAGGCATGACACTTCATATAAGTCATAGAAATGGTCCTCCAATGTGAGGGATGGGGATTACAGGGACAGTGAAAAAATTTTGTGTAACATATGCCCCCTAAATCACGAGGTCTGAGAGAGAGGGAGGAGTGAAATGCTTTACGAGAACGGGTTCAAACCAAACCCCGATGTCAGAAGACCTGTAAGTACAAATACAACTGATATGATTGATACATGAACATGTGGCATGGGCGTAGCCATCCATGATAGAGTATATAAAAACTAATATCTAAGGTATGGATGTAGCAATCCAGCAATAAGGATCAATAAATAGACTCAGGTATGGTCGCAGCCATCCAATCAAAAGAGTCATGCATATAGTCATGATAAACCAAAATATCCAGCAGCCTGGATCTTATCAAACAAAATCCAGGGACTTGCACTCCATATCGACGCAAACAAGTACAAATTCAAGCATGCGATTATGTGAGCTGACGTCGAACATGCAAGAAATTCACTTGATTACCAGCCAATAATGAAAGTTGTTGACAGGCACGAGAGAAACCACCAATAATGGAAATGGCTCTCAAGGTACAACTAGTACAATCCACGGAATGTGAACAGTGATCTAGCATTGAACACCCGCAGAATCACTCAATCGAAGGCTAACTATGTGGACCTGTCATCGAATGTGAAGAACTTTCCATTGAGGCATGCAAGCTCCAAGGTACTAGAAGGGAGTCTCTAGATAATCTTCCTGGATAATGAGCTGAAGTCGACAGGAAGTGACCTGGTCAAAGGAGGGCCATAATGTTTCCCACATCATCGACACGAGACATAGGAACATGATGATAGTGAATTAGGACTAAAAAAGAGGATCAGAGGGAGGTTTAAAATTGCAGAGGCAAACTTCTCTTGAACATATCAGCAACATGACTCCGGATTTGGCAGTATTTGACATCAATGGATCTGAGGTCATGATGACGTGGCAAAGAGTAAATGAGAGATCAAAACAAATTACCCAAATCTATGGAGGCAAAAATGACGAAATGAGATGTCCCCAACCCGACACAAATTCAGATGAGTGTCATATTCAAGAGCGACATACTGCCGACACGACTAAGAACTGGTTCCATTTTCCTCCACCATTACTGGTGAGTACCATAATTATTTTTACAAAACAAGATTGAAGGGGATAGCATACGCTTGTCATGTAAGTTTGTCCTTCGGACAAATCCATCCTTGTACATTTTACAAGACCTAGGAAGGAGGAACTCGGTAACGTCATGGTGACTGTGTCTGATGTCATTTAGGGTATAATGAGTCTGACAAAGGAAGAACTCGACATATTTTCATGTTTAGAGAGTTAGAAAAAAGTGCAAAAGAAAACTCCAACAGTCCCTTTTTGTAGATAGTCTCACAGATCCGAAAAGGTAGAAAACTTTTTCTGAGAGAACCTCTTAGTTGTGATCGGCTAAGGTATTCCTTTTTCGTAAATAATCTGTCCCAGCCTGAAAAAGGGGTAAACGTGTACTGGGTAGATATCGTTTCGCAGCCATTTAACGAGTTCAAAACGACAAGATTCTCGACAATATTTTCATATTTAGCGAGTCAGAAGAGGGCTGAAAGATGACTCAAATAGTGAATTTTTTGTGTTTTTACCGAGTCTTAAAAAGTATAAAATACAACTCGTTACTTCATCGTCTTAAGGTTGAAAACCTGTCGCTGCACAAGAGACACATGTAAAACCAATTTCTCGAAATAACATAGTGAAATAATCAAAAAATATGATTTAAAACCTAATTAGGGTTCTGAAAAGTTATAAACTACCAAATATGATTAAAAAAAAAAAAATTGCTTTTCACTTCTACCTCTTGTGAGCAAATTGTTACCCTTTTTCATTGCGATTTTGCAGCGTCGACAGTGGGCAATCCAGAAGACCAATCTCGAATTCGTAAGTTCCAAGTAATAGCTAACATCCTTCCCTGCATTTTGATTGTATTTTCATTACCTGCAACCCCGAATTTTTAAATATATGGGGGATTTTTTGCAAAAAATAGGGCGTGGCGGTTGGAAAGGGTATCGGGCAAGGACCTGTGCCAATAATCCTAAAATTTGAAATAGGGTGCGGAAATTGGCGCGATTGTTTCTAAAACAACTGCGCCAACTGGGACAGTGAATCTTAGCATATGATTTTAAACGAGGCCCAAATTAATGATTCAAAAGCTTTGGATTTGGCTAATGATAGTCATATGAATTTTTTTGCAGGTGTGAAAAGGCAGAATGCTGATCGAATGGAAAGAACAAGAACATAGTGAAGAAGATGAGGAATCCATGGGAAATAGATGATGCATGGAAGTTCTTGGAGATTGCGGGCTCAAGAAATTCTTTATGACACCATGTCTCAGAGCTCAACCGGAATTGTTACAGTACTTAATCAGTGTCTGGGACGTTGATCAGGAAAAATTCATTATTCATGACCATGAACTTGAGATTGAAGTCTCAGATGTTTATTTCATAACCGGACTGTCGCGGAGGGGGACAGTACCAATCCTGACTAGCACCTGGCCCTCAATGGAGAACATGAGTATGGTTACTAACAGTGTGTGCCTAGGGGAAAGGAAAGGATTAGGAAGTGGAAAAGTGGATATCCAAATTATTTTGTATTTGTCACTAAAGGTAGTGATGCACACCATCACACGAGATGTAGGATCGCAGGCACCACACGAGGCCACAAAGACGCAGTTACTTCTTGTTGTAGATTGCATGGCACCGACCCTCGACAAATCGGCAAAGGCAGTGACAATCAACATGAAGTGTCAGCTGACAAAATGCAAGAAAACCAAGCTGAAGCAGTTCGGTTACGGATCCATACTAGTATCTTTCATCTTGGAATGACTACCAATCTTCCAGCATCAGGAGGTAAGAGTTCTGACACCACCGTCCTAGGAGCCACAAATAGCCCATTGGGCAGCTCTGATGCCAAGGTCAGGGGGCGGTCAACAGATGTCTTGGAGACCGAAGTTTTTTGAGTGTCTCCAGCGATAGCTGATTTTCGTGGAGGATTAGCCCTACTCTAGCACAAATTTCACGGATGATGCAGATCTCCCGCTCCCAGAAGGAGAGGATTGGGATGAAGTACTAGGTAAGACTCATTTTTTATTTTTATGAGTATTATGATTTTTTTTGTTATGCATGTTCTGACATTTATCCATGTAATTGAAAATGTTGGCCTAGAGAGACCTTCAGGTATGTCCCCGATAGCGAGGCGGATTCCTCGCGACTTTGATGTATCCCCTTATGGTGAGGGAGGCGAGGAGGAGGAAATCATGCGCAACTTTGAGGAAATATCTCGTGGGATCTCGAACTATGCGCAATTCGATGATGTTCCTCGTGCATACCAGAGACACACTGCAGGGCTGTAAAACCATGTCCACCGCTTGTTGAGGCGGCTTGTACGGGCAGTGACGTGTTATCATGAGCTTCATGCCGAGTAGACACCTAGGTTTTATTTCCGCATATTTTTTGAGAGACATGATGTCTCAGGATGTAACCGAAACATACATATTTTTTTGAACTTATGATGCACATGGATGCAAACTCTCGTTTTATATATATATATATATATACATCTATTTCCCTGTATGGATCTTTTCATGTGATGATGATTTTTTAAAAATTGTGCAAATGTATATCTAATACAATTTTAGCTATTGTATCAGTTAATGCATTCATCCGTCTAGGAATATGTTGATATGTAATGTAATCAAAATGTCTTTCCAGTAAATGAACAAGCAAATACAACCTTAAGATGTGAGGTTTTCTAACAGAATAATGTCCATTAAGTTGAAGAACAATAAGCTGTGAGTCTAGGTTAACAATCAACGCACAAATGTCGAGGGTAATATCCTCTGTTAATATTTAAATAACAGCACTATATTCAGTAACATTTTTTTTTTCATCCTAGATATATACCTTGAAGGTATATCAACTCACCAGCAGAATCACAAATCACCCACGCTGTTGAAGGCAGGTTCCGGGTACTGCGAGAAGCACCAACCGCGAAACCGATATAAGGGGTAATAGACATCTACACAATAAACAACGATCCAATAAGCAGGAAAATTCTTGCAAAGCACACCATGCCAAAAATGTACAAAAATTAAAAGAACACCTATGTACACAAAACATGCACAAATGACTCATGCATATTATTTTTTAAGATACAACCCATTTCTGGGCTGATTCAGAGGATGACCTTCATAATCAATAACCTCATAAGCCTTATTCCACAATACACATTTAACAATGTAGGGCCCATGCCACATGGGTTGAAATTTTCCTGCCCCCAGCTTATCGTGAGCTTGGTCGTACAAGAGGATGAGGTCTCCTTATATGAAGGAACGAGGGGAAACTGACTAGTCAAAATGAGCTTTGACCTACTTTTTTTGTGCTTCAATGACCAAAGCAGCAAAGCAGCGAGTTTCGTCTCGCCTTTCTAAGTAGTGAAGATGCTCTTCTTCTGGCGAAGTATTCGGAAGCAATTCAACAGCTATCTTGAGTGAAGGTATTTCACATTCAATTGGAAGGGTAGATTCCAGACCGTAAACAAGTTGAAATGGAGTGAATATAGTCACATCCTTTACTGAGGTTCGTTATGCCCAAAGAGCCGAAAATAACATGAGATGCCAGTTTGATTTGTGCATCCCAATCGTACGCTGAAGCATAGTGACGAGAAATTTATTCACGGCTTCAACCTGGCCATTTGCCTGAGGATAGTACGAAGTTGAGCTGTCGTGACATAGACCCAGCTTGGAAGTCAACTCCACCACCATGTAATGCCGAAAATGGGAACCGTGATCGGTAACAATGGCTTGAGGGACACCAAACCTAGAAATCACATGATTGAATAGAAATTGTGTTGTTGTCTTACCGTCAGTCGTAAGTGTATGCATTGCTTCGGCCCATTTGGTGAAGTAGTCAACGGCTACGATGATATAAGCATGCACCCCAACCGATTGAGGGTTACAAGTCATAAAGTCGATGCCCCATTTTGCAAATAGACCAACGGTAATGACAGGGTGGAGATGGGAAGGCGTCGCGCGCATCTTGCGTTGATAGATTTGGAAATCATGGCACTTACGGACAGCAATAATGCAATCTTTAAAGATGGTAGGCCAAAAATAACCAGCACGAAGAATTTTATGCACAGTAGCATAGCTAGACATGTGACTGCCACAGGTGCCACTGTGACAATCATTCAAGGCTTTCTCAACCTCCTCGAGAGTCAAACACCAGCGGAGAATGGAATCAACTCCAATGCAGTAAAGTGTATCTCCAACTATATGATAGGGTTTCGATTGATGACGGATGCGTCAGTGAGCATCCTTCATCAACTCAGATCAGAAGGTATAAGTCTAAAGATATACGATTATATCACCGTACCAAGGATCAAGGGTGCTAATCAGAAAAAGTGTGTTGTCTGGAATACGTTCCTCGCAACCAAACAGAGCAGAATTGGAAGGGAGAAAGCAGATTAAATCAGTAAAGACTAATTACTTCTTCGACTTGGCAGTAGTGAACTCCAAAACCGAACTCTTGGAGGATGATAATACACTTCGAGTACTTGCCCCCCAGCAATTGACAAGTCAATATATAATTCATAGGGTTGCAGTCAGAAATCACATTCACTGCAGGCAACATAATATAGTGATGAAAACGTTGAACAACTTGAACAGCAGCTAACGCCAACTTCTCGACATGTGCATATCGTGTTTTAGTATCGAGAAGATTATGAGACAGATAATAAATGACATGCTCGTCACCATCATCATCGTCTTGTACCAAAACCATGGCAATCGTACTGAATGTAGCGGCCAAATAGAGGGAATAATCGCGATGATAATTCAGAGGATGCAACATAGGAGCATTGATAAGTAACGTCTTCAGTGCATCGAAGGACTTTTGGGCGATCTCATCCCATAGGAACGGGACGCCTTGCTTTATTAATCGCGTAAAACCTTTAGCCACTTCGGCATAGTTAGGTATAAAACGGCATAAAAAGTTAGCTTTCCCCTGTAGACTCTGCAGCTGATGTAATGAGGATGGAGAGGGGAGATGAATGATAGCTTCAACTTTGAGTGGATCGAGACAAATCCCGTCTTTGGAAATGATAAACCCTAAGAGTATACTAGATTCAACATAGAAGATGCACTTATGCGGATTCAGTCAGATGTTGTAGTGTCGACAGTGAAGAAAAATCTGACAAAGATGACTAGGATGGTCTTTACGCTTAGCTGAATGAGTTGGAAGTTCATTCAGATAAGGTTGAAAAATGTGCTTGATATTGTGGAAAGCATATGACATTTATTGCTGGAATGTAGCCCCAACATTTTTCAGACAAAAAGGGAAATTTTTATAAGAGAAAGTACCCCAAGGACAGATAAAGGTAGTCTTATGTTGATCAGTCGGAAGAATTTTAATATGGTTGTACCCAGAAAATCCATCCGTAAGGGAAACAATCTCACTCCCAACATAGTCATCAATGATTTGATCAATAAAGGGAGTAGGACAATTATCCTTAGGGCAAGCACGGTTAATGTCACGGTAATCAACACAGACATGAATGGTACCCTGTTTCTTATCTACAAGAACAATATTAGAGACCCATTATGTCAAGGGAATCAGATAGATAAAATGAGCTTTGAGAAGTTTTTCAACTTCTCCCTTAATAGCAGCAACCTTTCTAGGGTGCACAATACGAAGATGCTGGTGAACAAGCTTCACACTAGGATAGGTAGGAATCTCATGCACCACTATACTTTGATCAATGCCAGGCATCTCTTCGTAAGCCCATGAAAAGACGTCGTGAAACTCGCGGAAAAGGCCAGTATAGACCTGAACCTCATTGGAAGAACAGGTCACCCCAATATGGATGTTCTCTACAATTCCCAGTTTGATGGAAATGTCGATAGGCATCGTTTGTGTGATATTACTCAAGTTACCTTCCATAAAAACTTTGTGTGTCAGAATAGGTGTTTGAAACAGAGGATAAGGAACCTGAGAAGCAAACCTCTCAAAACACATACACATGGCCCCAAGGCCAAGCATCAACGAGGAACGATGATGATTATCATCCCAAGGAGGATCCTCGAGAGACATAGTTTCCACGATGGCTTCATCAGAGGGAAAAATCTCTCTCAAGGGATCGCGCGAATCTGAATCACCGAGACAAGGGGATTAAGAATAAGTATTAAGAGACATGCCCAAAGGAGCATGATTAAGAGGCAGAGGATCCAAAGCCGAAATAAGCTCACAATAATCAATCTTGATCGGACTTAATGGCATTGAATCTCCAAATGAATCAATCTACTCGGGCGAAGGGATGATCCACGGATCATCAGACTTGGAGATCATATTAACCTGAACAGTGTTGGGTGGAGGAAGAGGAAAAATACCCATGAGGGAAATATCTTTGAAGAGACCTGGCCCTATGCTCTCATAAGGCGTAGGAATTTGATCTACGTACGGAACGTTGTTCTCAGAAGAAGAAGTGAAGAATGACAGCTGATCGACAGTAACGATCTTTCCTTTGTTCGAAAATCGCAAAACATGAAAGAGAGTGGATGGAACGCATAGCATGGCATGGGTCCAACTGCAACTGAGAAGAAGATTATAATTGATCTTGGCGTCAACTACTTCAACCTCGACGTTGACTGTTTTCCCTTCTAGAGTAATCGGTAAACTAACGAGAACACCAAGAGGTTTAGATTCCCTTCCATCAAACGCTTCTAGAGCATTTGGAAATGAATTCAGAGCAGGAGAACCAATATCCTTCCAGCAGGCAGATGACATGATGCACATAGATGCTCCCTCGTCCACGACAGCTCGATGGATATTCATTCCATTAATGCCAACTTGTATAATGAGCACAAGTTGGTGAGGGAGACGTGGGACGGAATTCTCTAAGTCGAAAGTAATAAGGCTCGAATCAGCAGGATCAACCCCGCCGATGGCAGGTAACAAAGCCTTCCATTGAGACGGAAAACTCTGAAGTACTTCTAATGCAGACATCACAGACGACGCCTGAGCCAAATCCTCAACAATACTGTAATGTTGAGCAGCACAGGCGTTAGGATTGTAAGAAGACTTATGGAGTACACCTTTGGAAGGTGGTTGTAGAACAGGCTCAGTACTGGGCCTTTCAATCTGAAGAGGGCCAAAAGCAGGTAGAGGAGGAGGACCATCAGTGATCTCTCTCCCCGCTACCTAATGAGGTTCGATATAATATTTCGACCGGGTAGCTATGGAAATGGATGCAAAGCCGTTCATCATGAAAACCTGAGAACCAACTGGGGCAGAGGACTGAGGTTTCTATACCAACTGAGTCTGTTGTGATGGAAACGGTTTTTTGAGAACAGTCGGAGTTCCCTGGGTGCCTTTGAGCAATCGACTCACTTTGGCCCATCGAGGATAGTCCTTGGTGTAGTGCTCTTCATCACAAATCAAGCAAGGATACATCGGCTTATGCTGTGAACCATCATCAGCATGAGATTTCTGAGAATCCTATTTCGAGGTATCGGTTTTGGCCTTACCTTTACCCTTATTTTTACCCTTGGAAGTTTTATCCACTGAATTGGCTTGAACGGCATTCACTTCTACGATTTTACCAAAATTCGGGGTTGGATGAGAAGCAGTATCATTGGAAGGAGCATATTTTTTCTTCCTAGGATTCAGAGGAGAATACTTCAGAGAAGTATGAGACACGGAACCAATGATACCGTCGATGGATGGCTTCGTCTGTGCTTTTGACGTTCCAGGTCTAGGAGCATCAGGCAAGAGATCATACAATGTGCTAGACTGAGAGTACACAAGATCAAGGTACTGGGCACAAGCAATGGCTTGTTCCTCAGCGACGCATGCCCCCATATCAATTTCCTTAGCAATAAGACTAATGAAAGAGGTATTAAACCAATCAGTTAGAAGCTAATCAAGATTCTCAAACTTGATCAAGTGACAACAATGCCTCCATTCATGAATATGATCTGAGATATGGGTAGCTCGATCTTGCTTCAAGGATGTGAGGAGGTGCGTCTCAATTTCATACCGAACTGGTAACTAAAAGTGTGTGAGAAATTCCATGGCTAAAGAATTGAAATCCTGAAAGATGCTACGAGATAATTCGATGTACCACTTGGCAGCGACACCAGTGAGAGTCCGTTGGAAAAGACAGAGTCGAATAGAATCGTCAACCCAGGAGCTAGAGGAACACCAAATATGGTATTTCATAACATGCGCTTTGGGGTCTTCTCTGGAATTGCCCTCAAATTTGGGACAATCTCTAGGAATTTTGGTTGGAACTGGAGGCCAATACGGGTTATGAAGGATCGGATCGTTCGTAAACTTTGACACATGAGGCAGTTCCAACGTAGCGAGAAATGGTAATTGAGGATTAAAAGGCATTAGAGGTCGTTGATAAAGACCAGTGTTAGCATTCGACCTAGGTTGAGAGAAATTATACCCCCATATGTTTTTTCCCGAAGGATTCTGTCCATAGGGGTTATAAGCCTGATAGTTCTTCCCATTCTGGGGTTGAGGACCGGGATACTGATTCTGAGAATACCATTGAGGTCCTTGCTGAGAAAAATATGGTTTTTTATACGTAATGTAAGAATTTCCTTGAGGTGGATTATACACCATCTGGGATTGACTTTGAGGGTAATAAGTGAAACCTTGGGGCGCACTATATACTGCCTTAAATTGACCTTGAGGAGGGTAAGTAGCGCCTTGGGGTTGAGTAGGGTGTCCCTGCGGAACAGGTTGAACTGGCTACTAAGTAGGTTGAACAGGTTGAACCGGCTGTTGACCAGGTTGAACAACTTGAATCGGCTGTTGAGCAGGTTGAGCAGGTTGAATCAGCTGCTGAGGTTGGGCAAGATGTCCCTGCGAAGAAGGTTGGCCTGGATACTAAGGGCCACCGGGTTGCCCTTGTGGAAGAGGTTGGATCGATGGTTGGGATGGACCAGGTTGCCCCTGAAAACTAGGTTGACCCAGAGCAGGACCGTAGGGTTGTCCTTGTTGTACAAAAGCTTAGCCTTATGGAACATAAGGTTGTTGATGTTGCACAAAACATTGTCCCTATGGTGGATACATTTGCCCCCCAGGAACATAAGATGCTCTTGGTTGAAACTGAGGTTTACCAGACGAACCGTAGGGTTGCCCTTGTTGGACCGAAGGTTAACCCTGTAAGGGTTGTCCTTGCAGACCATATGGTTGTCCCTGAGGACCAAAGGATTGTCCCTGCTGGACCAAAATTTGTCCTTGTAGACCCGAGGGTTGTCCCTCTAATAATGTCCCTTGATGAGAAACGGTCTGATAGGGATTAGCCGGAGGCAAATTAACAGCTTTATTAGGATCAATGGGAGGCAAATATATGGGATTACCATAGACATCATAATGATGGGGAGGATTTCCAGGAGCTTGTGGCTGTTGAGAACCTGAGGTGTGGAATTCTGCGGTTGAGAATCCAGAGAGGGACCATACTGTCGTTGAATATCCAATAGATAGTCATAGAATTTATAGGTAGAAACCATGGGTGCAGTGCATGTAGGATGGGTTTCCACGGCGCGAGGTTACGATCCACTCACGGCAGGCCTAACAGGCAATGTGGGATTGATAAAGATAGACCTACAAATAGCAGCAGACCCTAATGACTGATTCATGCTAACAACCGGTGCAAATGAAGCCACACAAATATTAGGTCGGACCGGGACAGATGTAATAGTGGCCGACAAGATGGGTGTCGATGGCCACATTCCTAATGTAGGAAAAAACGAAGTTCTAGTGGGAGCCACTGTACTTGACTATGCCATGGATTCCACACTAGAAATAATCTGGCCCAAGGTAGGATAACCAGGCGGAAGAGACACCGATTGGGGGGAAGGTTGATTGGAGACATACGGGAACTCTTATGGGAAAAGTTGATATTACTCTGTAGAAACATGGAGCTCTTCACTGACAATACGACTGGAAGAATCCATATCTGATGAGGTCATAAGATCATCGAAAAGACGACGAGGACTAGGAGGTAAAGCAATAGCTAATAATGGTGATCCCAAAGTGATAAGAGGGAATCCTTCCTCGCTCCCAAAACCAAACCAAGCACCCTGAGATGGCCAATTGAAATCAACCGACCCTTTAGGAGGAGACTAGGTAGCGAGAGGTAATACACTCAGGAGAATAGGCTGCAAAAACTTGGCAGACCTAGTGGACTGAGGTGTTTCCAAAGAAACGTCAGGAAAAGGACTACCACTAGGAGGCAATGAAGAAGACTACGAAACTGGTGGTTCTACCATCGTGACAATATTTCGACACAAGAAGTAAAACAAGATAGCCTATTCGAGGCTTCAAGATCAAACACTAAGGAACTACAAAAACCAGCCAAGCAGAAGACTTTTAACGAGCATGTGATCGTAGGCAGTTAATTTTATGACATTGAAACGAAACTTTGTTGCTTCATGTTTTAAGAGTCTAGAAACAAGCAAAATATGACTCTAGTCACTTTCAAATTAAACGGGCGTGAAAGGACAAGTACTCGATGATATTTTCACTTTTAGAGAGTCACAAAAAGATCAAAATGACTACTCAGCTAATCTAAGAAAGAGGGTGTACCAAGTTTCTGTGAACTGCCATATACACCTTGGTGATCAAATGAAAGAGAAATGACCAAGGACTTGACGTACATGTAGGTAGTCTCCCCGAATGTTGTGTTCGGTGTATCATGGTTACAGGGCTTCAGACTCAGCTTCCTATGGATAAAGGATTGCAATCTATGAGGGTCTCCCTTTATATACGCGATGGTATGAGGAGCACAAGTCCATGCTAGCATTGTCTAAAGCCAGGTGGCAAACGACAGCTACTAGGTTTAATGACGTCGAAACACATCACTAGCCTAGACCTCTAAAATAAGTACATTAGGTTTCAATGCTTCCTTAGATTGATTTAATTGATTTTAAGGTTGATCTTGAATTAATGTTTCGATTTCAAGGCCTTACCGAGTGTGATCTTGAATTCCTACATGCACACTACATGCAAAAGAACATCATTTCCCTTCGATGAATGCTAACTAAGAGAAGGATAGGAATCTTTAACAAAGTATAAATCAATGAAAACATAAGAATAATTTCACTAATGCACCTAATACAACCAAACAAAGAATGAAAAATCTTTCCTAGTTCGCTAAGAGCTAGTTATGCAAAAGAACTTTTCATTTTCGATTCAAACGAAAGAATGAATTTTTTTTTGTTTTTTAGATGAATGAAACACACAATGCACTCTTACACTAAAAAGAAAAGAAAACACTAGTTTCGAGCACTACGAATGTAAAGATCTAAAACAATGCAATACAAACATAAAATGCACTGAAAACAAGGATGCACTCTTCCAAGAAAACAAAAGGATTTCAAAACGATCCAACAAGCAATGTGATCTATGCTCAAAGTGACAAAATGGAGAGTCAAACGAAAACAAAAGTGATCATCCAACAAACCAAAGACACGAAGAATCGAGAAAGACTAACACAATCAGTCAGCGAATTGAAATGACAAAACCAAAGGTACTCGAACTTAACTCAGAAGGCTCAGTGAAGAGAAGGATGAACAAACAACACAAGATACCTAGAAACCCTAGGGCTACAAACTCCACTGATAATATAATGGACAAAAAACTGAGAATACCGAGGCTACAGAGTCAAAACAATCTCAAAAGACTAATTGCAAGGCAAAGAATCAATCTAGACCCAAGAACTACTGACAAAACTCAGAAAAGGGGTTAAATCAAATCCTACAGGATTCGGTGCGACTGTCAAGTTGTAATCCGCGCCTAACAGGAGTTGGCGCACCTATGACAAAAGAAACAAGCACCAATTGGCGGGACTGTTCAAGGAAAAACCGCGCCAAGCTAGAAAACTATGGGAAGAAGATAAAACCACTGAGCAGAGGTCAGACTTGACACTCTGGAACTGAACAGGATGATTTAAAACAATCAGGCAAGTCCAGAAAGGCAGAAAAGCAATCAAACGACTAAAGTCAACTTGACAAGTCAAAATCTCAACAAACAACGAGACAACAAACACACACTAATCCCTAGTATGGTCACCAACTTGTTGTGTAGGTAAATCCCCTTTGCGGACATAGGAGATCCCTCTAGTCCTAGGGTGGGTCTAGCAACAAGAGGAAATGCTAATGTGTCACTTCCTAGTTAATGAATGAAATGAGTTGGGATAGATTGTCCTACCTGTGATCCAATGCGGTTTCGTAGTTGTAGCAGAGGTCTCTTGATCCTCGTCCTGTCACGTCGCGATCCTTCAACAATGGTACTCACGTGCCTGCATAAAGATCAAAGGAAGAAAACATCATACAAGACAATAATTGCATTCATAACTAGCTAATTAGTCAAGGAGAATTAAACATATTGTGTAAGATAAATCATGCCAACACAAGATGGGAACCAAAACATTAGTCATGTATATATTAAGAGAAAGAAAGAGATTACAATCACAGCCTTGACGTCGCAACCTCCTTCAACGGGTCCAATCAAAATGCATCTCAACTATTCGTCGGGGAATTTGGATGTGGCGAGGAGAAAGCCTAAGCTCTCTCTCGACAAGGGTCTCTTTCTCTACTCTATCTCACACTAGCTATATCAGACTGTTTCAACAAAATTTTCAGCAATTTCTCTTCAACTAGCTGCATCTATGTGAGAGAGGTGTATTTATAGAAGGAGAGGAAGGGGTTGGGATCCCTCAAATGGTGGAAGCGAGGCCTTGACCTTTGGGAGGTTGCCCCAAAAGGAGGAAATAAGAAGCCAAAGGAAGGTGCTCGTCGTTATGCAGTCGAAAAACCCAAGCTGACTCGCTCATGAAGTAGTTAGCTTGGAAACTTTGCTTCTATAATTAAAAAACTTTCCAAAAATAGCTCAGCATGGGCAGCTCACGGAGACAAAGCACCAATGGGCAGGGGGCCTAGTGTTAATTTTTTTTATCGGCGCGAGGCCATAACTGCTTACCAGCGCCAACCCAAAAGCATGTGTCTTTGATGGTCTGTTCCTGGAAAAGTCAACAGAGGAAATGTTCTCCTCCTCGAAAGGGATGCAATGACACTTTTTGCAAGGCATGACACTTCATATAAGTCACAAAAATAGTCCTCCAATGTGGAGGATGTGGATTGCACGGACGGTGACAGAATGTTGTATAACAATGTAGGTTGAGGGTTAAGTGTTGGAAGAGTTGTAGAAACAAACCATAAACAAATAATGGAATGTAATTGAGAAATATTATATTGTTCATTCATATCAAAACCAGAAAAAATGGATGTAGGTTTGGAGGATTTCATTGATATGGGGGTCAGTTAATGAAACTTGGTACCTTAGGATAATGGATGAAAAAATTGGGCCATTATGTAGAGGGGCTTCAAATCCTCGAAACGGAGTGCTAGAAAATTGATTATGATGTGAATCAATTACACAATATTCACATACTTGTATCCCTACTCAAGCCACCATTGTACATCAATTGGTTTTATGAGTTGGATTAGATATATTGGTTGGGTGATATTAATAGGCATATTTAGAGAAGTATATCTAATAAGGTTGGCTGCACTAAATTTGAACATTGGACATACGTATATGTATATGTACACTTACATACATACATATATATACCCATCCCTATTTCATTTTCATCGTGTTACTTATCACAGGCTTCCATTGCTTAGTTACATTACACGTTTTGATAGCGCATCCCTCTCCTCTGAGATTGTGTTGTGTTGCCTCGATTCGTAACACCTATCGTGCCACATTACAAGTTTGTATTGTGCATCCTCTATTTGCATCTTCTTTGTCAATAATTTGTGAGCATCACCCCTACTTTAGCGCAACTATTCTTTTACCTAACACCTCATTGTCCACCTTCTGCACATATGTACACATACATGGTAGAGCTTGTACGTGTCCAACACTTAGCCATTTTTTATCATTCACCTTCCCACACACACAAACACAAAATTCCCCCTCCCTATTTCATTTTCACCAAGTTACTTATCGTGGGCTTCCTTTGCTTAGTTGCATTATGTGTTTTGATAGTGTATCCCTCTCGTTCGAGATTGTGTTGTGCCGGCTGGATTCATAACACTTATCATTCCACATCACAAGTTTGTATTGTGCATCCTCTACCTGTATCTTCTTTGTGAGTGATTTGTAAGCATCAACCCTACTTTGGCGCGACCGTTCATTTACCTAACTCCTCATTTTCCACCCTCTTCACATATATATACATACATTAAATAGCCTATAATTGTCTAATACTTAGCCATTTTTTATCGTTCACCTTGCCATCACATCGCAATTTCAAATCACATCACTACACGATTGCCTTGTGTAGTGCATAACATATTGATCTATGAAGAATTTCCCTCTAATACCATGTCGTAGGTTGGCTTAATAGTTGATATTTCATTGTGCTATGGCGCAACTTCTTTTCACATCATTCAATGGGATAGTATGATGCTAGATATAGTTGGTGAGCCCTGGTATTGCACCAAGAGTGTTACAACTCCCATAGGCTACTCTAATTTACTTTATCAACCCAGGGTTCGTACAAAATTGGAGGTGACAGTGCTATTAGTATGAATCTTAATTCCAAGTGTACGAAAAAATACCACTTTAGTTGCGCATAAAAAATAGCCCTAACAGCAAATATGGATGCCAATATCCTCAGATCTGCAGTTAGGTGATCAAGATAAATGCTGCAAAAATCTAGATCTATGCATTAGAAGACATTAAGCAGTAGAAAAAACAAGATTTACTCCATGCATCCAATAGACAAGACAAGAATATGTTGAATGAATTTTGTATTAATGGCACCTGGGAGGAAACCATAGAAGGGTGTTACCAGTTCTCCTCAATGGGATGGGTTCTTGTAAGTCCTCATCACTTCAGATCTAAAACTCCTCTCTCTTGATGGTGTAGAAAACCCAGACAAAAATAGTAGCAAAATATTACTATGATGGTGGATCAATAGTTAGACCAAAAGTATAGATCCGGAGTGATCTTTAGGCAACAAAAGGTGGTAAATGAATGGGAAAAATCTTCTATTTATAACAAAATATAGAGTTAGTCTAGATATTGGTGCATAACTAAAATACCATTAACCAAATCAAGATCAAACTTTTATGGAATATTTTATTGTATTTGTTGGAGGGAAAAGGAATTTGACTTGGGTCAAATCCCTTTATTTGTAAATAATAAATATATAAATTATTTATTTATCATTTTAAGGATGTGGTTGAGTAATAATCAAATAAATAATGATTTATTTAATTATTTAAGGGTGATTTAGTCATATTCAACAAAGAATATTATTTAAATAAGGTTTAAATAATTATTCTTAGGAAATAATAATATAAATAATGATTTATCTAATTAATTTCCTTGTTTTGGGTTAAATATAACTAGGAATATTAATTAAATTGTTGTTTAACTAATTATTCCTTGAGGAGAATCAAACAAATGTAGATTTATTTAATATTTCCTCATGGGGTTTCCTGTTTAGACCATAAACAACTTAATAAAGGTGGTTTACTAAGTTATTTTTATAGTGAAAGAAATTTTACTTAGGGTAAAATTGGTCTTACATGGTGTACTTGGGTCCGTCTAATGATAATAGGTTAGATGACCAAAAAATGGTGTAATAGATTGCCCCCCAGCGTGCAAGAATTAGGAGCTAATCGTATGACCAAAGTACGTTGTAAGAACTCAATCACTAGACACCGAAGGGAAAGTCAAAGAGAGAGAAGTATAAGGTAGACCAAAATGCTGAAAGGACTAGACCCTGAGGAGGCGAGACTTACAGGTGCGACAAGTCTCTTTTATGAGTGAGTACCTATGTTATAGGCGGCGAGGGAGGCATACCTATGCCCGTCGAGACAAAGTACAAAGAATAAGGCATCCAGTAAACAAGGGACTGAACAATATAGTACATGCTGGCATAAACATGAGCCAGATAAACAACATGATAATGAATCCCACATACATATTGTGCCTGGGATAACAAACAGGACTTGTACAATAATATTTGAGTACATGAGATATAAATACAACCCACATGCCCTTGTAAACAGGAAAGGGCTTTGAAAATCTGACTGATACATGCAATCAAAAAAGGTGCTGCAAGCGGCTGAGGCCGACATCATCAAATCTATGGAGCTACATCGAAGGTTGAAAGGAAGAGGTCATCCAGGCATGTAGGGGGCTACCTGTAGGGCCACCCCCTCATGAGGGTTGAGACATCTCACACACACCCAGGAATCATTGATATCAGTTGCTGCATCACTGGACCATCAAGTATACGAATCTCGATCATGCTGAAAGGAGCTGGAGCTGAGAAACAATCAGGTCAAAGGGCAATAAGGAGTCCCTTTTCCTTATCCGAGGCACCGAACAAGAGTGGAAGCTGGAACCAAGGTACATCGCCCTCTAGACCTATCTTTTGGAATGAATGAGTTGATGTCGACAGAAGGAGGTCCGCCATAGGTGAGGCAATAAGGGATCCTCAGCTAAGGCGCGAGAGAAAATAGTAGAGCGACTGACAGACTGATACCAGGGATGATGATGAAATGGGGGGTACCGACTAGCGGACGGACGACTTCCTTTGTTTAGATCATAAAGGGCATGGATGACCTGGAAGAAACTCACACAATATCATGGGGATAGGGAACAGTGGGACTAAAGGCCATAATGTGCGACATGAGAGAGGAATCAAGCAATGAAGGATGGAGGACTATAACGAGATACAAAGGGATTCAGGATAGACTCCATGAATGCAATCATGATTCAACTCGGATGCTCTAAACAAGGGCGACTTGATGGTGTTTCCACACAGAAAAAGGGTCCAATGGGGACCGTAGAAACATGAGTACATGATGGTTACTCACGACGAAGATCGACACAAGCATGGAAAAGTATCAAGGAAAAGGGGTGCCCCCAAGTACAAGTGTGGCAGGTGAAGAAATTTGATTTTGAGGAGGGGTGAAGTGACCCTTCTTGGAAAAAATGTGTCGTGGTGAAGTATCAAATCACAAAAAACTAACAGATACCCATTTGAGGGCTCGGTGAGAGCTTTCCAGCTGTACAGATGGTTTGGCAAACTGAGCTACATTTTCGCCGCAACAGGTGAAAGAAAAATCAGGGGTTTCTCTTTTAGTAAGGCATTTTCCCTTGAAATTCACTCATTTTCATGTGGATTTGTGGTGAATGTAGAGAGGAGATAAGGCCCTAAATATTGCGATGATCGTAGCGGACAAACCGACTGTTGGAATCGAGATCCGTCAGCTGCAAGTAAGAGGCCTAACCCTACTCTTTCTTTTCAGTGGATTGAAAGTTTAGATTAGGTCTCCAGGGCTTAGGAACAGACCCCTGCTCCTCTTCAAGGCTGGGTCACATTTTTTGGGGCAAAAAGTGCGACCTGGGTAGCAGGTTTTGAGCAAAAAACTGCGACCTGTCCCAGGTTTGGGCCTGAAAAATGCAACCTATTAGGGAGGGGTTTTTTTGTGATGGTTTTGGCTGAGCATTGGGTTTTTATGATGAGATACAATCTTTCCTATCTGTACACTGACAAATATGATGGTTTTGTGTAGATATGGCAGAATTATGGATCAACAGGAGAGAGAGAGATTTGGACGCATTACGGTCGGAGATCCAGGAGGATTAAGGTGTCTGTAGTGCATTGGCTAGGTTTTGGGTTCTGAAGTTTGTGGAGAACCCTTTGATGAGAGCTAGAGAGCCCTTATTGGCTCTAATTTTTAGTTATTGGGATCTGTACCATGAGGTCTTTATAGTGCAGGGGCACCGGATCGAGTTGACAGTCCAGGATATATATTTCCTGACTGGTCTCCCACCACTTGGGATGGTAGGGAATACTCAGCCAGTGTTACCGCGGGGGCAGAATATCATAGAATTTGTAGAGTGCCATTGTCGACCAAGTCTCCAAGTCAAGGGAACTCGGATACCCATCAGGGATTTGGAAAGGTTAAAGACCCGTGCTGTGGCTGCAGCGGTGCTGCGGATCCTGGGCAACCAGGCACTCCACCACATCACCGGAGGGCAGATGATGCTTATGGAGAGTGTTTTGGGTGGGACTTATTATGGGTGAGCCCATATGCTGTTTTCGTCGTTGAAACGACAGTTGTCGCTATGCAAGCGGCAAGTGAACCATGAATGTGCATATGGTACAGTTTTGTGCTCGTTCTTCTTTGAGAAGATCCCAACACTTCGACCTCACATACAGCTCCAAGATGGGGGCCCTAGAGAGCTTAGGATTGCGTCGGTGGGAGCGACTACTGTGTAGAGGAGGAGGTGGGGCGGTTGGACTGGTGTTCCAACCTGATTTCTTTGTTCATTGGGATCAGATGCCACTATATATAGACAACTATCCCTATAGTGGGATGAGTTATTATGGGGACCCAAATCTGCCACTGCCGCTTGGTCGAATATGGGGGCCCGATGGTAAGTGAAAAATTTCTAATCTTTTATATGCATGTAAAGTTCTTAGAATATTGTATGTGGTACTGATTCTTTCACTTTTGGTA
Source organism: Pinus albicaulis (assembly GCA_034641835.2). Lineage (NCBI taxonomy): Eukaryota > Viridiplantae > Streptophyta > Pinopsida > Pinales > Pinaceae > Pinus > Pinus albicaulis. Next base: position 61,847,629 of record CM076576.1, read on the forward strand.
TGTAGATACAACACTGGTAAAACTGGCGAGGTATATGGGACGACCTGCAGTATCGGGGACCGCAAGACCTAGTGGACCGAGGGCACAGAAAAATGAGGATGCAGCAGCCCTCCTCGAGGAAATCTGTCGAAGATGTGAGAGGCTTCTGACTGGTGTTTCAGAGCGCGACTGGAAAGACTTAGAGGACCAGTACATAGAGCCATGTATTGGTCTACTGGCGAGGGGTCATGCTGTGCATGGCGATGGCCGGATAGGGTATGCATGATCTATGAGCTGTGGGAGTAGAGCCATTGGCTCGGGATCCTCCAGATAGTGATTAGTGTGTAGGGGCATGTGGTTCCCCCAGTTTTGAGTTTTTTAACATGCTATGGGCATGTCATATGTATCAGAGTGAATGGACTCTAAAACATTTTATACGACACATATTATGGATATGCATCGTTTTGATATTTTTATGTTATTGTCTTGTGTTAAATGCATGTGCTAAATGCCAATCTAGAATATGGTTTGCAATGCTATCTACATAGTGATTTTGTGCTCTAGTTACATGACTAAATGTAATGATTTCAAATTCACGCATCAAAAGCTTCACTCGTAAATATCTTCTAAAAAGGATAGGATTATGCACACGATAGACACCATTCAATTGCATGACAAGAAGTAGGGAATCTAAATGAACATGAAGGTGGAGGATGTGATGTGAAAGGGCATCGACTAATAAACCTCGCATTGCATCATATTCAGCCTTATTATTGGTAGCAATACTAATGCATACACCGTTCGAGAGAACAAGCGAATGCAATGGGGTAAAAATGGCCCATCCTGCCAAGGCTAGATTCTGGGAGTAGCGACTTGCACCATCAGAAAAACTGATATAAGGTGTGGATGGGAGGTCCATCTGAAAGGTGCCACAAGACAATAAATGGGAGGATGATGAACAATGCTGGCAACCTGAGCGCAAAGTAGAAATCGAAAGTACTCCGCGGGAGAGAGTGATCTGGGTAGGATGTCTACTACTCATATGTCGACGGTGAGGTGGAGTGTGGGAGCTACCGAAGGTGTAGCTTGTGCTCAGGCCACGAAATTCACCATAGGCACATATGGTGCCATCCCGCTTATGGGTGGGAAAGATGAAGTCAGGGGTTGACATGGCTTCCATGATGTCATCATCACAATAGAAGATGGAGTGACTGGAGGAAGGGAGACCACATGACGCGACGAAGCTACCTAAATCATCATCATGAGAAGAGAGGTTCACATGCACATTGTCATGGGGGATGACGTAAGAACAAGCAAATAAGGGATCTACTGATGTTGAGTCGAGGGTGATCGCTGAAGGGAGGTCAAGCGAAACAACAGGAGAAGATTTATAGGGAGATTCTGTTGACGGTCTCATGGATGATGATAGGTAGAGGATGGTGGCCACATGCTCCGTCATCTCGACATCAGGAGGGGGAATGTCAATAGAATCAGTTAAATCCTCAGTCTGGCCTGCAGCATACTGTGCAAGTACGGGAGAAGCGGATTGGTTCTGTTCAATCTCGTACTTCGAACTACCTCTAAAGAGGCACGCTAATGCATAAGGCGGGAACAATGATGAGAGTAATGGCCATGGAGATCACACAAAGCACAAGCTTGGTTGGTGTGAATAGTCTTGGTGTTCTTGGCTGCAGTGGAGGAAGAAGCAGGGGTTTCAGGGACCATAGACTCGGGGAACGCGACTTTAACCATGGGCTTGATGCGGGGCAACTCGGGATAGGTATGGGTGGTGTGACCGATGACATCACACAAAGCACAGGGATTTGGAGGCGGAGGAGGTACAGGGTCAGTCGGGGTGGCCTTGTCCTTTGAGGCCCTCTTGCGAGCTTTGCCCTTCTTACCCGAAGCGGTCGCAACAGGAGGTGGTTCCTGTTGAGGTGGCTGAGGCACTATAACAGCGGGAGAAGTCATAGGGACTGGTTGAACCAGGGTCAAAGCAAGATAAGGTTTGGGTTGACCAGGCAGGGTAGTGGCTGCAGGATCAAGGTACCAAACGAGAATCCCAAGGGTTAGGTTAGGAAGAGAGAGGGTGGCCATGACAGGTGCCATATAAAATCCTGGGGTAATGGCCAGGCGGGATGGCTCCCAAATGGTTAAAGCCTGGAGGAACCGTTCCAGGAGGGTAAAGAGGCTCATGGATACCATCTGAAGGGCCAGGAGGAGGAGGTCCAGAAAGCTGAATCGATGGGCTAGGAGTAGGCTGCGGAGGGTGAGGAGGTTGATGACTAGCCGAGGCGGGCTGCTTGAGAGCAGCCCGAGACGATTGCATCATGAAAACATTCGATGAGCTGGGATCAGAGACAAGAGGAGGAATACCAGGGAATGTACCAAGAAATGAGGAATATTTGTAGACTCTGGGTGAGACACTGGTCAAAAGATAGACGGTTTGCTTGTTGGCCACCGAAGAGATAATTGACTCAAGGGAGGTCTGAGACTTCAGTTTGTAATATGTCAATTGGTCAATGCTGACTATCTTTCCATTGTGAGGGAAGGACATCTTGCGGTGGACCGTGGAAGGGACAACAGACATCGCATAAGTGTAGCTACGACCCAATAGAATGTTGTAATATAAGGGGGCATCTATGACTTCTATGTCAATGCAAACAGTCTTTCCCGCAAGAGTAATAGGACAATTGCATAATAAGCCAATGGGTTAAGAGGCGTGGCCATCCCACGCTCGGAGAGTGATCGTGGAAGGAGCCAACTCAGGTGATCTGAGTTTCTTCCAAATCGAAGCGAACATCACACAGGTGAATTCCCCCTCATCAATAATGCACCGGGAAACGTTGGCGTTCCGGATCTTGACTGGGATTTGGAATGCGACGGAAGTAAGGAGAGGAGGATGTTCTGACCGGTCAACATAAAATAAAATCAATCGATCGTTGGAAAGATCCATAGCACCCATGGCATATAATAGAGCTTTTCGTTGTGAAGGGCATGACTAGAGGAGTTCTAGCATTGAAATAGCAGCAGGAGATTGTGCCAAATCATCTACTATGTTATACGAATGGGCTCCTTTTTCAGAAGAAGCATTTCAGCGGAGTATTCCCTTAGGGATCTTGGTATGAACCTCCGCCTTAGGTTGAGGGATCTGCAAGGGACCATTAGATGTCGAAAGAGGCTCTGTAGAGAACGAAGGAGGTGGCTCGGGGACAGACGTAGCGAGAGGCTTGTTGTACTGACGGGACTGAGTATGAAGATTGATGTCTACGGTTAGATGTTGATCAAAGTTAATCATGAGAATCTGGTGATCGGAGGTACCAAATGGAAGAGGTTGAGTGGCCACTTGACCTTCAGGTGGTTAGGTAGCCACAAATCCTTGCTGAGGGAAAGGATCAGTAAGCACAGTCGGTTGACTAGGTGTAACACTGGGAGGGACAGAAGGGGAGGCTTGTTGTCCTCGCAATGTTGCTTGAGACTCCCACAACTACTGCATTTGTGGTAAAAGAGGACAATCATGTGTGTAATGACCATAAACACCACAACAAGAACAAGGATTGTTCGTGCAAATAGGCCTGTCCTACTTGGGTTGGGTGCCCTGTTGCTAGTTAGTAGTTTTATGAGCATTATTTTGAGGATTAGGTCCAGGATTACAAGGTGAAAACTGATTTTGAGTGCCTTTCCTCTTCTTTTTGGAGCAAGGAGGATTAGTCATGCCCAGGTGTGCATACACCTGCCCCTGAGGGGACGGTGGCTGCTGTTGCGGGGGTTGAGAAGGCAAGGGAGGAAACGGTGCTAATGCTGGAGGAGCTAGAGCACCAGGCTGTGGATATGGATAATAAGGAGGTTGGGTAACAATGTGGTAAACAGGAGCTTGGGAAAAAAGAGGAGGCATGCCGTATCTTGGATACGTGCTACTGGGAGGGGGAAAAGTGTAGGAGGTGTTGGTCCCCCCTGAGGAAAGTCATATCCCATGGGAGGTTGAGCGTACGGATTAAAGAGAGCTCCAACGATACCATCGGCGACATGAGATGCCCTCGGTGCATTGGCACCACCGGGTCTAGGAAGATTACGTAGAACGGTATAAACACAACCCGACTAAACGTAGATCAGGTCATATTTTAATGCAATTTGGAGAGTGGATTCTTTGGTTTGAGGAAAGTGCGATGCGAAATCTTTTCTGATAGGTGGCAAAAGAGATCTAAGGAACTAGTCCATGTAGACACAGTCTTTGAAGGTAGAGGCTCGAAATAGGCTCTTTCTTCTCCGCCATTCCTGGACATGGTCAGATAGGCGAGTTGCAGACGATTGACGAAAAGAAGTCAATAGTTCGGTACCAGTGTCATAATGAAGGGGGAGCTGGAAGTAAGACAAAAAGCCTGGGCAATAGTCACAAAGGTGGTATGAGAGGAAGGGGCCTGATCAACATACCACTTAGAAGCTTCACCTATAAGCGTACGTTGGAACAACCGAATACGGACAGAGTCATCGGTAATGGAGTTAGACGAACACCACATGTGGAAATATCGAACATGATTTGTAGGATCTTCTCCAGCAAGGCCTTCAAACTTTGGGATGTCAGAAGGGAGCTTCGTTGGCATAGTAAGCCAACTAGCGTCATGATGTATAGGGTCATTTATCAACTAGCCAAAATCGGGGAGGCTGAGGCCTGCCATGAAGGGGAGGAAGGGCGCAGCCGAGGTAGTGTCTGTTGCGGTCCCACTAATGGTATTCCCAGCATGAGGGCTGGGGTTACCACCAGCATTAGGCCCTACACCAGACATGGTGAAGGTGACAGGGGGAGAACCGAAGGTGGAATGAGAAAGAGAACCCAAAGGACCAGAAGAAGAGTCGGTGTGCGGACTCGATGGAGGACTAACTCGAATCCTACGCGGAGGAGTAAGTATTCCTACCAGAAACTGAAGATGAAGGCCAAGAAGTCTCTAAGATAAACGCCTTGGTGGCACAATGATGACGACACAAACACAGCACAAAGGAAAAATAGACCAACAAAGGTAGGGAGGTGCAGGATCAATTGATTTCAATGTCAGAACAAGGGCAGAGAGGTGCAGGATCAATTGATTTCAATGTTTTAGAGTCTTTTCTTGGTGGTGTTAACCAAGCCCTTTTTAGCTTAGGGTGTGTGTGCAAAGTATGTAAATTTTAATTTTTAAACCCAGATGTTTGTAGAGAAAAGAAAAAGTGTGTTGTGTAATTGAAAATAAACCTGCAGATAACAGTATATGAAACTGAAATAACAGTAAATAAACAGCTAATAATGCAATAATCTAAACCCAAGGAGGAAGGCCTCTCAACAAGTAGTCTGTAGGCAGGTAAAAAAACTAATCAAAACAAACTAAAAAAGCCAATAGATCTAAGGTTAGGAGGGACATGGATCTAAAGGACAACTCTGCTGGAAAGTGGTGCAGAAAACAACAACAAATTAGAGGAAAAATTGATGTAAATAAGGTGGTGAAAGGCTATCTCCTGGAGGGAAATGGAGTGAACCCTAGAGGAAAACCTAAAAAAAGATAAATGAGGTGATTTGGATGGATAACAAGCCGATCTGAAGTGGATCTGAAGGTGAGGTATTAGATCTGAAAAATGGTTGAAGACTCTGAAATTTTAGACAACTTGCAACAGCAAAAACTCTTCCATAAGAAGTGGAGGGTACTAAGGCCCTAGGGGGATAGGTTCCCACTTAGTTGAGAAAAACAGAACATGTACAGGTCCAAAACGGGCAGATACTGAGGTCAGAAAACCCTGAATAGAGGCTCAGACAAACCCATAAAACTGTCAGAAAAATTCCTGCAAAAAGTCTAGGTCGCAGTTTTTGACCTGTTTTCAGCAAAGGTCGCAGTTTTTAGGCTTAAAGGTGCATCGTGAGGGTCCAAGTCACGGTTTTGGGGCCAAAAATTGCGACCTACACTTTCGGCACTCTCAGTGGCAGATTTCAGAAGAAGAAAAAAATTGTCGTCTCAGGTACGGCTGATGTCTGTCACTTGCGCAACAGGTCCGAAAACACACAGAAGTTAGAATTTTTATCGTTTTAAGATTTTATAGGTTTAAAAAAACAAGAGGCTGAAGAGAAATCCTAGGGTTTGAAGCAACTGGATATGCAAGGATCATAAAAACAACAGAGGTTGTAATCGTAAACCCGTGTGGAGTCGCCAGTTGTTAGTATGAATCTTAATTCCAAGCATACAAAAAAAGACCACTTTAGCTGCGCATAAAAAACAGCCCTAACAGCAAATATGGCTGCCAATATCCTCAGATCTGCAGTTAGGTGATCAAGATAAATGCTGCAAAAATATAGATCTATGCATTAGAAGACATTAAGCAGTAGAAAAAACAAGATTTACTCCATGCATCCAATAGACAAGACAAGAATGTGTTGAATGAATTTTGTATTAATGGAACCTGGGAGGAAAACACAGAAGTGTGTTACCTGTTCTCCTCAATGGGATGGGTTCTTGTAAGTCCTCAGCACTTCAGATCTAAAACTCCTCTCTCTTGATGGTGTATAAAACCCAGACAAAATAGTAGCAAAATATGACTATGATGGTGGATCAATAGTTAGTCCAAAAGTATAGATCCAAAGTGATCTTTAGGAAACAAAAGGTGGTAAATGAATAGGAAAACCCTTCTATTTATAACAAAATATTGAGTTAGTCTAGATATTGGTGCATAATTAAAATATCATTAACCAAATCAAGATCCAACTTTTATGGAATATTTTATTATATTTGTTGGAGGGAAAAGGAATTTGACTTGGGTCAAATCCCTTTATTTGTAAATAATAAATAAATAAATGATTTATTTATCATTTTAATGATGTGGTTGAGTAATAATCAAATAAATAATGATTTATTTAATTATTTAAGGGTGATTTAGTCATATTTAACAAAGAATATTATTTAAATAAGGTTTAAATAATTATTCTTAGAAAATAATAACATAAATAATTATTTATCTAATTAATTTCCTTGTTTTGGGTTAAATATAACCAGGAATATTAATTAAACTGTTGTTTAATTGATTATTCCTTGAGGAAAATCAAACAAATGTAGATTTATTTAATATTTTCTCATGGGGTTTCCTGTTTAGACCATAAACAACTTAATAAAAGTGGTTTACTAAGTTATTTTCATAGTGAAAGCAATTTTACTTAGGGTAAAATTGGTCCTACATAGTGTACTTGGGTCCATCTAATGATAATAGGTTAGATGACCAAAAAATGGTGTAACACTATATACACATCAGATGCATTTTACTCATGCCATCCTCTTATGAGTCCTACAAAATGGTGCTATTGCTAGGGTTTTTGGGTGAAGTCTGTCACACTTCTGAATTATATGTAGAAATACATGTGACTCAAAATCATGACTCTATAAACAATAAAAGGACTATATTAAAGCAAGAAGATAAATCTAGCTATTTGGCAAAGAAATAAATCTACAATTTAGGCGATGGCAAAAAACAGAAGTAAACTAGGCATCTTCATGAAGTAAATTATTGAATTGAAATTGTAGAAAGAAGACCAATATAATCACACATTGTTGGGCCAAATGGCTAAACACACTCTAACTACTTCATGCTTTAGTTATCATGCTTTTAATCATGCATCATATCATGTCCTAACTATACCTGTAAATACTCTGTTTTGCAGCAAGAGGAGAAGGAGCTAAGGTGGCTTAGGAAGGTCTCGAACCCATGGATGTAGGGGTGAAGGTGTCTTGATGGTTATGGAAAGTCTAGATGAGTTGGAGGATGGTTTATGGGCTGAAGGAGATGCCCGTTGGTGCTGCTAGAGGGTCTACTGCAGGTTTCCTATAGTGCTACAAAAAGTCTTGAATTGCTACAGGAAACAGGCTGAGGGAAATCCGAGGCCAAAAAAGATGGGAAAAAGTGTAAGGGAGGTGGAATTAAGGTGCACTTGAATGGATGTAAGTTGACCAACCCCTTAGCCAAGCTTAGAACCTCTTGAAAATCTTGTCTTTCACTTTTAGGGTTGCTCACAATGTGTAGGTGAAAATCTCAAAAACAGGGCTGAAGGCAATTTGGTGGAAAGGAGGTTGATGAAGGGTGAAAAATGAAGCTAGGGGTGTTGGTGAAGTCCTCCTTTGTTGTGCTACTTGAACCTACAAGAAAACTACTTGTTCATGCAACAAACATTGGAAAATCTATGATGAAGAATATGGAAAAGATGAGTTGAATTTGATAAGAAAACCTACCTAAGCATTCAAACATAAATCTAACTTGATATTATCAACATGTCCATGACACTACAACAACCTACCTATTATTTCCAATGAACCATAAACTAAAGAGAAAATTTGGGCATGTGGTGAAGATTTTCCCTCCTCAAGCTCCAATGAAAGAGATGAGAGAGGGAGGCTTTAACACACATATTTCTGAGTTTATATGCTAGTCTACCAATATCTATGCAATCCTAACTACAACAAAGATAGAATGGAAGAAAACTAAAAACAGTAAATTGAAATGTAAACAAACTAGCTAAAACTCATAAAGAAAACTAGCTACAATGGCATAAAAATAAGCATGAATACACAAGAGAGACTAAGGCCAGTGGATTAGGCCCTAACCCACAAGCCTAGACCTCTAAAACTAAATCATCGAAGGACAATCTGAATACTCATCTTATTGCAGAAAAAAGTATCATTACATAATCATGAAAGTCTCAAAAACCTATTACAAGAGCTAAGAGTCTATTAGCTTTCTCCAAAATTTGAATCCTAATGAGCTCTTGCTTAGCCCTTTTTAACTTAAAGGGTAGCTACCAACAACTCCCTAAAAATTAGGTGATGTGTCCACTTTGAGTTCAAGAGAAGTGGAGCTTTGGTGCACTTTATCTCCCACTTTCTTGGCTACCTTTGATTTCGAGTTGTTGGAGGGAATCTCGAGGATCCCTTGACTGCCTTTGGGAGTTGAGGAGGTGGAAAACCATCCTATAATTTCTCCTTGTTGTCTAATCCGAGCTTTAATTGCGCAGTTTTCAACAAAAGTGGAATATCTTTGTGATTATCCTACATTTAAACCATATTAGGCATTCGAAGTATGACAAGCCTTAATCACCCGCTATACTAAGCAACATAAGACCATAATATAATTAAATGTGAGAAAGAGAGACTAATAAGGCTAAAAAGGTAACAATTAACCCCTCCAATTATACCTAATGATGGAGCTCATCATCACCCCCCTAACAAATGGTTTCTCATCCTTTAAGAAACTTAGTCCTCCTTCTTCGTCTCTTTCAATGCTTTGGTGGTTCGTCTGACCTCCCAAGGAATAAGTGAGGGAGTTCCTTCAGGAGGGTAGAACCCATCATTTTTTTTTGCTTCCTCCCATTCTCTGTTCTGCTCATCTTGGTCTTTCCCATCACCCATTCCCAACAACAAAGGTGAACTGAGTTTCAAGCTAGACCATTGAATCTTCCTGCCTACATGGCCCTCTTGTATAATGGTGCCCTTTCTAAGGCAATCCTTAACCTCTCTGAGGTGTGATATTCCATGATTTTTAGACTAAGAGGGATGCAATTCCATCTTCTTTGACTGCCCATTATGCATTCATCTCCCAACAACCTAGAAACATCATCAAAATGGGCCATGGCTTATGCTTGTGTGTTGAGGTACTTGTCTGCAAGTGTGGCATCATTTTCTATCATAAGATGGTTGTTGATGACTCCCCTAGGGCTAAATAGTTCTACCCTAATGTGTAGAGGTTATTTTTTTTATCTTATTATTACCTTCTTGACTTCTTGTGATCTTACTTCCTCATTAACCATCCAAGAGGCTAATTCCATTAACTGCATATCTCTCAGTCTAGGGTTAGGGTCCTAAATGTTCTCGTCTCTCAACACAAGATTGTGCATGTAGAATTATGCCATCTCTACCTTGTTTTCCATCCTTGACTGGTTGCAAAAGTCAATGAATTGTCTGCGGTTCTTTAAGGTATATTGCATAGGATTTTGATGGGTATTTGTGTTAAATGGCCTCCATGCACAAATATTCCATGGTGGCCATTTGTTGGTCATTTTGCTGAAGCTGACTTTGCAATATTGCATCCTCTACCAGGGCTTCCTGAAGCTGCTCTTTTAACATGGATTCTCTGAGCCTAACATCACGCGAATCCCTTTCCAACTCAGTGACATTTTCTTCCATGATCCATGTGTCATTCACACCTTTGGTTGTAGCAATTTTCATCCAATGATGAGTGTGTGCTATTTCTTGTTCTAACTAATACAATAACAGGACTGAGATTTTATGATTAATCATTCTACCCACTTCAATAAATGTATAATAAGAAATGAGATTTGGCTAAGGGCAAGGGTGTGACACTACTGGTATATCTTTAGAGTCAAATTTTGGGGAGGTAGGCTCCTCCTTTTTATAGTTCTATTCCTCCCCTTTGGCATATTTCCCTTTATCTTGTGCTTCCTTCTCAACTTCTTAGGCTTCTTGCCCACCCATGAGTGTCTTTTCTCCCTCCCCCAAGGCTTTCTACTCATATTTTGGCACTGCTAGAGTTTCTTGTAGAAAGGATAGAGTTTCCATTAGAAAACTCTATTTTTCCTGTAGCAAACCCTACCTTGCTTGATTTTCCTTATTTTTTGTCTTTTGAGGGTCTGTGGGGGTTGGTAGATGTGTAGGGGATGCCAACCTTGTTGAATGTCTTCTCCTGTAAGTTACACGTGTCCTTTCAAGTGAAGTGACCTCTTGAACCTTTCCTTCTTCTACCCTTACTTCATCATCCTTCTTGGGTGACTCATCAATGGTTATAGGGATTTTGGTTGGAGTATGTGGTTTCACCCACCTTACCCTTGCACTCTTTCTAGTCTTGAAGTACATGGGTCTTTGTCTCTTCCTCTTGACTTTCATTGGTGTGCTCAAAGTGGCTAAGGTAGCAGCCACTTCTTTCTTTGTTATCTCAGGTGAGATGTTGGTCTATTGAGGAGAGGTATCAGTGCCTAGCATAGGGTTCAATATTTCCTCCTCCTCTGTCTTCTCTTCCTTCTTCTCCTCAGTTTCTTCCTTCTCTGATTCATCTCCCTATTTTTCCTCTTATTTTTCTTCCTCTGTTTCTAATTTTTATGTGTTTTCTGTCTCAACCTCCATTTCTTCCTCTTCCTCATCTTCTCCTTCTATTTATTCAGCCTCCCCCTCTTCTTCTTCTTTTATTTCCCTCTCTCCAAGACTAGAGACATAGTTTTGTCCAGTTTGGATGGCTATGAAGGCTTCCCTATCCATGTCTATGATTGAGGACTAAGGCACAAGGAGGTTTAATTTGTTTAGAGCATCACTCACTATCAGCTTGACGAGACCATGATGAGCTAAATGTTGGTACTTCCTTTCCCTCACATTTTTTCTCATGTCTATAATTGAGCGCAAGAGGAAATAGTGGATGCTCGATCTTTGTTTTAGAGGTATTTCTCCTTGAAATCTAAGTTCATTTAACAACCTAAAGTGGTATCAATAAACCAAACTAAGTTTGCCTTCACAGGAAATGAATTTCATAACGTGGAAGCCTAATTCATCCCAGAGTTATGAAAGGATTTCTCTCCTCAGTCTATTTTTGTCCTCAATGAATTCTTCTCTTAGCAGAAAGAAGCTCTTCTTGGCTGTAGTGGTTGCACCCTATCTTCCCTAATCCACTTGACTCCTAAGGGAAAAGTGGCGATTCTGCTGATTGACCCAGGTGTAATTATGATAGCTAGGCCCTCTCATCAGATTTTGATTGCGGGGCCACTATAAATTCTCGAGTTATCTACTCATCGAAGCCCTTGAGAACCTCGAAGAAACCTAGCCACTGGTGCTTCCTGAAAATATCCATTACTGAGGGTGAAATTTTATTCTTTTGATATCAGTGGGCTCCTTTCTCTTAAATCCTCCTCCCATTTTGTGGTTTTGTTAGGAAGGTGGCTAAATGGTTTTGTTTGAGAGTTACTTGTGAAGTGGTGCCTCGGAAATTATGGTCTCAAACAAACTCAGACTATCTTGATTTCACCATTTAATTTCCAATTTATGACTGACTGTGTATAGATTTCATGGAAAATTTGCAATTCTGGAGGGTGGCAACCACTTACCTCTGACCTATGGTGTTTTTTCTTGGGAGATGGTGGCCTTAGGAGGTAATACCACCCATGAGTGGCATTTATTTTCTCTTTTTATCCCTGCTGAACCTCTTGTGAATTTTCATATGATGCTCACTATTTCCTCTAGCATAGGGTGTGCATGCAAGCTCGGACTCGATGCTTTGCTCTTCGATGGCTCATTTGACTTCTCTTGCTCCCACTACTCTTGAAATTCTAAATTAAATGAGCATAATGATCCAAAACTTACCTTTATGGCATCTTAACTAAATTTGGAGTGGAGTGTTGACTTGGACTGGGCACGAGTTTTCCTCTTTAGGTTCATTGGTCCCACTCTAGTTAATCATTTCCCCTGCCTTGTATTCACCTCCGTGTCCTTGTTAATTCACCCTTGACCAATTTTACTTTCCCAAGTGGCATGTACACTCAACTTCTCATCCACTTTAACTTTACGATGGTGGCCAAGTTAACTGACCACCTTTTTGCCTTTTTATTCTCTAATGCTCGACATTAAATCATTTTGATCAATATGAGTGCATAGCAAGAGGGTTAAGGGCCATACCTGGCCCTACTTGTTGTTAAGGAGTTGCAAACATGATCTAGTGCAGGGAGTTGGAGTTTTTGGATAGCCATGGCTACCTTTCTCCTGCTGTGTTTTTATTTTTATGCATTTTTTGAGTGAGCAACTTATTTCAGAGTGAGCTCCTTAACCTTCATATCTGTTTTTTCTTCTTGAAGGTGTTGTATGGAGGTCCTCTGGTGCCTTGGCTGGTGTGTCCATCCTCATAGAGTCTGTTGGTGGTCCTTTGAAGCCCTTTCCATCAACTTATCCTCATATTTTGATCTTATTGTGCCATGTACAGGATGGCTACAGGAAACTTTTCCACTTCCTGTAGTAGTCTTTTCTCTACTTCTTGGGGCTTCAGATTGTTAAGAGATGAAGGGAAATGGTGTATGGAGGTTAGGGATGGAGTGATGGAATGAGTGGAGTGATGGATATGTCTCAGGTCAAGGTATATGTGATATAGCTGCTAGTGGAAAAAAATAGGGTTTAGAGAGGAAATACTTGTGCATGGAGTTGAGTGAGGGTTAGGAGTGGCAGGTAGAGGCAAACAACGAATTATCATGCTCTTTTGAAAGTTTATAAGCCCTTGAGAGAGCTAATTTTCTCGCAAATAAGTTTCCTATAGCATTCATAGGGTTTCCTATAGCACTACAGGAACCCTGTAGTAGTTAGGACTTTCCTGTAGCAATTACAGTCATGAGTAAAAAATGCGTTTTTTGCCTACTTTAAAGAGAAATGAGTGAATGGGTGCATATTGGAGTTGTCCATAGAGTGTGTAAGCATAGGAGAGAGATAATAGAGGAAGAAAAATTATCCTCTGGGTCTAAACCCACCTTTTATCAACAACCTACAAAACAAAAACAAGTGAGTGCATAGGTATCATTTTTCACTTTTTCTCTTTTTATTTTTGCTTCTTTTCTCCTTTTTCTTCCCCTTTTTTTTGAAGACAGGTGGGTTGCCTCCACAGAGGTTTTCAACCCACAAACCTGCCTTGGGTACCTCAAGGAGGTTTTCACTCAAGGATCTTTTATTCTTTGTTTTTCCTCTTTTTTCTACTCCAGGATTTCCTCATGGAGGTGTTCAACCTTGGAGTTGGCCTTGGGAACCTCAGAGAGGTTTTCACCCATGCCTCTTTATTTTTTCTATTTTTTATAGGAGGGGGGAGTGTTGGAAAATATGGAGCTTCCCATGACATACAACTCCCTGTTTATGGAATTATAAACTCCACCCTAGATAGGGGCCTTTTGTAAATTTTGAGCCTGTAAACTTTGACAAGCAGGGGAATCCCCTCCTCATCTATGGTCCTGATCTGAACTATGCTATTATCATAGAATTTTTCCACTTTGTAAGGTCCTAGCCATATTTTCATTAATTTTCCTTTGAAATCCTTGAACCTTGAGTCATACAACAGTGCCCAATCTCCTTCTTGAAAGGTCTTCTCCTTAATGTGCTTGTCATGCTAGACCTTCCTCTGCAGTTGAATCACTTATGTATGAAGGAGTGCCTGCATCTTGAACTCATCCAAACCATTTAATTGTAGCAACCTTTCTTTTTGGGCCTTTTTGATATCCAGGTCTAACTCAGCTCCCATCCTCAAGATGTTGAACTCAAACTGAATTGAAATTAGAGATTTCTTCCCATATACCAAGTCATAAGGAGTGAACCTTGTCGTTGTCCTCCAAGTGGTATTGTAGGCCCATGTGGCTTCTACCAATATGTCTGCCTAATATTTTTTGCTACTGCTTACAACCTTGGTGAGGATATTCTCCAAGGATCTGTTGGCCACTTCCACCTGGCCATTTGCTTGAGGATGGTAGTCAATGGAAGTCTTGTGCTTTATCTTGTGTTTCCTTAGAATATTTTTAATGAGATGAGATGTGAATTGAGCCCCCTGATCAGTGACTACCTCTCTAGGGTATCAAAACTTTTCGAACAAACTTTCTCTCATAAATTATGCTACCTTCTCCTTGGTTGCTACCTTTACAGCCCTTGTTTCAACCCACTTTGTCAAGTAATTAGTGCACACTATGATATACTTTTTCTGCATAGATGATGGGTCAATGGGTCCAATGACGTCCATGCCCCACTTTTCAAATGGCTCTAGAGCCACCTGAGGATGTAAAGGCATCTCATCCCTCTGTGTGGGTTTCCCCATCCTTTGGCACTGGTCACACCTACCAATGTATCTCCTGGCATCTTGGTGGAGGGTATGCCAATAGTAACCTACCTGCAAAGCTTTGAAGGCTGTCCTTTTTGCAGTAAAGTGGCATCCATAAGGACTATCATGAAATGTAGAGAGGATGTCAAAAAATTCTTCCTCCCTCACATATCTCTTGAGAATTTGGTCAAGGCCCAGCTTGAAGATATTTCCACCAATCGAGGTGAAACGGGTGCTTTTTTCGGCTCCACGTGGTTGCAATTTTAGATTCTGAAGTGAAAATTCCAAGATGACCTGTTTGAAGAAGCAAATCCCTACATTCCAAAGCTATCATACTAAATGTTATGCAACTAGCTCACAAAAAAGATAGATCAAC
Source organism: Pinus albicaulis (assembly GCA_034641835.2). Lineage (NCBI taxonomy): Eukaryota > Viridiplantae > Streptophyta > Pinopsida > Pinales > Pinaceae > Pinus > Pinus albicaulis. The sequence goes on from CM076576.1 coordinate 61,862,816, forward strand.
GACTTAAAAATTATCCTCTTCGAGGGGGAAGCATCCTCTACATTACATAAATGAACAATTCTTGTATGATACAAATGATAAGACCTCCTTGGTATATATAGGAGTCGAAGGAGTCACAATATAATTAGAGCCTACATAATAATAAAAATGTAAGGGCACAACAATAATAATATGGGGCTACAATAACAATAAGGGGAATACGCTAGTATTATAGGGACCTAACAATTATTCATTACTAAGTGCACATTATTTTTGAGATTTTCCTCATTTTCCTGATCTGCCCAAGAAGTTTCCATTTCAACATTATCACTTTTGGTTTCTAGAGGGAATCCAATTTCCACATGGTTTTGTTGCTTGTCCACTTTCACTATGTCTAGAGAATCCTCACCAGTTTTTGGAGGGTCCTCGTTAGCATGTTTTTTATCTTGCTTAGTTTTTTTTGTCACAGATTCATTTTCTTTGGTCGTGTTTGCTTCCTTCTTGTCTTTTGGTTCTTTCTTATCTTAAATCTCTTCCTCTTTGTATATCGTATAGTGATCACCCTGCACTCCTTCCCACTATTTGGGCCTTTGGGATATTTTCTCGTATTTTCTACTCCATAAAAATTTGGGGCAGTTTTTAATTACGTGCCCCATTTCATAACATGATTTTCACTGAAAATAAATATTCTCATAGTCAAGCTTTTAGATGCAAACATAGTTTGGAGCCTTCAAATTAATCTTCACGGGAAAACCCCTTTTGAAGTCCATATCCACACATCTTCTGACATAAGTAGCCATGTAAAAAAATTTAGATTCAAGACAATAGCAATAAAACTTCCCTAACACATTCCCAATAAATGATAGCAATGGAAGATTCAAAAAATGCAACGGAATTTTCATAAGCCTTACCCAAAATGGGGTTGTGGAAATTGATGTCGTGACCGGATCGAAACTGGGAGTCGAAGGCTGCATGAAAAGACTATAACTACCCCAAAACCATGGCCCGGCTTTGCAAATGGCCTTCGTGTCCTCTATATTATCAAAAACCTGAGTCATAGGTAAATGTCCAGTTCATTTGTCAAAAGGAGCTTCATGTCTCAAATATCCAATTGTGTAGATCAACCAGTCGCAACCAGTACCCATTAAACCTGCAAGCCATGCCATGCTACAATTTTTTTTCATAACAAAAAACTTCCTCATCCAATGGAACAATTACAGAAGGAATTTATTGAACCATCGGGATACTAAAACCAAACCTCAAAATGGAACTATACAATACCAAACAGGAGCTAATTTGACCGACAACCATACTTGTAGAAGATAATTTTTTTTTCTTTGAATCATAGGGATTCACCATTGAACGAACTGCATAATAGATATGCAAAAAATACACACAAAATAAGCAAAATGGTCATCTAGGGAAAAACCCTAATCGCCTCAAAGGTTTCCAGCGCTCCTTCCAACCTATTATGTCATCGTATTCTTGGGAAAAAGACCATTTTGTCTATTTCATGGTATTGAATCCATTTATGCATTAAAAAATACATTTTAAACAATAAGAAATCCTGATGTCACCCAGAAATGTTTCATCATATTTTGGGGGGAAAGACCAAATTGTATATTAATTAGAGTGCCATATACACGTCTATATATTCCATATGAGGAAGACACACATTCCATCCATTGCATCAAAGTTCATCATTCGAGAATTGAACTTGGGTGGAGAGGATCCCAATCAATCCTCCTAATCATTCGGGATAACCCTATTGACAATTTATATATCTATCTATATCTTTATACACATAATTAATACCATGCATATCACATAAAAAAACATAAAAGAAAGCCCCGCACACACACATACACATATATATATACAACTAGAGGCTTTTCATAAAATTAAAAAATAATAATATTTATATATAGAGATGTGAAATTTATATAACTATAAATAATATTATTAAGAAACAACATAGATCAAGGGATGAAATTTTGAAGACGTTTCCACTTTAGAGAGATTTGATCCCTCTCAGTGCTTGATAGATCTAGAGTTAAGATGGACTTAGCAAGAGTTGATACATATAGCCATAATTAGACCTAAAACTTCATCACCAAAAAGAAGTTCGCACATGTAGAAAATCCATGTAGATTCAACTCCTCTTATAATATGCTAAAACAAAATACTTGAATCTACTCTCAAATTGTGGAAACCAATTACGATCACACAATCACATGAAAAATAAAGATAAAAAATTTCAATCACACAACACAAAGATTTATCTGGGGAAAGCCTCAGTTAAAAACCTCACTATTTGTATATCGTATAAGTCAAAGAATATGAGAACAATACAATGCTTCTCTCAATCTTGAGAGCTCTTTGCACTATCTTTTTCTGTCTCACTACCAACCTATGCACGAGTTTCTCTTTGCACACCTTTCTCTCACAAGCTCCACACACAAACTTGTGCTTCCTATTGCTTGGTCTCACTAACTCATGCCCACCAAAACAATGATTAAACTCGTGCCTTCATTCCTTCTTTTAAAGGCACTTTGAATGGTTAAAATTAGTGAGTTCTCTAATTAAGGAATGATTTATTTTAGGTCTTCTTCTAACTGAATGCACCACTTGTACAATTTGGGTGATTATACAACTGATAATACACTTATATTTAACTCCAATCTCAACTGGTTCTTCCTTAGAACTGACATGCATGAGTTATTTTTGAGTGATTTATCAGTTATCTGATTGATCACTGCATGTGAATTAAATCCAATTTAATTCACTTGACCTCTCACTAGTTCCTCCATCAGTTAGAACTAGTTAAATTGATTTTAACTCAAATTAATTAAGTTATTTAATCACAACTCACAATAAATTGTAATTGGGCCTTTTAAAACTTAGAGAACACTCTACATGCCTCCCATTAGACTCTCAACTCTAATTAACTGAGATAACCAAGTCTTCCTGACAAGCTGTCATGTGAAGTGGAATTACAATTTACTTATAATTTAATTAAGGAACAATTAAATTAGAAGCCTCTTCTTGTTTTCGTTTTCAATATTTCTTGTTGCAAATTTCAACACTCCCTCTTAACAAGAAATGAATTCAACTCTATCTCAATCAAGTACCTTTGGAATGTTCTGCATGAAACACTTCTCTCTAGTGTTGTTGCTACTGCAACTTCTGAAACTAAAAAGCATCCAAAGTGAATCAATTGTGATCATTATTATGAATCTGTCATGAGATTCTCTAACTGCTACTAACTACTACACTGTCTACTGAAAAATATGCATTTTTGCTGACTCTGCACTATACCATCTGCACTGTTGCCCACTTTGCAGTGCGCCCCCCAATATATGACTGTTGCTAGTCTCTACCTCTATCACTCTAAAATCTGACTGTATCAGCTGCCACTGATTCATCTTGCTGCTATATACTGTGGGCCATCATAGCAAGGTAATGATCCATGAGACAAGACATCTTAATGGACCCTGCCCAAATTTATGCACTCTTGGGACTCTTACTTCACACCGCCCCACCTCTCACCTGTAGGTATGGCTGAATGTGATCCCTCTACCTACTTGGCCCGAAATTCCCCCCTACTAGAGGTCTTTGCTTGAGTGGATGCATCCACTCGGTCTCCTATGTGCTTCTCTAATTGTGGATGCTCCACAACTGGTTGAGGCTTCTTTTGAGGCTGCATGTTGAGAGGTAATTCATGCTCCCTCTCAACCACCAAATATTTAACATTTGCCTTGCTCCTCAAAGCTTTGCATGCATCTTCGACCTCAAGAGCATACATGTTCTTGGGTCACACACCGATTTGGTTCACTCATCCCATGGCGATGTGTCTAAGGAAAGCCTTTCCTTTGTTAAATATCACATCATATCCACGATCTTCCAATATTGTGACCGTAATAAGATTTTTCCTTACTCCTGGAACAAACAACATATCTATGATTTTGGGCACTCTGGAAACTCAGATCTGCGCTATAGTTGTCTCGCCCTCACAAAATTTTCTAAAAAAAGAGCTGCTTTTTAATGGCGATATCTCCCTCATCCGAACTCCAAGAGGACCAATTGCTTTTTTTAATTTGTGTATTTTTTCGCAAGGAATCCAGATCTGCTATTTGCTTTTGAAAATTTTGCACGAAAATTTTCAGATATGCTCTACAAACTCGTCCCCAAAAAAAAAAATCCTGCAAAAAAAATGAAAAAAAAATCTCCCCAACTTTGCCTAATAAAGTGCTATGATACCATGTAGAAAATCCGCGTAGATTCAATTGGTCTTGTAATATGCTAAAACAAAATACTTGAATCTACTCTACAAATTGCGGAAACTAATTACAATCGCACAATCACATGAACAAGAAAGAGAAAGAATTTAAATTACAGAACACAAAGATTTATCTAGGGAAAGCCTCAGCTAAAAACCCCACTATCTGTATATTGTATAAGTCAAAGAATATGAGAACAATACAATGCTTCTCTCAGGATTGAGAGCTCTCTGCACTATCTTTGTTTGTCTCACTACCAACCTGTGCACAAGATTCTCTTGGCACACCTTTCTCTCACAAGCTCCATGCACAAACTTGTGCTTCCTATTGCTTGGTCTCACCAACTCGTGCTCACAAAACAATGATTAAACTTGTGCCTTCATTCCTCCTTTTATAGGAAATTCAAATGGTTAAAATTAATGAGTACTCTAATTAAGAAATAATTTATTTTAGGTCTTCTTCTAACTGCATGCACCACCTGTACAATTTGGATGATTATACAACTGATAGTACACTTCCCTTTAACTCCAATCTCAACTAGGTCTTCCTCATAACTGACATGCATGAGTTATTTTTGAGTGAATTATCAGTTATCTGATTGATCACTGCATTTGAATTAAATCCAATTTAATTCACTTGACCTCTCACTATTTCCTCCATTAGTTAGAACTAGTTAAACTAATTTTAACTCAAATTAATTACAACCCATAATAAACTGTAACTAGGCCCCTTAAAACTTAAAGAACACTCTACATGCTCCCATAAGACTCTCAACTCGAATTAACTGAGCTAACTAAGTCTTCCTGACTTAGTTAACTCGTACAAAGTGTCATGTGATGTGGAATTACAATTTACTTCTAATCCCACGGGGATCCATCTTCAGGACAAGATGTTGAATGAAGAATGAAAGAATGACAGAAAGTTAGGGTTTATATAGTGACAAAGAGAAAGAAAGGGAGCTGACAAGAACTAACTAATTAATATTCTATTCATTTATTTAATGAATTTTATTTTAATAAATAAATAAATACTAATTATCCTTATTAATTAATTTTTTTATTAATAAAAATTAATTAATTAATTAATTACGATTATTAATATCTAAATTTTTTAATAAAAATTAATAATTATAATTAATCATTCAATTTTATTATAATATTAGATTAATTAGGATTAAATTTTAAAAATCTTCTAATAAAAGAAATGAATAATTTATTTTTATTAATTATTTTTTGTAAATAATTCTAATTATTATTACTATCATCTAGGGTTATCACATATTCTAGGAAATTATATTATAATATTTCTTACTAAATTAAAGATTAAGAATTAACTTTTATATTAATTTTTATTTATTTAATTAGTTAATTTTAAGCTAGTAATAATTATAATTTCAAAAAATTTAAAAAATTGTTGAGTAACATTTAAGTTTTATCAATCAAAATTAATTAATTAATATAATTATTATTTAAACTATTTAAATTTATATATATTAAAATTTATTAAAGTAAATTATTTATTTATTAAAATAAAATTAATAGTTAGTATTATTAAATTAATAAATATATGATATTATATATACGGTTTAAATTTATCATAATTTGTTAAAATTTATTAAAATAAATTATTTATTTATTTATTAAAATAAAATTTATTAAATAAATTAATAGAATATTAATTAGTTAGTTATTGTTGGCTCTTCTTCTCTCTTTGTCACTATATAAACCTTGACCTTCTGTCATTTTTTCATTCTTCATTCAACATCTTGTCCTGAAGATGGATCCCTATTGGGATTCAAAACGTCGACCATTATTTTATAACATTGTGGATAATCTAAAGATTTCTTCAATAAACGATAACTACAAAAGCTTGAAAACCATAATTTACTTATAATTTAATTAAGGGAAAATTAAATTAGAAGCCTCTTCTTGTTGCCATTTTCAATCTTTCTTGTTGCAAATTTCAACAACACCTAGAGAAATTTGATCCCTGTGAGAACTTGGTAGATTCAAAATTAAGATGGATCTATGCTAGCCAGTTAGCAAGAGTCAAGTCATATAATCACTCTTTGACCTTAAACTTCATCGACAACTCTTATTTTTTTTATCACCTCAATACTAACATATCTAAATTCAAAATTTCCAATAATGAATAATTAAAAAAAAAAAACACAAACTTTAAAATTGACTTAAGAAGAAGAAGAATTTATTTTAACGTCGACGAGGCTTAAGATAGCATATGGGACAAATTCCCTCTCCATATGGCTCTTGTATTCAACCATTTTCCTATGAAGTCTCACAATAAGCACTCCCAACTTCTCGACAAACGCCTCATTGAATAAATTATCTGAAGAGCTAACTGCCAGAATATTTGCATAACTTACCTTGTTGTCTTTGAAGGCCTTGCATTCTAAAATGAAATGTTTTTCTGTTTCCACTTTTTCGGAAGAGTAAAAAATACATACTCTTTCCTCCCACACTTATTTTTTCCATTTCTAGCCCCTTGTTTCACAACGAAGTCAATGAGAATTAGTCCTTAGTTGAGCAATAAGAATTTTGGCTCTCCAAGAAATATTGACCCCTATATACGCTTTTTGTTGATGATTATGAGTGGGATTAAACTCTTTAATATAGTACTTTTTCTTTCTCCCTAGCTCCTTCTCCCACTTACATTTCTATAACTCATCCATAACAAAAGCTTTTATCTCTTTATTGTTTGTGGGACTCATGTGTTGGAAAGTGTAACTAGGATCGGTCTTCATATTGACTATGTAATTATGTATTTATGTAAAGAAGAAGACAAAGATAATAAAATGTATTTTTGCTTCATGGGTTTCATGAGAAAGATTTTTATTATAGGTCAACAGACTTCTTCTTGATGTCTATTATGATTTGTCTTCTGGTTATAAGTGTAATTAAGAGTCATGTATATGAAGTGTCTATTCTAAAGAATATTCTCCAAGACCTTGCCATAAAACTGTGAAGGAATGGCTTAAGTCGGCCCTCAAGATATCCTCATTCAAATGCTGGAAGATAAGCTCCTATACGCTTTGATCTAGTCGACCTATAAACAGTGATTAAAGTTGGCCTACAAGCTAGCTGTATGGTTGACCTAGAACAAAGAAGATGCCTATATATATACACATATATATGGTTCATTTGGGACAGATACTTCGAACAAGTGTGTGGTTCAGTGTGGACTTCAAGACAAGGTCAAGTTTGATATGTACTCGAATCATATTACAGGAAGAAATGATTACGAATTAGTCTGAAGGGAGCCCATATATATACATTGTGATACTATTTGAAGAAAGCATGAGAAGTGTGGATTTTTCTAAGGCATAGGTGTGGATATACTAGAGATCTTCAGATTGTTCTAAAGGAAGGAAGGTAAATGATTTACCTTCCTGTTCTACAGTGCGTAAAGAGGAAGGATTACACCTCAAGTGAAGATGTTTCTGAGTTATGCAAATTGAAAGGTTCTAAGTGATCCTGTCTAATTTTTATTAAAAGAAGTTTGTGGAAAAGGCATTTTTATGCAAGGTACAAAGAAATTCTAGAGCAGCAAGAAAGATCCGAAAAGGATAGGCCTAGAGACCGAGCTCTCTAGTGTTGGTGCACATCAGTGCAGGTTGGTGCAAAAAAGAAGAAGTAGTTTGAAGGGCAAGAAAGAAGAAGTGACAAGGTCTTGGAAGAATTCTTAGGTCAAGGGTCTAAGTCTTAGTCATGGTGTTTATCAGTTGAAAATATACAAGAAGAATCTCTCAAGGGTTTTCCTCTCCAAGTGGTAGAAGTTTTGTCTGGAGCAACAAAGTTGTAGGCTTGTTGACTTAAGTTATAAAATACACAAGTGGTATTGTAATAATAATATATTATATATAAAATGTATAAGAGATGATGATCAAATGTTACAATGAGGCCCTGCTTATATACCTATGTAGGTGGCCTTTCATTAATGGGCATGTCTTTTAGAAATGCCCTTTCACTAACTTAATGATTACTTACATAACCCCTATTTAACTATTAATAACTATATTTATTATATTCGTTATGAATTATATTCATAACATTGCCCTTCTCTATAGAAACTTTGTCCTCAAAGTTTTATGGATACTAATTTTCTTTGCCTTAATTGCTTCCCAACTTTCTTCACTTTGGGTTGTCATCTTGAATGTATAATTCGTTCTCATACTCCCTTGTAATTAGTGCTTATCCCTTTTTCCTTAAAATGTTTGTCCTCAAAGCTATATGCCCTCATAATTCCTTCTTCTTGTGCTTATCCATATATATATATATATATATATATATATCCTTCTTTTTTTCTTTTTTTCTTTTTTTTTTTAATATTAAAATAATAAATTTATATTTTTTTCTTTCGAATATAAATTAAATTAATCTTAATTAATTCGTAATTAATTAAATTAATCTAACTGTATATTTGATTTATATTATTATGCGACTATATAATATATTGGATTATCGTTTATTTTATTTTATTCTATTTTGGAGACACGACCCCAGAATTCACCGTATGACCGAGGCTCCAACGTTTGACTAGGGTAAAAACAAACGGCGGACAAATGTGGTGGGAGAGTGTTGGTATGTCGGTGTTGAAGGCTTGGAATGGAAAGTAACCCGCCTTTAGCACGAAAAGAATGATCCCATATGACCAGATGCCTTTCATCATTATGACCTCTAGTGCCATGTATGCCATCGAGCCGCACGCTGTGTGGAGAAACCCATGTTGTCTAAATTGCTCTGGCAAAGCGCTGAAGCCAAGGTCGTAGACCTTTATGTTGCCATCGTTTTCTAATAACAATTCCTCCAACTTCAGGTCTCGGTGGTACACGCCCCGATTGTGGCATAAATTCACCGCGTTGTTCAATTGTTGAAAACACTTATACAGTTCTTGCACAGTCACATTCTCAGAGTTTGCTAGAGAGAAGTGGATCAGAATTAAAATGCAAAGCAGTAATTGAGAAAACTGCATAATCATTACCAGCTTCATTTTCATCTCAATTAAAACTTGTTGAGTGTAGTGGTGAGGGGACTTTTGGGAGCACAATTTGTACATAGTTCTATAAACCTCCATGTACTCTTTACACCGAAACTCGACGAACTCAGCAGGGGCCAAGGACACAATCATACACCAAGACATTGCTATTGTCGTGCTCCGTATCATGGCCGGGAATTGATCGTAAAAGAACTCCAGGTGACCCACTACGTAAAATGCTTCTGCTAGTCCGTAGATGCAAAACTGGGGAAGCAGCCACAGCGCAGAGATGGGAACAACGAATGACGGTTGGTCAATTAGACCGTGACTTCGGGCGGCACTCCGTCCCTTGACTTCTACCAAAAAAGCTACCAACATAGATAATTATGAAATGGCAAATCCGATCCCTAGTCTTTGAAACACGGTGATACCTTTGTTATTATTTGTAGTACGCCTGGCATAGGGCATGACAAACCTGTCGTAAAATGGCAGCCATGCGATGAGAATGAGAAGAGAGATAACCGAGAACGATCCCGCGGGTATTTTGAAACCCTTGGAGCCTATTTTTTGTATGTTTGCAACCCAATTTTTCCCAATCTTGGTGCACTTTAATTCTAAAAATTTCTTTGCACAACATGGACATGGGATCGAGCGATCAACATTATCTTTAAAATTAGACAATGGTAGTTTAGAATAAAATTGAATTTTAATTTTAGACTCTTCAAGTACTAAAATCTTTGTTGAATAACCTCCAAGCAGTTTCCCTTGCCTAACCTCACGACAGCAAGAAGGGAAAATATCACACTCACAATCATTGCAACTTTTGTAGAAAATTACGATAGATGTGTTGCAGCTGTCACAAAAATGACGCTCTCCTGCTGGGTCCACATCAGATTCTAGATTCTCCATGTCTTGTGCAGGTTGTAGTGAATCTATATGATTATCTTCAAAAATTTCTTCTTCCACATTATCTTTACAAATATCTTCTTTAGTTTTCATATACCCATTTGGATTTTCGGTCTCATTTATGTCACATTGAGGAGTTCCTAATTTAGCATTTTCAACATTCTTTTCCAGGTTAGAGCATTCTTCTTTGTTAATCCCTTTCATTTTAATGTATTCTTCCTCATTGTTCTGATATTTTTCATCTTCATCCTTATCAAAATCAGCTTCATCTTTTTCTGTTTCTTCAACAGTTTCCTGACTAGCAGGATCATATTTATTTTTTGATCACCTTCATTCTCATAAGTTGGAATTTCCATAACCTAATCTTCTTTAGAATGTAGTGATTTTTCATGATTATCCTTTGAATTTTCTGAATCAACTGAATTGTTCTGTTGACTATGTTCAATATTTGGGAATATTGGTTTTTGCATTAGATTTATCTTGTCCAAAATGGCGTTCATCTTCTGCATTGCCTCTTTATGATTGTCTCTGGACTCGCTACGGATTTTTAACATTTTTCTTTCTATCCGATTTGTCATGTCTAGAAGTTGTTTGATGTCGTCAGAATTTCATGTAACCTTATCCTCAAGATTGACTAATCGTTTAGTGAATTTATCGGAATTATTGATCTTACTCTCAAGTTCAATCAACTTTTGTTGAAATCTTCCATCGTCATTGATGAAGACATCGAACGGTATCAATTTCGAGGCACATCATGTAACAGTTGAAAGTAACTAACAGTGGCATAGGTGCTTCCTTCTAGGCGAGAAGATCGCTCCTATGATACCAAATGGAGAAACAAAGTTGTAGGCTTCTTGACTTAAGTTATAAAATACACAAGAGGTATTGTAATAATAATATATTATATATATAATGTATAAGAGATGATGATCAAATGTTACAATGAGGCCCTGCTTATATACCTACGCAGATGGCCTTTCATTAATAGGCATGTCATTTAGACATGCCCTTTCACTAACTTATTGATTACTTACATAATCCCTATTTAACTATTAATAACTATATTTATTATATTCGTTATGAATTATATTCATAACATTGTCCCGGCTCGAAGAGCCTAAATTTATGTCTCTTGTGTTTTGATAATTGACTTGATAAAAGATTAAATAAGTTAAGAAGAGAAGACATGAGTAAAACAAGTAAGATCACAAGTAATTATCAATAAGAGAATTTGAATTAATCATTGCCCTCCCAAATTCTCAACATGGTTTCAGAGCTAAGGTGCTAAACACAAGAGCTACTTGACAAGAACACACTCAAGGAAGAAAATATTAAATTTTGCGTTAAAAGGTAAACTTAGTTTGCAAGGTAAATACTTCAAAGCATCCACTAATCAAGAAGACAATCTTTGTCATAAAATATTTATATTCAAGACATTGTTGGAAGAGACGTCATCTTTTGGAGACATCCTTTATCATCTAGGATCCAAGAACATCTACATTGGTGAATTCAATCTAAGAAGAAGCTCCTTACCTCTTCATCATCATCAAGGAAGCTGCAAGTCACTCTACTCAATTAAGTATCTATGACCTTATTTAAATCTGTCAAGATGACCTATTGTAAGGAGAGCAACAAATTGGTTGGTTCATCAAAATTTAGTGCATGGAAGAAGAGGAAAAATTTGAATCTAATTGAAGACGAATTTATTGACTACATCGAAGGATCTACAATTCAACCCTCAAAAGAAGATGCTCCAGCTCATGCCAAGTACATGAAAGGATAAATCAGAGCCCATAGGATTCTGATAGAATCCATTAAGGACTCACTCATACCCTATGTATCAAAAACGAAATTTGCAAAAGAAATATATGAGAAATCGGTGGAACTATTCTCTGTGAGTACTATAGGAGAACAAATCTCTCTGAGACAAGAACTATAAAAAATGAAATAGTCAAGAGAAGAAGGAATCACATCATACTTTATGAGAATTTCTGAAATAAGAGACCAACTGTAGGAATTGGGAGAAGTAATGTCTGGTAATAAAAGGACTACAGTGGTACTGAATGCCATACAGGAAGAATGGGGAAACTTCATTTCAAGCTTATACGGGAAGAAAGAAGCAACACCATTAAACGATATATGGTCTTGATGTAAAATAGGGGAAACAAGATTGAAATCCAAACCTGATACATGATCAAGTGAAGGGAATCAAGCCTTTACGACCATATCTAGGAAGAAAGGAATATTCATAAAATTTGGTCCTCAAAATAAAAGAAGAAATATGGACAAAGTATGATGCTTTGGATGTAATGAACTTGGGAATTATAAAATAGATTGTCCTAAATCTAGAAAGGATAAGAGGAAAAAGGAATAAGCCCATGTCACAGATGAAAGGGAAGAGCATGATGCAAAGAAATCTAAGAAATACAAAACGAAATATCTCTATTATGATTGAGATCATCTTCCTCTTTACGTGATTTCTATTGGTTGTAAAATAGTATGATAGGAAGCAATGCATATTAATAACATCATGATAGAAGCATGTCAGGAGCTCTTGATAAAACAACTCCTGGAAAACCTCACCGATAAGCAACATTGATGGAAGGCAGTCATCAAGATCAAGGGTCATAATGGAAATAGGTGCTGACATTTTCTAATGGAGTTATCTATGGATTCACTAATTATAAAGAAATAAGAAAGGTTTCATCAAGAATTATATGCTACATAACTATAGGATTAGGATGTCATGACATATTGATGAAGCAGTTCAATGGAATGAAGTTCTTCATTCAAGTAAAATTGCTACAGGATGACTCAAAGGAAAAAGGTACAAGGTATATATATACTTATATGCTAACACTGGATGTTGTGAAGTCATGTCATATGGTTGCAAGTACTAGACTTCTATATTTAGAAGTATGATCTATGGAAAAGGATCTCTCACAGTGCACAGATTACCACTAAGAGATAAAATTAAATATGTCCTCATATGGAATATGAGGTAGTTGTATACAAACAAGGAACTGGATACTAGAATTTTCTTGGTATGAAGATGTGCGTAGAAAAAATTGAAGAGATCACGAAGTGAAACCCTGTAAATAGGCGGTTATCGTCCGAAAGCCAAGAAGATGTGACTAGGAGATCTCCTGGGAGGATATGTAGACTCTGATAGAAGTTTGGTAAAGAAGAAGACCTTTGACAAGACATATCTTTAGGAGATGTGTTAATCTGAATAGAGGATGACGATGCTTACAAGAAGATGTCATGGTGAAAGATCATCACTGAGGTAACTTTTAATTTAAAAGTTCATATGTATATATTTATCTGGATGAGTTTATGCAGGGCTGCTAATCATGTGAAAGGATGTAAGATCCTTGGGAAATGGTTCGAAAAAAAGCAGCTGTTAGGAATCTGTAACTTTAGCAGATTGGTGAGACTAAAACTGCAGAGACAACTTTTGAACCAATTTGGGATTCAAGGATCTAGCCCTCTTGAATCTAGAGAGGGATCTCTCTATAAGTGCAAAGATTGATTTATCTTTAAGGCTTGAAATGTGATATTAGGCTAGTTATGAAGAACAAGGTTTTTTGTTTTTTTTGGTTGGGCAAAGATATATGAAGGTGAAGGAAGTCTAAATGAAGGGGAAGATGAATGAAAGTGAAAGATTAATTCAGCTGACAAGATAGGCAAAAAGTAGCTTCAATCCATTGGGCTATGGAGTCATAGTGGGATTTAATTGAAACAGCAAGGTTCAAGAGTGGTCTATGGGGCAAGTCATCTATGTCATAGGATCTCTTTTAAGTTCATTTTATGGAATGGAATGAAACAATAAGAAGGGGAATCAAACAAATGAAGAACAAAGAGCAGCCTAAGATCAAGTAAGTACTTTGAAACTGTTAGACTCCTATACCAATAGGTGTCATTTTTTCATGATTGTCTTGATTGAATTATGGAATATGTTCAAACCTTTTTCTTGGACAAAGGTGTTCCATATTCTTGAAAAACCAAAAAATCAAAAAATTTAAAAAAATGTAAAGAGGGTATACCCTAAAAGAAAAATCAAAGGGTAAAAATAATAAAAATGGCCAAAAAGTAAAAGAAATGAACCCCATCAAAAACAAATGCCAAGGAAAGTGTGCAAGTCTAAATGCCACTACTTTTTACTCTGATGTAATAAACAAATTGTGTGCAGCTTGTCAAACTTTTGCCACAATTTATGAAGAGTCAAATTGTTTAAACTTGACTCATTCATTTTCAATTTTATGTTGTAGAATAGAGAATAAGTATCTGACCAAACAGTTTAATCTTGGCAGATAAGTAGATAGGTAGAGTTAATAAAAGGTGCTCAATAGTTTAATCTGAGCCCTTGGATGTAATAAGGGTAGAAATAGATAGATTTACCATGTAAAAGAAAAGAAGATTGATAAGGGTTTGCAAGTCTAAATGCACCCTAATAAAGAAGAGAAAATGGTAGTAGTAGATAGGGTAGGTAGATGGTGTTGCAAAGTTTTATTTGATGAATGATGCTGCTACATGTTTTTGATCCTTTACTTTCATCACAAATACTGAAGCAGGAAATACACTGGAAAATCACAGCAAGCAAAGTCAAAATCATTAACTTCCCTCATCACTTTCCCCTTAAAGTTTTACTAATTTCCCCCAAAGTACTAGGGTACTTGGAGATCAAAAGGGCTCAAGGCATTTCCTTGACTTTTGGAGGGACCGGACCCTCGGCCTAATGATCAAAAAGACCTAAGTTCTTGAGATAATTCATCATTATAATTATTCATCTTTAACCTTGTCCTAAGTAAAATCTTATTTTGCTTAGGAAAATTATGCAAAATTCCATAAAAATCCCTCAAAATAACTTACTATTCTAAGTTTAAGTGTTGAAGATGAGATATTGCAATTTACTTCAGAAATTGTCACTTTCTTAGATGTGCAAAGTATTTTGAGTTCCCTTGTCCCTTTGTCATATTTACATTTAACTCTATTTACTAAATCCCTAGTCGAAATGCCTTATCCGAAGTATATAACTCCTTTTATATAAATATCCAAAAAACCCATCTTATTATAAAGTTTAACCAAAGTACTTATTTCCCAATTATTCATTAAAAACCCGCATCATGCGCCCTTTGGTTAAAAATATCATTATATAATAGTCCCGCCCTTATGATAAGTTAATTACATTGGTTAATTTATCATATAATAAAAAAAACATATATGAGAAAAGATTTAAACATATGATATATATGTTTGACACAAAAATAATAAACACGAAGTTTTATTTTTAAAAACAAAAACTTCGGAAAAGACCCCCATGCCACCGTGGCCCATCCACTTGGTATTCCACCCGACGCTTCAACCACAATCGAAACCTCACCGCGACCCCTATTTTCATTATACTAAAGGGATTAATTAATTATCAGAATTAGTTAATAACCAAACTTTTCCGCCTATTAGACGCCCCTCGGGATACTTAATAAAGTTAAACACGTTTAAAACCCCGCCGGGCCCGCACGATAAACCCCCACCATCTTCCCGTCCCTTCCACCATCTGATCTCCCCCTCCAAAGATCAACGCTCCACATCAATTCCGCCAACCGTCCCTTGTCAGAGCATTAACGCGCGGGGGCTTGGTGGTATTGGACTAGTCCTCCATCCACGTGTCAATGATCCAATGGAATCGATGCCCCCGCGCTCAATACCACCTTTGCCAATAAGCGATGCGGGGACTAACCGCTTACCACCTGACCCCTGCCCCACGTCAGCTCGTACTGAAATGACGTCATTCCTAGAAAAACTAAAAACCCCTTTTTTGACTTTGGAAATAAAACAAATTTGCGTGTTTTTGTGTCATTTTCGTTATTCGAAAGCGACTGCGCCTTCTGCTGCAAAATTCAAATTTTCACTGGAATTCACTGTTCTATCCAATTTCGCTCCAGAATTCCGCCAGACCTGTGTTCAAGCATCCTCCTGCTACCGCCTGATACCTGTTAAAAGCCAGCTTTCCTCCAAGAACAGGTATTTATCCTATAGCGCTTCGAACTTCAAAACAAAGTCTGTTTTCCTTGTTTTCCACTGGATTAGTGATTAAATCTTATCACTGAGATCATTCTCTGAGGTTTAAAATTGTGAATTGTTCCCCTGAACCTGCAATTGTGCCAATTTCCCTCATTAAAATTGAAATCGCGCCCGGCCTGTGAAGAAAACCCAGAAACTTCCGTTTTGAATCCACAAGAACCAAAATGGAAGCCCCGGCAGCCCTGAATGTAACCCCATTGAACGCCCCTCATAGAGACCTGGATTTCATTAACAAATTGTTTGATTTTAGCAGGTTACCATCAGAATATGGATTTGGACCAACAATTTCAATACTAGTTGACAAAATTGTTTACTCCAAATTCTCAGATTTTAATTCAATATCTTCATTCAACAAACAATTTGTATACAAAGTCAGAGAGAGATTAGAATGATGAAATGTGCACAGTGAATGGTAAAAGTGAAATGAGAAATTACAGGGATAGGAAAAGCATAACAGTTAAAGAGTATCAGTGGTTAAAGTGTATCAAGTAAAAGTCAGAGTGCAAGTTAAAATGAAGTTACAGAGCAGTCAAAGGTAAAACAGTAAAAGTAATTACAGAGGCAGTAAAATGGTAAAAAGAGATGAAAATAAATTTCACCAATAGTGAATTTTGTCTAAAAGTGAAAGTAAAACAGTCAAAAGAGCAAAAAAGTAAAAAGATGAAAAACACAACAAGAAGGAACATTTTTGCAGAATTTGCATGTTTTAGTCATAGTTTTGCAGAAACTATTGTGATAAATCCAAGATGAATTTTGAAAAACTGAAGGAGGTTTATGTTCATAAGATGCCCACCCACAAAAACCTCTCTCACTTTTCTAACAGCTATTATGGTTTTGGAAATATTAAACAATGTTGGAAAGCATTTTTTGCAGAAAATTCATGTTAAGTCATCATTGTGCAGAGAATATTGTGGCCAATTAGAAATATATTTTATAAAACTGAAAGAGGTTTTTGTTCCTCAGAGAACTATCTACAAAAACCTATCTCAGTTTTTTCACAGTGATCTTATAATGAGAGATACATGCGTATCTTTACAGGCCATTTTTCAGACTCTGTAAAACTCTGTTTTACATATATTTTTTACAGAGAATATTATGCACAGCTGGAGAGGAATTTTGGGAAACTGAAAGAGGTTTATCTCACCAACATATTAATCCACAATAACCTCTTTCACTTTTTACATATATATTACGGATTGAGAAATACGAAGATATCATTGGACCCTAAGTTTGCAGAATTGTTGGAGCAGATTGCACAAAGAAAGGAAGCAGTTAGTGACTTGGATGCCTCATCATCAACTAAGATTTGGATCAAATTCGAATTATCCTCTTTGTAATCACCTATCCATAAAAAATAGTGCCAAATAGATGCATTAGTTTGAGTGTCCTTTAATTAAGTTCTATTTATGTAAATAGTTGGAGAGATTTGTGAACCAATTTTGATATTTGTTTCAAGATATTTTAGTTTAGAATTGGTATAAATACTCCACTCTTGGAAGCATTTGGTGTGGATTCTATTACTCTGCTGTAACATTGATATTTTCGGAATAAAAATCATTTTGGAGAAATTTTTCGTGGCTTACTGGATGACGATCTAAAGCACTGGACTTGTTGCAGGATTCATGTGTTGGACTACAGTTCAATAAGTTTTTCTACCCCATGTCTGAAATTTTATATTAGTTTATAATATCATCATATCCATTTCTGAATAATTTACATAAAGGATTGGAACAAAATTTTCTTAATTGTACTCTGTTTTCAAATGTTATTATTCTTAATGTTTTCTTCTAAATTAGCTATAAGCATGAATTCTTAAATGCTCTTGCTTTGCTAATTTAAACACTGTTGATTACTATAATAAAGAATTCTTCATTGCTCTTTGTTTGTAGTCATCTCATTTCTTTCTTTTGAACATGGTGAAAGATTCTTAGTTGTCTTTCATCCCTTCAAGATCATCCCATCCACTTTTAAATTTTAAGGATTGTTCTCTGTCTAGCTATCTTGCCCTGTAATACCATCTTGTGTTTAGAATAGAAATCCAGTAAAGCCATCCTTTGACTCCATAGCCCAATGGACTGAAAGCTCTCAAACTTGCCCTTAGTTTGTGGATTCCACCATTTTCCCAAAACAAACTTTGAATCTATAACTAGCCTAAAACCTTTCAAGAACAAAGATAAATCATAAAGAGAGAGCCCTCTCTGGATGCAGATTGGCTAGATTCTGCATCTAAAAGGTTGGTTTGTGGTTACCTCGGTATACTTTCCTCTTACACAACTTCTAGGAAAACCTGAGTGATAATAAACTATCCTCGCTTTAAGTATGCACTTAGGAAAAACATAAAAGTAATCTAAGATCCTGTAAGTACTTCGAAACTAGCCTACTTTTGATGCACTTTCAATAGAAAACATATAAAACACTAAAAGAATAGCTTAAGATCAAGTAAGGACTTTCAACCTATCTTGCTTTTAGCTTATTCAAAGGGAAAATTTTCAAAGCAACTGTTGGAGAAGAAACTAGAGGACGGGGCAAACCATAGACTTCCCTAGCTCTGCTTTACTTAGCCAACTTTTCAAGACAACGCTTAAGATAAACAAAGAATAGTCTAAGATCAAGTAAGGACTTTGAATCTAGCCTGCTTTCAACATACTCTTAGGGAAACTTTCAGATAACCTTTGGAGATAAAAGTAGAGGACAGGGCTAACCATAGACTTCCCTAGTTCAACTTTACTTAGCATAAACTGAAAATAACATTCAAGAACAATGTTTAAAGTTTAGACTGTAAGACGTGGGAACTCCAACATTCCTTAACTACTTAGACTATATTAAATCATTCTTAAATACACAATTGGAGGAAAAAATAAAGATAAAGCTTATCAGTAAGAGTAGGATACTTTTGACAGTAAATCCTAGCTCTATATTTGTTGTTATTTATAAGAGGAAATGTACAGAATGGAAACAAAAACAAAATAACAATTTACAATAAGAAACACATCACCGTTGACATAGACCAGGATCCCATAAATCATCCATTGATGCTCAAACCAAATATGACCATCAATTCAAAGTGGGTTCTCTACAAACAAACTTCATCTCAACTTAGGTATCTTCAATTACAAACAGAGCTTACAAAAGAAGCCGTAAAACTATTTAAGGTGCAACAGATAAGCAACAAAGGACCAACATTATCTCATATTATCACATGCAGACTCATAGAATAAATGAGGAGGTGAAGGAGAGAAAAGATCTCTAAGGTTCTGTTGTTCCTTGAGAAACAATTCCTTGCTTTGTGTAATAAGGGCTCAGGTATCGAACATTAAGATATGTCACAAAATAAAATATGTCTGTCCTTTGTTTGTAAACCTTCAAACATTAATTGTAAAACCCTCAAATATCAAATCCATGTATCTTGTTTGCAATGCCATATTCTTCTTATGCTTAAGGAATGAGCGAAAGAAATAAGAGAGAAAAGGATTCTAATTTGATACGACATTAGAAACATAATCTATCACTATAAGGCTTCTGAAGAAGTAAGCAATGATAAGGTTAAAATAGAGGAGCGCCGTTAAGTTTATTTAACTCTTAAATACACATGTATCCAGAGACCTGTGACTCAAATCTGCTCTATTTTTATTCAAAGACATGAAAACATAACGGCGAAACTATTCGAGCGTAGAATGGGAATGACGGAAACTTGCAAAACTTTTCAGCAGTTGATATTCTCCCATTTAAAATATGGCTTCAAGGTTGAAAAACTAGGACCCCCTCTTCTCCCTCTTTTAATTACCTTTTATGTCTGCTATTTCATTTAACTATTTGTTATGATGGTTAAAAGCTGCATTCTTGGAAACTTTTTGGAACTAATTAAAATTACAAAATGTTTGTTTTAATATTATATATATAATATATAATATAAAACCCAATAGAATCGAAAAGTCTAAAATATGAATGGCGCATTGTGGGTCCCATCACTCATACGTATTAATTGACCATGATAGTTTTTGAAAACCAATAACCACCTATGAAGAGTGCGATGGCGGTTTCTTGAGAAATGGCTCAAGGTGCCGTAATATATCATGGTGTCGGTCTTTCAAAAAGTGGTTTAAAACAAACCATTTACGGGGGGTTCCATCTCCCATAAAATCATTTAATTTATGCCCCGCAAACCGTTGGATCCGAGAAAATGATCCAAGTCGTCGATTTAGCTTCCACATTATCTACGTTTGCTCCTTTGTAATTGTGAACGGCGGAGACCATTTCGAACCATATCCTCATGAAATCTTTCATCGTATTTGTTGTCATCCGAACTTTCCTCTTCTGTGGTTCTTTGTTCTCATCGGATGCTTTCGTAATCATAAACTTTTCTTTGAGCACGGTCATCGTCTCCATCTACCGAATCTTTTTATTTGTGGTGACCCTTTTGTAGAGCCCACTTTCTTCTTGAATTTTATCATACCATTAAGTGAATATGCTCTCTCAAGGTTACAAGGGGGATGCGCCTCTGACTTGACTCGGCTCTTTTGAGAGGCCTCTCTGAGGATGATAGTTATGACATCATTCTTCATAGATTGGTAAAAAATCTGGATGGCGGATGAAACACCTCAAAAACTTGTGTGGGAGACTCATTGGTTTCATAGGCGAGAATAGTACTGACGAACTTTCTTGTTAACCATGAGGCATAGCGACTCATACGAAGCAAATCATCACTTCTCCCTAAATCGCTATTGGGATCCAAATGAATCATCCTTGAGAGATATGAGAGCGGTTTACGCCATGCTTGTAACCACTTCACAACTTTATTCCATTTCCTGCCCCTTTGAAAAATTCACAGGAAAAGACGAGGCATACCTTTCTGTGTTTTATTGGTAGCTACTCTCTTCTGCAATGTCGAAACATCCAATTCATTATTCCGACATACGAGGTCCAATCCGGGCCTATTATCGGTGGGTTGACGTCTTTAAAATGGTCGGGATAGTTGGGCACCAAGCTACGAGCATGATTATACGGCAAACCCAAATCCCATTTCAACTCGTATTAAGTCTAGGTAAGGATTGTTTGGTAGTGTCATCATGGTAACAAAGCCTACGTAGCTGTCTGATTCATGTTGCCGATGGATTCTCTCTTCCTCTTCTTCGAGTGCGAGGACCTCTTTGCTCAGTCGAACCATGTCTGATTAGTTTTTTTAGGCAACATATTCCTCAAAAATCGACGGATGTTCCGAAGAAACACGGAAACCCTAATCTTCAAGCCAAGTTCCTAGTTTTCTTGAGCTTGACATCGATAGGTAAACATGTCCCGGGCTACTTCTACACAACGTCTTTGAAGACAACGGCGATTTTGCATCCTTTCTCTCTCAACGCATGATCCGAGCTTTTGTCTCTCTGCCATTCAATTTGACATCCAAAGAAAAACTTATGTACATAACAATATGCTTAAGTTCATGAAAATGGACTTGAATTTTGGGTTTTAGGGAAGAACAAACTCTATAATGTTTTTAATTTCAGCTACTCAAACCCTACGGTTATTTGTCATGGCGTTCGCTACTGTGAGTGTCATGCGAGAAGAACATTTTTTAATGGCTTGTTGTGTAGAGATGCTATGTAGACCATGCACCTTTAGTGGACGCATCATTTTTGAATGTAGGCAGCGATAACTTTCAGTATCTTCCATATATGAGAAAAGTTTGCTTCCTTCGTGCATAACTTGACGAGTACTAGAATTTGATGGGATTTACTCCATCACTCCTTGAATCATTGTACGAGTTTAAAGAATTGAGAGCCAAAAATTAAAGCCTTTAATCCCTTGAGCAAATTTACGCCTACTCTTTGTCCTTGCAAATCAAATCAAGATAACTCTCCACATTCTCATATGTTAAATACAATGATTGATACTCATTTTCGAGTCGAGTTCTTTGCTGGAAATTTAGAAGTGCGAGCCTAGAATGATCTTGGTAACGAGAACTAAGTCTCGGTGCTTTTCCTTCCACGAGAACCAAAATCAAAGATCTCTCATCCTGCTTTGAGAGCGAGAAAGCTCTCCTTTTCGACAGTCCGCCATCGAAGGTGATGATAGTACAATAGTTCTAATGCTTGGGTCCATTACTTCTGGCTAGTTGACTCCACAAAATTGAGCAACGATGAGGTGCTACTTCGGTGTTATGACTCCCGGTAAAGCAGATACGGGAATCTTGAGTAGTTTGATTGTATTCTCCATAGCCATACTCCCCAAAGGTTGGGGAAGTTGTTCCTATAACAGATGGCTTGATTCTCAAGTCAAACCCCACGCGTAATTAAATCACCCAATAACATATTTCTTAGGCACGGCGTTTTAATGCCTTTAAAACATTTTGTTTATCTCCTTAAACTTGTTCCACTTCTATATTTTTTCCTACGACCTTAAATTGTCAAGAACTTCTCGATTTTTCTTTGAGTGATATTGTGTTACAACATACGAAAACAAGGTGGGGGACGGTACTTTGGTAGCAAAGTACGAGAACTTGTAGATCAGTAGCCTTTATTGGGCATAGGTGGAGTCAAACTGAATTTCTCCCAATCTCAAAATCTCTGAAAATTTCAAACTTTTAAAACCTCTCTTCCTTAGGATCTTTATTCTTGGGCGAAAATGATAAACTAAATCTTACATGGCTTGGAAATGCTCAACTTCGAGCTTATTTATGTACAACTCCTATATATAAGCATGGTTGAACTTAATCAAGTGAAGTCAACCTTCCAATGGAACCAATCCAACATGCAACACGGTAGATTTAATGTATACATCTAGCGATTTAAAAATCAAGAGAATACACCATGAAAAATTTTCATTTTACAAAATTTTGTACATACCCTTGCACATTAAAGCTTGTTCTTGACCGAAGAAATTGCCATATATTCAGCAATTGGATCATGAAATCATGAGACAAAACTTTGGTTACCTTCTTTTCTTGAACGTTTTACAGACATCTTTGAACATGGTAGCTTCTTTCATTGTTTGACCCTTCCAATTAGGAAGCGTGTGTTAGGAAGCTATTTCACTTCACGTAGGCAAGCATTCGGGCAAAAATACACAGCCAAGTTTTCTCTCCATAATCTTGATGTTCTTCATTTAACATCAATTGATGACTAAAATCTTCCTCTTATAAACGAGTCTGAAAGCGCACTATTTTCCTCACTACTCACAAAATTATTGCAACGATCTTCCATGCTTTCATAGTGTAGTTCGAGGTACATTGCAACTAGTTTTGACTAGAATCTTCAAAATGATGGGTCTGTACTTTCACCAATATAGGAACCTTTTGACACTTTTTGGAAATTTTACTTCATCTTTGAACTTACGTTCTCTTGTAAGGAAATGTCGATGTTTCCTTCACAAGTCCTCTTATCTTTGACAAAACTTGGACTTTCTGCATCACGGGAAAAATTTCTGAAGCCCACGCGTATCTTGATTCTTACGCCCAGGAGAAACATCGACTTCGATTACTAGGCTTTCTCTTCACAGAGATAAAAAGCTAAGAAGCGATAGAAAAAGAAACTTTCAAATAATAGACCATGAAGTTCTTCCTTGGAGGTCGAATTTCTTCGGCATCTTTGAAATAAATCTTTTGAAACCTCTTTATTAAACTCGAAGAAATTGATTCATTGTCGCCTTTGGACGGAATATAATTCCAAAAGGTGCTCTTCATATGACTTAATCTCGCCCCCGATATGTAAGAAATACATCTTGAAGATCTTTAGAATCAATTGAACACACTTTCAAACAGAACCATTCTTGGGCATCTTTGCTTTAAAGAATGGAAAAACATCATAAACTACGTCTTCATAAATGATTTGAAATTTGTCTTCAAATTCAGATGTCTTGATTTAGCTAAAACGTCCTTCTCCTTCTAGGAGGGGAAACTTGGCAAGGACTTGAATCCTTTTGAAGGATATTGATGAAGAATAGCAGTGACTTCGGGGTTTAAATATTTCTGTTTTAGTGAGAAACGAGTCAATTGTGCTCAGAACAAAATATTATCATCCAAAGATGATGAATCATCATATATGCAGTACACTTGTGATTATCTTAGGGATTGTAATACAACAATCATCCCTCCTATCATGTTTAGGAGATACACTTGTGTCAAGATTTATAATACAAGCGGAAACCGTGTCTTTTTAATAATGAATTTACATTTTAGGCCTTATAATATTACGAGAAAAATAAGTAGGAAACAATCCTTTTAAGATAAAGGGAAAATGGATCACTAATGTGATAAAAAATAGAACCCCTTTAAAAACGGAAATTCGATACATGTTTCTTCCATGATACTTTCTCATCTTCTTGCAGAAAATTCTTCATCTAATGAAACCTCATCCATTGGAGTACTTGAGAATTATTATAATAAACAATCGATCTCTAATCTAATCCTCTTCACCATCAAAAATAAGTTATGAAACCTCACTGCAAGGTATTTAAATATAATGATTTGGCTTTTTGAAAATGAGAATTACGAAAAAGTAACAGGTCAAAAACTTCCTCCTCCTTGAACACCGGAAGATGAAAAACCACAGGAAATGAACTTCGCTTCTTCGGTCCCAATGATTAGAGCGCTAATTAATGTTGTTCCTTGAGAAACAATTCCTTGTTGTGTAAAGGAATCCGTGCTCAAAGACATTAAAGATTATGTCACAAAATAAAATATATTTGTCTTTGTTTTGTAAACCTTGAACATTAATTGTAAAACCCTCAAATATCAAATCCATGTATGCTTTCCGCAATGCCATATTCTTCTTATCTTGAAGTGAATGAAAGCGAAAGAAATAAGAGAGAAAAGGATTATAATTTGATATGTTGTTCGAAACAAAAAATCTATCACTATAAAGCCACGAAGAAGTAAGAAATGATAGTTAAAATGAGACGCCGTTAAGGTTTATTTAACTCTTAAATACACATGTATACGAGAGACGCTGCCGACTCAAATCACTCTATTTTATTCGAAGACATGAAAACATAATGAAAAGCGAAACTATTCGACGCCGTAGGAATGGCAGAAACTTGCAAAACTTTCATTGATTAGGTATTCTCGATTACAAAATATGGCTTCAAGGTTCAAGCACTGGACCCCTCTTCTCCCTCACATTACGCTTTTATATGCGCTATTTCATTTAACTATTTGTTATGATCGATTTTAAAAGCTGATTCTTGGAAACTTTGGAACTAATTAAAAATTACAAAATGTTTGTTTTAATATTATATATATAATATTTAATATAAAACTTAAATAGAATCGAAAGTCTAAAAAATGAATGGCGCATTGTAGGTTATATCATACGTATTAATTAATGAAAACCATGGTTTTGAAAACCAATAACCATATACGAAGGTGGCGATGGCGATTTCTTGAGAAATGGCTCGGAGGTGCCGTAATATATCATGGCCGTCGATCTTGTAAAAAGTGGTTTAAAACAAACCATTTACGAGTGCCATCTCCCATAAAATACGTTTAATTTATGCCTGCTTCATTAGATCCGAGAGACAAATGATCAAAGTCATCGATTTAGCTTCCACATTATCTGCGTTTGCTCCTTTATGTAATTGTGAACGGCGAGAACCATTTACGAACCATCTCACTCCTTTGAAAAGTCTTTCATCGTATTCTTTGTCATCAGGAACTCTCCTCTTCTGTGGTTCTTTGTTCTCATCGGGATGATTTTCGCAATCATCAACTTTTTCTTTGGCTTATGGTCATCGTCTCCATCTACAAGATCTTTTTGCGCTTCGTACGACCCTTTTTGTAGAGCCCTTTCTTTACGACTTTTATCCCCTTCACCATTAAGTGAATATACTTTCCTCTCAAGGTTACACAGAGGGATGCTCGACCAACTTGATATTTTAGGCCTCTGCGAGGATGATAGTTATGACACCATTCTTCATAGATTGGTAAAAAATACGGGATGGCGAGTGGAAACACCTCACAAACTTGTGTGGGAGACTCATTGTTTCACGCAGGCGAGAATGGTAATACTGTGAACTTTCTTGTTAACCATGAGGCACTGTGCCAGCTCATACAAAACACGCGTCTATCGCTTCTCCCCTAAATCGCTATTGGGATCAAATGAGATGCATCCTTGTAAGGAGATATATAGGGCGGTTACGCCATGCTTGTAACTGCTTTCACAACTTTTTGTTTCATTTCTTGCCCCTTTGAAAAAATTCATGGGAAAAGACGAGCCATACCTTTTGTGTTCCAGTCGTGCTCTCTTCTCTAATGTCGATACGGCCAATTCATTATTCCGACATACGGTCCAATCAAAGCCTATTATCGGTAGGGTTGACGGTGTTACACTAAAGAAATGTCACCTTGACGATACCAGCATTTGTATGAGCTCATTGACACTCATACTTACCTCCTTTGCAAGTCTTACAACCTTTGTTCCTCATTCCAAGCCTCGGGCCGGAAGAAAAACCCTAAAAATCTGCGAAACTCGGGGTACGCGGAGTAACATGAGACCTTCTTGCATTTTAGCTAGGGTACGCAGGTAATGTGAAAGAGAACTACGTTCTAGAAACGCAATTTTCCGATGTTATGCACTGCCGAACTACGTAAAGTCAAAAAAGCGCGAAATTAAACGAGAAAAAGTTGAATTTTGGTCGGTCTGGAAGGTTCTAGATGACATTTTTGGGGATGAGTACGCTTTAGTAAGGTGCATGTATCCCACACCTTAAGGAACTAATCCCTTGATGTAGAGAACCTATCCCTTTGAAGGAGGGTTCTGTCACCCAAGGTGGAATCCTAACCTCCTCATGTTGCTGCATAAAAGGAGGCATTGGGTAGCCTCAAGGGGTTAAGTTTTGATGGTTAAGAAAGAAAACTGACCAGGAAGTTGAGGAGTTGAATATTTAAGTGAAGATTTTGAGTTGAAGTCTTGTTAAGATTTAGACTTCTTTATCTTGAGGTTTGAGAGGAAGAGATCTGTACCTCTTTTAACTCTGAAGGAAGAGTGCAAGACTTATCAAAGTAGGGGAGATTCCTGCTTCGGACCCGGGAAGACCTTTCGAACATCAAGGCTAAGGTTGTAAGGTTCTTGCATGTATTTTAAGATTAATACAATCAAGTTACCCATTTTTCTCAATAAATTGTCGTTCGATTGTTTATTTCAATAGGCTGTCGTTTGATCGTTTATTTCATAGATTCATACAGTCACTATGATAGGTATGTTTTATGATTATTTGTTATACGGGTGCTATTAATATTTGTTTGTTTGTGATTGCGGATCAACGAAAGATGATACTTTCTTGTGACAAAAGAGCTCTTGTTGCGACGAAGGATTATTGATATGACGGAAACACTACAATGCAAATAAGCATTTGGATCTAAAGGTAGGATCAACACCTTCATAACATTTATTTGTAAAACGAATATCTGAGAAAGACAAACTTGGTTGTTCGTTTGTTGCTAGATTGTCTTCGCTAGGGAGATCGGTCTTGTCGCAAGAACGATTTGTCAAACCAACAACGTGCCAAAATAGTTGGGATAGTTGGGCACAGAAACTCGGAAGGCATAGTTCTGCGGCAAACCTAAATCCCATTTCAACTCATCTATTAAGTCTAAGTGAAGTTGTTTTGGCCATGTCATCATGAGTAGCTTTAGAAGCCTCTATGCTTTATACGATTCATGTTAACGATGGATTCTCTCTTCCTCTTCTTCAAGTGCGAGGACCTCTTTGCTCAATCAGAACCATGTCGGATTATTATTATTTTAAGCAACATATTCCTCAAAAATCGACGGATATTTACGGAGAAACACAAAACCCTAATCTTCAAGCCAAGTTCCACCGTTTTTCTTCGAGAAACGACGCCCGACGAGTAAACATGTGACTGCTTCATCCATGATGTCTTTGAGAGCAACATTGATTTTGCATCCCTTTCTCTCTCAACCACATGATCCCGGGCTACGTACGCCATTCAATTTTGACGTCCAACAGAAAAACTTGTGTACATAACAATAGCCATGGCGTTCCTTGAGAAATGGACTTGAATTTGGGGTTTTAGCAAAAAGAACAAACTCTACTGCAATGTTTTTAATTTCGGCTAAGACCTACGATTAATTTGTCATAGCGTTCCTTGCTAACGAGTGTCGTGCGAGAAGAACATTTTAAGCAAGCTGTTGTGTGGAGATGCTATATGAACCATACCTTTAGTGGACGCACATCATTTTTAATGTGGGCGCGGTAACTTTTCGGTATCTTCCATATAAGAGAAGGGTTGCTTCCTTCGTGCATAACAGCGGAAATTTGAATTTGATGGAGATTCCTCCATCACTACTTGAATCATTGTACGAGTTTAAGAAATTGAGAGCCGGAAATTAAGGCCTTTAAGCCAACAAACCAAATTTTTGCCTATATCTTTTTAGATTTCACAAATCAAATCAAAGAGAACGCTCCACATTCTCATATATTAAAGACAATAAAGTAGTGTCCTTTTGAGTGGGAGTTCTTTGGAAATTTGAAGTGCGGCAGCACAGGAATGATCTTAGTATGAGAACTAAGTCTCAATTGCTTTTCTTCCTTCCCTGAGAACCAAATCAAAGATCTCTCATCTGCTTTGAGAGCGAGAAAGCTCCTCCTTTTTCGACAACTTGATTCGCCATCGGAGAAGGTGATGATAGTACAATAGTTCTATTAAACGGGTCCCATTACTTCTGGCCGGTTCAAGGCTCCACAAAATTGAGAGCAGCAGGTAAGTGCGCCCGGGTGCTATGACTCCCGATGAAAGCAAGATACGGGAATCTTGGTAGTTTTGATTGTATTCTCCATAGGCAATGCATGCTCCCCAGGTTGGGGAAGCTATTCCTATAACGGATGGCTTGATTCTGGTAAAACCCCCTATAAATGTAATTAAATCATGATAACATCTTCTTAGGCACGGTGTTTTAAACGCTTTAAAACATTTTGTTTATCTCCTTAAACTTGTTCCAATTCTATATTTGTTCCTCGACGACCTTAAATTGTCAAGAACTTCTCCCGGAATTTTTAACTGGTGATATTGTGCTACAACGAGGTTCAATTAATACAATTTAATGCTTCTCGGCCTTTGAGGGGCTCAATGGAAGATCTTTCTGATATTTCACTCTATGTTAATTTATTTCCATTAAGTATTAAGCTCGATGGGAGAGTTTGTTGACTTTAAGGCTCTTTCGTATCTTTGTAATAACTACCGGTGACGGTTCGTAGTTCCTTTGGTTGAATTAGCTATTGTTGTATTTAGGCAAAATATGTGCTTGTTGAAGGCAATAACTTTATATTACTTTTGATTTCTTTGAGGTAGCATATTGCTTTCCGTAGGCGGAGAGGATTCGATTGGCCTCTGGTGTGGCGGTGGAGGCTTTCCCAAATTGATAGATTTCATTGTTTTAACCTAAAACATATTGTTTTGCTTTATTCATATGTTATAGGCTTAATTAGGCCTAATCTCTATCTTTTGTTCTTCATATTGTCTTCAATTGAGTGGATTAGGCTTCAGATAGTCAAATTTAGTAGTAATCCCTCAGGTGTGTCTAAAATTAATAAACATTGATTTCTGCTTTAATTGAATGTTATAACAACAGCGATACTCTTTGTCTGTGGTGTTTTACAACGTATTTTTTGTCACTTTTGGGTGCCTGGTGTATAATGGCATAAGTGCTCATGAGGCACGGATAAAACTAATTTGGAACCATAACGAGAATGATCTCCTTTATGAATAAAGGGGCACCGGGGGATCGTGGTCCCCGACCATTGATTTCTTTTTTTAAAACAATGGAAAATCTTAAAAAGAGCTTGCAAAATACACAAAAGTTATAAAAATCCTGTGTGGATGGGTTAAAATTGATTTGGAGGTTTAGGTTAGATCGCGGTCGTTGGATGAAAGCATCCAACGGCGAGGATTGCTTGTAGGGATCGGATCGGAGGTGGTTGGATAAATGGTGGGGAAATTAAGTACGTTAGTTAATCTGCAAAGATCAACGGTCGAGATTGATCGGGAAAATATATGTAGAGGGGCAAAATTATAATGAAATGGAAGAAATTGCAAAGGAAAATGGTCGAAACCTTGGGAAAAAGGGAAATGGGTTCAAATGAAATTTGGGGTTTTGAAAAGACTTTGGGCCCCGTCGAATTCGTCCAGCCAACGGAGATCAACGGTGGAGATCGTTGATGAGGTCTCTTGGAAGAATGGCGGAGAGCGTGGTCAATGGTTAGATTAAACTGGGGCCAGTTGAATCTCGAGAGATCAATGGTGGAGATTAAAACGAGGGAATGTAATGAAAATGGGATAAGTGGTTTTCGGCCATAAAAACCCTTGAGTGACGAAATTTGGGTAAAGAAACGTTTTCAAAATCT
Organism: Pinus albicaulis; assembly: GCA_034641835.2. NCBI lineage: Eukaryota > Viridiplantae > Streptophyta > Pinopsida > Pinales > Pinaceae > Pinus > Pinus albicaulis. The sequence goes on from CM076576.1 coordinate 61,893,408, forward strand.
CTTAAAAACAACGAGATAGGTCTCCGGCCAGGCACGAGTACTTTTAGAAACTTCGCCCATATCACGTAATTTTTAGGCATTAACTTTCGGGTTAAAAATCACGCGATGGAGATAGCCTACCGTTGGATGTGGAGCGAAGAGATACGGCAGGTGGAGGAACCAGCGCGATATGGGAAGATACAGTTGGTAAGATGGGGAGAGGTCAAAGGCGGGTTAGTCCTAACCGTCGGATCGGGGTATGGACGGTCGAAGATTTAAGGGGCGAGAAGGCAAGAGGGCAGAGTGGTGGCGGGAGAAATGAGAGTCGTTGGATCAAAGGGAACGAATAGCGGGGATTAAATCGCATCAAAGAAGGCAAGGGGCTGAACTTCATGGTTCTTTGGGTTTCGATTATGCGTGGACCGTCGGATCAAGGTGAGATCGATGGTCACGATTGGATCGGAGATCACCAATCGGGGGAGACGAAGAGGTAGGGGCGCACGGGTCTTCGCGATGTGATTGTGCGCGAGCGCGTCGGAGTATGGAACCGGATCGACGGTCGGTACTCCGAGGGTTGATGGAGAGGGTGATGGAGGGGAGAATGGAAAAGCGCGGCGGCGGGTTGATTCTAATGTAGATCGACGACGGTGGAGATTGTGGGGTTAATAAACAAAAACCCGATCGCATCGGAAGTTTTCATTTAACAAAGGAAATGCGCTCACGCGAACTTTCGTTGCGTTTAGCACTCGAGGGCTTAGCCCTTTCGGAGTCTGGGCTTGCGGGTTATATGTGGGGAAATGATTTGGGGCTAAGTAGAAAGGAACTGGGCCTTTGTTCAAAAGGTTGTTTTTATGATTTTTAAGGATTTTCAAAGGATTTTGGGGGGTTTCGATAAGGTTTAAAAGAGGTTTTAAACCTTATTAAGCAAGTTTATGAAGGGAATGAAGGAAAATGAGGGAAAATAGAATTTCATGAGGGAAAAAGGGGAAAAATGGAGGTTAATTATGAGTGAAAGGAGGGTAAAAATAAAAGGGAAAAATGGGTCTTTGGAGTCTTTTCTTGAAAACGATGAATTTTCGAGGATTACAAGGAAACGGTGAATGGCTTAACTCCAAGGATAATTTATCTTCATAAGACTCCAAGAACTAACAATTTTGCAATAAAATTGTTTCTTGAAGAGCTTTAAAGAATGATTTACCCACCATTTGATATGACAAATTTTATAGGTGGTTAACGAAACTCCAACTTGGGATGGCGGCTCATGAGTGCTAAGAACCTCATACATGTCTTCTCTAGAAGGCGACCAATGCCTCATCCATGGGCTGCAACTTTCTTTACTTAGCTCTAACAATGTTAGTAGCCATGAAAAACAATGGAACTTTATCAATCTGAAGCTTTCTACTACCACTGATCCTAATGATCTAACATTTTTTTCTTCTTTCGAGTGCACTTGGATTGGCAAACTCTTTTTACAAACATTTTATTCTTTTAAAAGCATAAAACTAGTCTATTTCTACCCTTATTTCTCCATGAACTCGGATTAAACGTTGAGTTCATAAGCTTCTCTACCTAACTATATACGGTAGGATTAGGCATGCAACAGTTTTTATTCCCTAATTTCTAAAACCCCGAGAAATTCAAAAGCGAGACAAGTTAGGATTAGGCAGTGTAACATTTAACGTCTATGGCATAAAAAACAAAGTGCACATAGATAATTTATTTGCGAGAAAATTAATAAAAATGGTGGCTTAAGATACGAAAATTTAAGAACATCCTTCTTTTTCTTGACTTTGTTTTTAAGCTTGTTTGATCTGTTTTACATTCTTTTTTAAGTTGATTTTGGGCATATTAGAACCATTTTGCTTCTATTCTTGGCTCAAGATTTGATCTAGTTAGAGCCATTCTTCTTTTGAAACTCATAGGTTCAGATTTTTAACTTGTTTGAACCTTTGTTTCTATCCTAATCTACCCAAGCTTGATAAGCCAAGATTAAGTTGTTTGGAAAATCTAATTCACTAACTATCGGTGGTAAATTGAAAATTAATTAGTCATGATTAAATTGTATGACTAACTAGGAGTGTGTTTTTCTAGGGTGGCATTTGAGCTTGCACACTTTGATTTTGTTTCTCTTTTGGTATGGGTTGTTACCTTTCTTGTTTTAAAAATGCGCCCTCTTTTCTCTTTATTGTATTTGTATTTTTCATTTTCTAACTTTGAATGCATGATGAGTATGATATTCACAATGAGAAAAAATAAAAGGCTTCCAAGCGTGTAATTCGAAAGTAATGTTTGAGCATCTTGCCATTGTGAAGGTTTAAGCAGTTCGGCTCCATTCAATTCTACTTGAGAAATAAGCATTGTTACCGGCGGTAGAATGAATGAGATAAGGGCCAAGCCATAAGTTGCTCCAATTTCCCATGCTACATTATCTTCTCTCCTTGAATCCCCACTTTAACACTTTATCTCAATGTTGATGTTAGCTTTTTCCTTCTGTCAACGCTTCTTGATGTTCTCTTACTTTTGTAATGCTCTATTTTAGACCTCCTCTACGGTTTCTTTGAAGATGTATGATACGATTTATTCTTGATCATGTCATTGTCTTGGTGTTGTACTTCTTGGATCAGCTTCATGATTGGCACTCCTAAGTGCCGGTTGGAAAAATTGCATGAATTCCATAAACAAGTTGGTAGGGTGACATTCCCGGCCCAGTTTTTCAAGTGTTAACTTTGTCGACCCATAGTGCATGTACTAGCTTGGTGTGCCAAGACTTCTTGTTGTCCTCCAACAATTTTTTTATTATGTTTACCAAAATCTTTTTTGAGGATGCACGATACATTACCTTGAGGTAATAAGAAGTAGAATGACAATGTAATCTAATATTTGTGACAAAAATTCAACCATATTTTTGGATCCAAATGTGGTACATTATAGGTGATGATCTTCACAGAATGACCAAATCTAGAAAGGATGTGATTTTCAATGAATTTTGAAGTATTGATCATTGGCTTGCCCTAGAAGGGATGGCTTCTATCCATTTGGTAAAGTAGTCTATTGCGGTGAGAATCCATCTATGTTGGGCGGATGAAGGTGGATGGATTTCTCCTATGAAATCTAAACCCCGTTGTTGAAAAAGGGCTTCAACGGTGATTGGATGCGAGTGAAGAAAATTTTCTTTTGCCTTCAAAGAGTTGACATTTATGACGGGAAATTATCATCTTATGTACATCTGAGGGTGGGCCAATAGTAACTGTGACTCTAAGGATTTTGTTGGATGTTGTCTTCCGGTAGAGGTGGCCTCCACATTCTCCTTCATGGAACTCGTGTCGGCCTTATTTGCATCATTCTCAGGCAAACATTTTAAGAAATAACCCACTAAATTACCCAGCCTAAACATTTATCTAAAATGCGGTAATTTACGGCTTTTAACTTTAAGAATCTTGCCTTTGTTTTTTGTCAAACCGGGAGGTGTATTTAGATTGAGAGAAAAACATATAAAATGTCAGTATACCAAAGAGGAATTCATAAAATGGTCTTCAATAATGGGGTTGACAGGTTCCACTCTTGCTCATCCCCAATGCATTTATCATATTTATATAAAGGCTTCAAAATTAGACTCGGCCATTAATCTTACTAGTCCTTGGCCTTTTATGAGTTTAGTCGGCTTGATTTCTAATTCATATTCAAGTATCACGACTATCCACTTTCCTCTCTTACCATGCGGGTCTGTGTTAGAATGTCTTTAACAGGCGAATATGGAACCAAGGCAGTGTGGTGCGAATGTAAACTACGAAGTCTTTTAAGGCTTTGAATGAACGAGAGCTTTTTTTCCATGATGTTGTACTTCGAGAGGTGCATCTCTCAATGCCTTACTAAACGAATACAATTGGATATGTGACATCACCGTGGATTTTTACGCAATAGGACGGCGGCCAAGTATGTTACGATGCAAATGAAAAATGAAAAAAATCTTTTGAAAAAGTGGGACTTATGAGAAGCTGGTGTTTTGGTTAATGCTTGTTTCATGACTCAAAAGATTTCTTTGCCTCCAAGGTCTATTTAACTCCCCTCTTCCTTTTTCGACATGTTTTTAATGTTTCTAAGTAGCTCGGCTAAGTTGAGTATGAACCTTCTCGAGAAATTAATATTTCCAATGAAAGATTGAAGTTCCTTGATGTTTCTAGGATGAGTGATTTTCAATATAGCCTCAATCCTTTGGGTCTATCATTATCCTCTCTTATGATATGATATAGCCAAGAAGTTTCATTCTTAGAGACAAAATAACGTTTTCTTCGGATTTAAAGATAACCCAAATTTTGCATTTAAGAAAGACTATTTTCAAGTGTTCTAGGTGTTCTTCATCTGTTTTTGAAAAAATAGTGATATCATCGAGATAAATAATGATGAAGTAGCCTAATTCTTAGAGAATGCAATGTCCATGGCTCTGCGAAATGTAGCACCGGCATTCATTAAACCGAAAGGCATTTTCACATGTGAGGAGTGCCCCAAGGTGTAGTAAAGGTTGTCTTTAATTGATCATCGGGATGTCTTAAATACGATTGCCTTTTCGAAGCCACATCAAGAAAAGAAATTCTTTTAGGAACCAACTACCCTTTGTAAAATATGATCCATTTTGGGTAAAGGGTAGTTGTCTTTCAATGAGGCTTTTGTTTAAAAGTTTCCTAAAAAGTCAAAGCCCTGGCCTGATCTCTCTTTGTTTTGTTCTAAGCGACACTAGATTAGACACCCACTGCGAATATCTAATGAACAATAATACTGACTTCATACATTTTTCTTGATTTCCTTCTCAACCAAAAGGTAGCGGAAAAACGGGGGTTTTGATACACGCGGCTTTTTGTTTAAATGGCTTTTGGTTTTCCTTGAGAGGTATCTTATCTTTGAATTATTTCTATGTCATAGGATTTGAGATCCTCATAGAATCCACCACAAAACATCGGAAAAATCTTTGTCTCAATGTATTTCAACTTGATGTGAGTTGGTAAAGTTTTAGACGAGTTTGATCATTTTAGATTTTAAGTTCAACGCCTATATTACACTCTTCAACTTCGAGTTTTCAACGAGGCTCTGACTTTGGTTTCTTGGCAACATCATTGAAATCAAACAACTCTTCTAAGGGGACCCGGTCCTTGAGAGCAACTTTGATTGTTAGATTGCGGTGTTTCTAAATCTTCTTTGGTAAATACTGTACTAATCTATTGCGTTATATACTAGTTTATTAGCTAACATATTTATTTGAGCAATCTTTGGAGAGTTTTCTTCTTCATGAAGTATATTTTCCTCGGTAGAACAATCATCTTCATAATCTGAATACGAACTTGGTAATTAAATTCATTGCGGATTGAAGTCTGTTTAATTTCGTCTCCTTCAAACACTTGCAATATTTCTCATTTTTCGAGGGGGAGACTGACTGGTCAGAAATTTGATTTGGGTAGTACATAGTTTGGTTTCATACGGTGTAAGGCATGTTCTAGCAGCAAAAGCTAAACCATTAGCTTGGATATTTTGATTTCTTGGGACAAAGATAAGCTTGAATTCCTAAAATGTTTTCAATAAATCCATGACATCATTTCAATAGGCCTAAGTACGGGATGTTTTGTGATATAATCCCCATTCACTTGCCTAATTATTAGTTCGGAATCACCATGCACCTTTATTCTTTTGGCCCCTAATTTCTTCAATATGTGTAAGCCTAAAGAAGGGCTTCATGCTACATTATGTTGTTGGTGCCCAGAAAGTTTTAATTTGCGGGAATTCCCTTGATGTATGATTGTTCATTGTATTGTGAAGCCACACTCCTACACTGCATCACTCTTAGTACAAGATCCATCAGTGCATACTCCAAAGAGGACTAGTTTTACGATTCACTTGTTTGGTTATATCCTCTTTATCTAGTGTGCTTTTGAATTGTTCTTGAAGTTACGACACTATATTGAATTTGTTTTAGTTCCTCATGATTTTCATTGTGTTGAGGACTCTCTTCTTTGTGACCTCTCCAAGGGTTACAAGCAATGGATGACTGATTTTCAACTCTAGACTTGTAAGCGGTTTCTTTGTGATTTCGGATCTAGCAAATTGTTTTACTGACATATACCTTGTCTTCCTCTTTTTCTATGTACGCCACTAATTCGGCTAAGGTTTCTTGTTCATGAATATTTAATCATTAAGAAAAGGATAAATGAATCAAGGCCTATGTGAGAACGAATAAAGAAATTTTTGTGGTGTCTCTTGTTTAGTAACCATGTATTACATATGAGATTCCATATAACACTAGTGGAAAATGATGAAATTAGTGACTAGGTGACTAAACGTTAGTCACACCCACAATTATTTCAAGTGAATTACTACTAAATTTGACCAATTTTAAGTGATCAAGACTAAAAATGACTAACCAAAACATACTAATTTAATTCTAGGAATAAAATATCGACTAGATAATAAGTGACTAAACTAAAAATGACTAAAGGAATGGCTTGACTAGCTAATAAGTGACTACACTAAAAACGACTAACTTAAATGATAATCTAGTCTAGGATTAAAATATATATGACTAGATAATAAGTGAAAAAATCAATATTGATTAACGTAAATGACTATTATATTCCAAGAATAAAAGTATAACCAAATAACAAGTACAACGAAATGAATTAATTTGTTATGTTAGTAATTTTAGTTGTGGACCCACTATTTGTTATGGGTTTTTTATGGCATTGTTACGTGCCATGGTTAGTTATTGCACTCGAATTCTGAGAATGATTTCATTTATTTGAATTCAAATTATGTTGATTTATACATAGTCGATTGATATAAATCTATAAGTTTTCTAAACCCATATAATTCTATAGATACATGCATTACAAAAATGCTCACGAATTCTAATAATGCATTCACATTCTTAGAATGTGCACGTATTATTAGAAAACCATACACTCTTAACAATTCTTGTGGCTCTTTAATTATGTAGAATAACATGCCATGGATCCATATACAAGTTGAAATCCGAATATCCCTTAGAGAGTATCTATGTGGTTGTTTGGGAGTTAATTCGTGTTCCTTGAACTCAAGCTTTATATAGGGCCCTAAGGCCCTCTTTTCTCATCATCAATAGATAGTACATTCCCTAAAACCCATTCTTACTATGTAAACCATGCCCATGGTGACAAATTTTCCCCATATAGGCCAAGGCTATTCCCTATGGATGTTCCATGTAGTAATTAGAATACTTGTTCGAGAAGATTGATCGCGGGAAGATTCAAATATGACGAAGCACCTTATGATCCTTCCTTGACCATGGTTAAGGCAGTGCCATACATGGTACAAAAGACTCCTAATGATATTAAGGCCAAACTTAAATGCCCTAAGACCTAATGTCACAAAAAACCTTCAAATAACACCAATATCACACCTAAAGGCTAGATATTATATCTTATATACGATATGTGTGGTCGTTTTAGGCCTTATTCACATCCCTTGAACTAAAGAAGTTTTGTTTAGGGACTAAAGATCTTTATTTCCTTCCATATCCATCATAGAGGCCATAAAACCCATCCTTATTATGTAAAACATACTAGTTGTTCCCATATTTCCATTCTAATATTATGTTCATGGACGTTAAATATGAGAAAGACTTTTTTTTAGGCATAAGGCCCTTTTTCATTCCCTTTAATACAAAGATATAGAACCTAATTCCCATATATGATGTGGAAAACACTGTGTGGAATGTGCTGTATCCTAGATGGAAGCTTAAAATCCCTCCAAAAGATGATTTATATTATTCTTTGGTTTTTCATGAAAATGGAGCAAAGTTTCATTTGGGATTGGGGGGCAGGTGTTTTCATCCCTTTGCAACGGTACAAACCTAATACCCATTCTTACTATGTAAAACATACAAATGACACTAAAGATCACCCATAGATTCCTAAGATCCCCTTTAGATTTTATGTGTTGTTCTTTGATAACTACTTCTCCTATCCCCTAAAATCCTTAACTTACTAAATCCCCTAACCCCTAAGCCTCAGCCCCCTAAACCCATTTAATGTCGTATACCCTAAAACCCTAACCCATTTAATGTCATATACCCCTAAACCCTAACCCATTTAACCCCCTAAACCTTAAACCTTTATACCCTTAACCCTAACTTGTAAACCCTAATTCCCAACCCGCAACCCATTTAACCCCTAAACCTAACCCATTTAACCCCTAAACCTAAACCTCTAAACCCTAATTCCCAACGTAACCCATTTAACCCCCTAAACCTAAACCCTAACCATTTAACCCCTGTGTGATAGGGTGTCTTTGCGACAACAGAGGGGTCTCCCCGGTAAAATGTCCCAATTATACCTCATCGTTTGGGATAGGAGCCCCATGCAGTATGTGGGCTCGGCTATCGCCATAAGTGTTTCCACTCTTGGTTGCGATTAGGAGAAGATGATGAAGTGGAGGCAAGGTGAAATGACCAACTAGTGAAAGCAAAATCAGCCCAAGATTGACGAATTACAAAGAAAAAAGATACAAGAAAATCCTAAACGACAAAATAAAAGGGTACGTCGTGGTGGGGATGGAATAGAAAACCCGGTCGGACATACATGAAAGAAAACATGCAGGATGTTAATTGCAAAGTAGTTCACGATAGGTCACTAATATGGCAAGGAACGAATAAACAACGATTCGAGAAAGAAAACGTACGTGCAACTACGCGAATTAGTTCATAACCAATTGCATACATGAAATCACACTTACAAACATAGTGAAATATTAGACAACTAGTACTATCACCATAAGCGAGCATGAATCGGTGTCGGAAAAAGAGAATATATATATATTTGTGCTGAGTGCAACTAAATACATATTTAAAACTCGTTAAAAAACCCGGTAGTGGAACATGGGCTATTCATCTCAATGCATGCTACTGAAACCATAGCCTCGCTACCTCTCTCTACTTGAACCCAAGCGGTGCCTTTGGCGCTCGAAACTCTGGTCACTCTGCGTCTTGGCTTTCAGTTGCGGAGCTAAAAGTCCTTCACTTCATTTCACGAAGTTGTACATATAAGATGAGATGACTCTTGATTTCCCTTGACTCTTGGTCTTCCCAGGCCTATTGGGTTGGCTTGCGACTTGGGCCATTCGCGCCTGGGCCCGAAGGTCATATACGGCGCAACACAGGGTCATGCGAGCTACGACTGAGGTCATCCGCCACCCTAGGCACGAGGTCATTTGCGACACACGCTTTGAGGTCATCTGTGACTGCGACCCTTGGCTGGGGTCATGCAACGTGTTAGTTGCAACACAGGACATTCCTTCTATTCTTCTCCTTTTGGGGGCTAAACCCTTACGAGTTGCCAGTGCCTTTCATTAGTACCCGATCACTGTGTGAATGGATCGGTGATAGATGTGCCATTGAGCCTATAGTGAGGTTCTTTCGAGCTTTGAAAGGACCCCACTCAAACCTGCTTTGGGAAAACCTTAGCTCTTCATGAAAACCAATGGCTTCTCTGATAAAATAGCATAGGTCACATGTCTTTATGATTGAATCTTGTAATGGTGAGCGTATTCAATTAATTTCAAGTGATTCAAACAAATGATGTTATTTTATACCCCAATAGCCGTATTTTGTCCCCTTCGCAACATTATCGGTGCATGTGGTTTGCATATGACCACTGTGCCCTTTTGCCAAAACTTATTTCTTCTATATGCGGTAACGGTAAGGAGGATCAATAAAGCTTATTTGCATAGCGCACTTCTATTTGTGTGGTGCTTCCTTGGTCAGCACCTTGTATATTTTTTTGATGGCTAAAATGCGGTGTGCCAAGCCCCATCATGGCAAGCCACTATGTGTACATGCACACATCTCACTTAGCGTTGGTGTTTGCTCAGCTATGCACGAAGGTGAGTCCTCTTATTATTCTTATGGCACCTTGAATGTATGTGGTCAAGCAAGCACAATGACCAATGACCGTTATCCTCATACAACTTTTCCTCGATGATAATGCCTACGAAGGCACCTACCACCTACCATAACTTTGAGTCATTACCCTCCTATGCGGTTTGAATGCGAGTGTGACTACCCATTTGATGGTCATGGGTGTTGTATTTGCGTGGTCGCAATCCTAGGTGGAGATCGCACGGTCGGGTAATCGCAGGTCATAGGCTCCCTTGAGCGCGACATTTTGTGACCTTGCGACTTAGGAGAGGTCGGCGTAGTGGCACTAAGGTTGAGTTGCACATGCCGGCGATGGCGGTACAGGCGGCGAAATGAAAGTGCCTCTTTGCGACCATGTGTGCCTCTTAGGGAACCATGCTCATCGCAACAGAATGATTGTGAAACCTCGACGGAGGCTTGTGTGGGAGAAGTACGACTGCCTAGTAACCTCCGGACGAGTCAACGCTAAATCTAATAGCCATCAACGTTGTTGTTGCTATTGTTTTCTTTCCCCATTTTGTAAGGACAAACGAGCAAAATGACAACAAATGATACTCGAAGAGCCTTGGGAGACATGAGCTAGCACTCGAAAAATATTAAATACATTTCTTCCTTAGCGTTGTGATTTGAAGGATGCCCATCGTGAGTTCTTGTCAGAGGCTAATGTGCCATTTTCCCTTAAGTTCTTCGGAACACGGGGGCTTCTACTGGTCGCCCCGTCAAATCTCTCGGCTCTTGCATGCATGCACATGCCACACGCGATTACGGTATGGTTCCCACAAGCGGTCATTGTTTCGTTCGACGGTTGAACCTTATGGTATTTCCAAACAACAACAATATTCTTGTAGGTTGCGTGTATCTTCGCTTTGATCTCGTGACTTGGCTGAATGTTCAGAAAACACATTGCATGGATGTAGTCGCACGGATGCAATGCGGCAACACGACTCAACGAGGTCGGCCCAGTCATAACCTCCACAAGTCACATTCCACGTCACTCCTTCAACACATGTGACTTAGCTGTTGAAAGGAACCGAATCACCTTCCCCCTCCCAGAGCTGAAGTTTGCAAAGGTCCTCACCGGGAATTGCGTTTTTTCTTTGTGTGGCTTTGGGGTGCCAATATAATTCTAAGATTTCATGGACGTGCCATATGAATACCTTTGACCAACTTTCCTCTCAATTAAAAAAGGCTCCACGATGCATATGTGCAGAAATCATGCGGAAGTTTCGGGACTCCACGCCATATGGGTCTTTGGGTAGCCAATAAGGCATGCATTTTATGGAGCTAGACTTGTCACCGTGTTGGCTCATGAACGTTTCCTCAAAATATTTCCTAATTCCATTGCTAAAATCCCTTAGCCGACGGCGCTACCCTTTGTTTGTGTGTGGCAACAAAACTTATCGCTAGTGAAGAGGGAGGCTTGCCTCAATGTTGTGCTTGGGAAAAATGTGCTTCATGTGATGCGACATAAGAGACAAGCTTGCACGATATAATCTGACTTTCACCCTTGCGGAATCTCTGTTGTGTGTCGGCGGCTTGATGTCTATATCTCGCTAAGTTCACGATAAACGTGATGAATTTACTGCTTTATGCTCCTTCATATGCTACGAGAAAATCTATTAAAAGACCTTTGAATCGACGAAGGGACATTCGATGATCTTTGAGATTCGGTGTGCGTCTTTGTAATTTTGTCACAGTTCAGTGCATTGGTAATGCTCATTTCCAAAAAGCATTAACCCTTGGCCTATCTCGAACTCCCACCACACCATATGTCAAATGCTGCAAGTATTTCGAAGAGCGGATATTCTTGTACCCAAAACTCCTTCGAGGTTTCGAGAAAGTTCAAATGAACAATTAAAACCGTCTTAAAATTTCTACATAAGTCAATGCGTAATAGTTATGACATATTTGACCAATTTCTTGAAAGGAATAGTATGAGAATAAATCAAACCTACCAATAATAATGAGAAAAAAACAAATGAATAAAAAATAGCTCATTCGAGGAGTATGATATTGAAATAAACAAACTAATGTATTGCAACTTAAGTCAATTGTTTGAGCATCCCTAAGTTCGAAAACTAGCTTAAAACTTATATTTTCATATAACCATCAATAGTGGTAAACCTTGACTCTTCATGATTCCATAAGGTAATGATTCATTCACATAGGAGGCCTTCTTTAAATAAACGAGACCATGCTCTTGGAGGGTGGGGATTAAATGCAAAGTAGGGGCTGGCTTACATGCATCTAGGGCTGAGGGCACGAAAGGGCATGTAGTTCACGCAAACCTAAAGCACACGTTGAAGGGTAGAACCTAACGAAGCACTTAGGGGAATAGGCTATGCATTGAATTTTCTTTGTGATGTCTTACAAAGCCAATGAGAGGGAAGCCACGGGGAAAGAAGATGGGCTGCTTTTGAAAAACTAAGGTTTTCTCCAAAACCCTGCCATGATTAGGGTTTCATAATAAGAGCCAAACTTGAGACCTCACCTGCCGAAATTTGACCCCATTGATTGGTGATGACTACTAGGGGAACATATCTTTGAATTTGCGAAGGAAATCTCAATTCTCTTTGAAGACGATAAACCCCAAACCACTAGCATAGTCAAGAGACACCAATACAAGTGGGTGTGGTGACGAGTGGCGAGAAATGAGTCATGGGGATATTACGTGAAAGTAGGAGTCGAAAACTTAATGGGTTGAGCGGCGGAAGGGGGACCGTAATTTTGAATATACCCAAAATTTTGGGTGGTGTTGTAACGCCTACAACACCCTAAACCCTAAACCCTTAAGCCAGCTAAACCATTAACACCTAAACCTTAACCCCTTAACCTAGAAAGCATTAATTCTTAACCCATAACCCATTAACGCCTCACCCTAACCCTTAAAATCCTTAACTTCTAAATCCTCTAACCCCTAAGCCCCAATTCCTAATCCCTTAACCACTAACCATTATTCACCTAACCCCTAACTACGCCTAAATCTCCTACCCCCTAAGCCCGAATCCCTTAAACACTAACTCGTTATTCCCCTAACCCCTAAATGCACCCTAAATCCCCTAACCCCTAAGCCCCCAATACCTAACCCCTTAACCACTAACTCATTATTCCCCTAACCCCTAAATGCGCCTAAATCCCATAACCCCTAACCCCCGTCCACGACCCCTTAACACTAACTCATTATTCCCCTAAACCCTAATCCTCTAACCCCTAACTTAGTAAGCCCCTAATCCCTAATCCCTTAACCACTAACTCATTATTCCCCTAACACTTATAACGAGTCCTTAAAACTCGTTAGGATTAACCATTCCAAATGAGAGCCAGGTCTAGTTGGGACCTACGATCGGGTTAATTCCCCCTTGTTGACGGTGGAATACCATGAGAAAAGCCATGGGTTGCAAAAACCTAGAACCCAAAAACATATCCTCGGAGGTGTAAAGTATACATCCCTTTTGTTACCCTTTAGATGAGATGGTATAGACCTTTTAGCAAAACATCATGGACAAAAAACATTCCCAGACTAGAAAATTTATGTGTATTGAACAAAAACAACCTTTTATGTGGATTGAACCAAGCCTAGGACTTTCAAAGCCTTTGGGTGTTGGCTTTAAGCGTCTCATGCTGCCTTACCATGGAGGTTTAAACCATGCTCCCCCAATGGGCGGGGAGGAAACCTTGGTTAATCCTTGTGGAGGAGGTTCCGGCTAATGGTTCATTATCTACATGAGATAGCCTACGTATTTTATACCCCTAATGAGGGTCACCTTGGTGATGGAATCTTGACTTGAATTCATCTAAAGGTAACCACAAAGTATGTATACTTTTTTGGAAAGAATGCATAAGCGAAGTTAGTTCTAGACGTTGGACGAATTGATGCCACTATACTACATTCATTGGAGATATAAAATAATTTCTTCCATACTATTTTATCTTAATTTTATTTTAATAATTAATTATTTAAAATTTCTTCAGAACTCTTTTGGATAAATCACATAATTTTTTTAAGGTAAGTATTTTGAACCACTCATTGTGTGGTCCATCATGAATAATTTTAAAATAAATTTAATAGAATGAAATTAAGATTGATTTGTGAAACTTCCTTTTAAATCAATTATTAGACTTCTGGAATCATAGGTGTGCTCAACATCCATCACAACAACAATGGGTATGATATTAAAAATGATATCTAGAAGGCACATCCGATATTAAAAATAATATTTAGAAGGCATAATATTAAAAATGATGGAGAATATTCAATTTCGTTTAAATTTTAAACCTTTTACTAGTTAAAATAACATTTCTCACGCCCAAAACACATCACTTTGTTTTGGTCGTCTCCCTGCTTCTTTTTACCTACTGTAGCTTGACTCTCATGGTTTTTTACCAGCAGTAGAACGGCTCAGTTAACGGAAATAGAGATAGGGAGTGGCAATCGAAGCCTCTTTCAGGCAAATCCTTATTTCATGGGGTAAAATGTTGCTTCTTTTGGATTTAATTGCTCGTGCCCATTATTTTCGTTTCCACATTGAAGTGAAGCTTTTATATGTCAATGTATATTCTCGATTACTCTTGTATCTTTCTTTTGAAAAATGGTTACGCTTCGAAATCACCCCAAGAAAAGCAGAGCCACGATGCTTGTTTGTAATGAGTCCCTTGTGTTATATTTCGACTTGGCTCACATGGGTTTGTTTTCTCTTTCCTTCATAGTTTTGTTATTTTGGCCTTCTTTATTTATGACTTGTTTTCTCATTCCCCGGTACTCTTTAAATCATTTAATTTCGGGAATCGAACGGGTTTTTTACAAAATTATTTGAAGTTTTAAGGTCGAATCCGGCGAAATAAGTTTTTTTAAAATCTTAGTTGTTAGGTGGTAGGAAGTTATTAGCTAATTCGAGCGGTTTAATTAAAGACAACGAGGGGAAGTTTCAACTACGATTTGGTTGTGTGAATGCAATGATTAAAGGGTATACGTACGAGAAGAGATAGTGTTGTCGGCTGTGTATAAAATGTTATTATCCCAATTAGAAAACGACCATGTTATATTTCTTGTTGTGTTGTATGCATGCAATCACGCGAGCTTGGTGAATGAGGACACAAATACTTTGATTAGCATGAGTTGGCATTATGGTGTTAGGCCAAAGGGTAGAGCACTATGCATGTAAATGATAGGGTTTCACTACACCCTCGGAAGCGGATGCGAGGAGGCTGGAAAAAAATGGTGGCCACAGAGAAACATTGAAAATAACTAACTACATTATTGAAGATTTTGTAAATTCTATAAGCTGTAAAGTTTAAAGAACTGAGAAAAAAATCAAGTATATATTACATCCGGGGAATGCCACAATTATACAATAAGTGTAACTCTTTGGTTGAGCGCGTGAATTATGTGATGTCATGGTCTTCGCATTAGTGATCTTCCCTTTGTGTTTACTAAGCAAAGGAGCTAGATGTGAATTTAGGATTTTTCTCGGATTTCTCGGTGGATGTTGAAACATGTGTGGCGAAAATACTAATGACAGGTTTGTAAGAACAAATTTTGAGCATTGTGTTCCAACACAGAGGAGAGGAAATTCTACTTTGCCTCTCGGCCTAGAAACAAGAAGAAGATTTGCTAGCACTAAAACTGATGTGATATAGACTCGCTTAAGAGCATTTTTTAATTGAAAAATAGAATAATTGACCTGCAAGAAAGTAGGTACACGATTCTGGATGAGGCACACGATCTTATAACAATGATGCCAATAAAACACTTAATATCTTCTATTATGTTTGGGGCTTTGCTCGGTCGTTGTAGAGCTCATGGTGATATAAGTTTAGTCGAATGTGTTGCAAACAACCTATTTTTTAATTAAGTATAATCCTGGAAATTATGTGTTGTTATAAAATATTATCTTGCAAGCGGCATGTGGGAAGAAGTGGCAAAGTGAGAGTAGTAATGAAGGATAAGGGTTTGAAAACACCGGCGAAATGCGGTATTTGGATTGGTTAAAATAAAATGCACACATTTTTTGTGGGAGATAAATTCACCCATAATCGTTATGTTATGAGAAGGTAGAGAGCTTAGCTAAGGAGATCGGTAGTAGATTTTATGTTCACGATACCAACTTTGTGTTGCGGGATGTTAATGAAGAGGAGAAGGAAGACATCTTACGACCACGAGTGTTGGCTCTTGCATTTGGACTTATCAACACCCCCGGGGGACATTAGTCGAATCACAAATAACCTCTATGTGTGTTGCGATTTCCACGATGCAACCAAGCTCATTTCCAATATTGTAGGCGAGAATCATTGTGAGGGATCGCAAATCGCTTCCATCATCTTAAGAATGGTCTGTGTTCACGCAATGATTATTGGTGATCAATTGATAAAAACTTTTATAATTGTTTGGTAGGCGAGGAGTATTGGCATTACTTTTGTTGATTGTGTTTGGCCGGCTTTGTGGGTAGGATAACGCAATCGATCCTACGGAAATTTTGTACGAATTTGGTTTTAGTTTAGGTCATCAAATATTTTAACTTTCTCACCTTAAGCTTCTGACTTTCTTGGTATACGGTCATGTGATAAAATGTGGGGTTAGGTGCGTAGGAAATTGCGGGAATGTTGAAGTAGCATCAAATTCCTTTGTAACGTACGTAACCTCCTTTACCTTTTCACTATTCTTAGGGTAAAAACATCTATACATATCAAATATTTAGCAGGCCTTTTCTAGCTAGAGCCGAACGAGTGCCTTAGAATAGTATTCCCTCCTTATTGAGAATTTCAACTCTATCTTATTGGTGAGTGTATTGTCAGGGGCGGTAGATGGTTGATTTGCAGAAAGAAACACGGGAGCACGGTATGTTTTTCGTATGTGATAATACGGCATTTCATTTGAAAATGGGCATGTCAACATAAAAGTAGCACGACAAAAGTGGATGATAGTGCATGACATATGTTTTCTCTTCCGGCCCATGTTGGAAGACAATGTGAAGCCTTGTATCATAATTCATTTTTTGTAATTCTATAGATAATCTGACTTTCCTTGAACGAAAAGGTTCATGATAATGCTTAAAAGTACTTTTATCATGTTTTCTTAAAAGGGTCATCGAGTGAGGGATAGATGAGAGATATATGTCGGATTCCCAATACAGCATTAATGCCAAAGAAGTTTTAATTATTGCTTTTGAAAGGATAGGCATATGATATTGCAAGGGTATGTGAAATTTGTATACAAGTCTAGAAAGACTTGTACATAATTATAGCTTTGCTTATGTGAATTCTCAAAAACCATGGATTTCCAGTAGCATGTGAAAGCGAGAAGCGTGGAAAAGACGTTAAAAAAAGTACTTATTATATTTTTCCTAACAAATGGAGACATTATAGTAACATAGCACAAAGTGGCAATCCATGGTAGTGTTTTCTAGATTTTCTTGGATGAAAATATATTGTGGCAAGGTGATGTGAAATTCTGTGCATTTCTCGGGTCAAAAATTTAGATATTTTCGTAGAAATTGAAAACTTATTCGTTAGCGTCTTTTAATGAGTTTGAGACATAAATAGATAATCCTTAAGGTAATTAAATTGATGGAATTGGTAACCAGTCGGAAATGTCCATGTAATCTCAAATGTTGTATAGATTAACGAGAGGACTAACGAAAGGCATTGTTTTTCATTTCGTTGACGTTGTTGTAAAGGGCTTATGTAATGTTTTAAGTGGTTCCTCGGTAGATGTGATATTTACAATGTCCCTTGATGTTTTACCTTGTTGAAATGCAATCTCTATCTATTTTCCTTCAAAACATGCATATATGATCTGCATTATCATTCTCCTTAGGTTATGGTTTGCGCTCTCATGTTGTGGCCTCTATTGTTCATTGGTTGTCTGCATTCCTATTGTAGACGAATGGGGGCCGACCCATCACGATCGAGGTTGCAATACATCTAGCCAACATTGGGCCAAGTACAGGCGGGCATGAAAGCCTTCTTGCAGTTATTGTTACCACATGCTTCTGGGTTATTAACAGGATGTATAGATGCTCATGCAGCAGCCGGGTCGAAGAAGGAGAAAAAGCGCGAATACGACCACGATTTATTTTAGTCCTTAATGCTCATTAAAATTATAATCTTGATTTTTCATGCAATCTGGAATGCATGCCAAGAGGATTGGTACATTGTTTTTCGGTAGGCTCGAGAAAATATGGGAGATGGATTTTCGGAAGATTGTTGATGGATTTGGAATATTACCACTTCAATCTCGATTTTCAACTCTAAATTTTCATAATCATAACAGTAAAGCAATTATAACCATAAGCAATGGAACATTAAATTTATCGACGCTCATCCATTGCGATTCAGATTCCCACTTCCATTCCCATAGCTCCTACGACTACAGTGCACCCTCGTCGTTTTCTTCTTTTATATCTCTTCCTCTTATGTGCCATGTGATTGACGGCGGGTTGTTTTGCCGGAAGTGGAATTGAGAGCGAGGAAGTTGTGAGGACACAGATCCCACGCATTCTGAAGGCGGCGAGGTCATATGCGAGAGCAACCTCTTCGGCGATGATGAAATGGGATTGGCCTGCTGGGCTGCTCCATCTTCT
This sequence comes from Pinus albicaulis, assembly GCA_034641835.2. NCBI lineage: Eukaryota > Viridiplantae > Streptophyta > Pinopsida > Pinales > Pinaceae > Pinus > Pinus albicaulis. The sequence goes on from CM076576.1 coordinate 61,911,900, forward strand.
TGGCCGGGTCGAAGAAGGAGAGAAAAAGGAAGGTGCAGGTATACAGCAACTATAATCATATGATTCCATGTCAGGCCAGTATTAATTAGTTGACATATTCTTCCTCTGTGTGAGCATTCTGCGAATCTCCTTTGTATTCAAATGTGTCATAATACTCTTAGGTTTCCTTACAAGGTGGACTCATTCACTCCATATTCATCGGTTTTGATTTTCTTGTAAGATGTCCCATTTACGCAATGGCATTACTTTTCACCCGATTTTCTATACCATTCTTTCTAGTTTATGTCAATGCGGGGAGATCGAATCTTTGGGTTTCTATATTGATATAAGGTCAAGAGGAAAAATTGCCTTTCTCTGACACGAATGAAAATGCTATTGCAAGTCTTGTAATTGGCGGCAATAGTAAAGGCGAGGACAAAAGGAGCATTGAGCAACTCATGGCACAAAATGAAGTGATGGTGAAGCTGGCAAGAAAGTCCAAAGCAAACATAAAAAGGAAATCGTATATCATCTCAAAAATGACAAAGATCACGGCTTAGAAAGCAAACATACAATATGTATTAAAAATGTCTCCCAAAGACACTCTTCAAAAAAAAAAGTTGAAAGAGGTTGCTAAATACGAGGAGTGAAGTGTCCAAATTGTAGAAGTATCCTACGATTGAGTATTCCATGCAACTTGAATATAGAAATGCAACTAGGAGAAAACATGCTAATTGTTACGTTGCTTTGTTTAACTCAAATTTTCAATCAAGTTTTGATATTGTGCGAGATTTCCAGGGAAATAAAGTTGTTGAATTCTATTATTGCGGGGAAAAAGCAATGTGTGCTCCTACGGAATTCTTCTCCCATGCACTTAAGGCTACGAGCTTTGCTTTTGTTGCTGATTTACTCAAGTGTCAAGGTCTTTCTAAGGTAAATTCATGCACATGCAAATCCTTGAATTTTCCCTCGAGGGAAGCCAACGTAGTTAATTGCGAGCATAGAATTTTCGTCGAATGATGTTGGATCGGCATTATAGGTTCTGGAATTTTTCTCAACATTTGAATAAGTATGTACTTTCTTATCCAAAATGTGTTTTAAAGTTCATATCTATAAGTTCCAAACTTAAGAATTTTATTTGTGGAGATTTTATTTTACATTGTCGTAGTTATACCTTGATAACAATTTTGCTACAAACACACTAGTGTGACGGTATGAAGTGGAATTTTAATGTTTGGTCGGTTACACCATGATTTGGGCTAACATCACTTCCTGCTTATTCGGTTCTTGATTTCTGCATGTTAGATACAGCCCACGATACCTTTCATTCTTTGGGTTATGCTTTTACAATAGTGATTAATTGTTGGTTGATTGTTAAAATAAAAGTAATCTTTCTAAGGCGGACTTTTCGAAGTATACGTAAATGAGGTCTTATAGATATGCCTCCTTTGATAGATGATAATACTGCTATGCTTAGTGCGAGTAGTACCAAAGCCTCTATGATCATCGAGAAAATATGGTTTTGTAGGGTCTCTATATTATAATGAATTTCTTTGTCATTGTTGTCCACATGCTTATATTTTGCAACTATGAAAGTTTAGTCCCAATTGTCGGGCCTTGGCCTTGATTCTATCAAACAGCTCCTCTTTTTATAGGGGTTTCGACACATGCTTACCATTCAACATAGCGGTATATGATAAACTTTGTATTCATAAACAAATGAGCAATGATGACTCAGAAATGCTGCAAATGAATGAAAAAACTATTCTCGGGGATGTGTCCCTTGAAATTGCGAGGGCACCTCCATGTTTCCCATGTTTCGAGTGTCTCTTTCTTGTAAGATTCTCGAGAAACATTTTTCCCATATCTCTTTGGGAAATGTGGTGAAACATGAGAAATGCATTTTCCCAAAAGGGTTTTTTGTTTTTTTGTTTTTTTTGTTTTTTGTTTGTTTTTTTTTGGGACAATTAAAGAAAATTTTCTCTGCATATCTCCGTGGGAAACGTAGATGGAAACTTTTCCCTAATGTGAAGGATGCATTTTCCAAGAGGATGATTTTTAAGCTTTTGCCCTATTAAAAAAATGTGCTTTTGGATGTCTCTTAGAAAAAATGAGTTGCCAATTTTTATGGTGTCCTAAATGCTTTTACTTGCTTGTTGGACCATCCCATCACGTACAGCAAGACTACGATTCATGCTTATTCCTTCTCCAAGTGACTCTTTATTCACGTTGTGTTCCTCCCCTTCAATGCCATTGCAACCCTTGCCCTAGTCCAATATACCATCATTTCGACACGGAAGTCGTTGATCCACATTGTACTTTTGACTAATCAATGCTCATTAAATTGTACTTTGTCAATTTTGGATTTTTGGCCATGTTATTAGAACCCCATTTTCAAGGTTCCTAGTGTAGTCAATGTTCTTTATCTACATTGTGTTCACACTTTCAAATGAAAGTGAAACCCACATATTATCCAATATACCATCATTTCGACATGAGTAGTTGATCCACATGGTAATTTTGACTAATCAATACTCATTAAATTGTGCTTTGTCAATTTTGGATCTTTGGTGATGTTATTAGAATGCCATTATAGGAGTTCTTAGTTTGCTTGATGTTCGAGGTGATCAAAGTTTATAGAGCTTTTGCCACTTTTAGTAGTATGTAAGTAATTGATTAATTTATAGTAATAAAAGTTGTTCAATTATATATTGTGCGAGCTTTTAAAAGCCAAAAAAATATCTATCACTTTTGATTAATATCATTGGATTGTTTACATATATAATCATAAAATATGTGACAATTTGAAATAAAAACTATATATGGAAGGAAAAAACCCCCGCAAAATTATTATTTATTATATCTTGCTATTTTAGCACTTGTGAATAAGTTGGAGAGCCTCCTTGGATGGCTTGTCTTCTAGAATGTCGAGTTCATGGTATATATGGCCCGCAAAGAGAACCAATCCAACTTGTTGAAGACTTGTTTGATACCTTCCAAAATGTGAGCCAAATGAGGGGCCACTATGTTGACTTTGTTGCAAAGCTCAATCCACAACCAAACTTTTTGAATCCCCCAAAATATTTGGTTTTTTGACATATTTTTTTGTTGACCACATTGACAAGAGCCTAGAGAGTTGAAAATTCAACTCTCATGTTTGCTCTTATACTTGGAGCATATTTTATATGCAAAAAATGGCTTGATTTTGCATATTTCTTTCCACGAATGATTTTATTTCATTGCTTTTGATCTTTTGTTATTTTTGGTACAGTTGTTTATACAAATAATAGATGCGTAATATAGCCCATTAATATTTGTTTGGATTGTCTCTTTTTTATTGCTTAACATGTTAACGTGGATTACACTTTGTCAAATGACATTTACATGATACATGTTCATTTCAGCATACCACTAAAATGTTTTTGAACACTAATCATCTAAGCTCTCTATACTTAAGTATGAATGAAATTTTATATATTTTAGCACATCTTAAGAAGTCTTATCTTTAATAACTTAGGTTATGCTTTGTTTAATTGTTATTGGGTAATTTGGGTGAATCTTGAGCAATGTTCCTTAGTTCTATAGAAGGATTCACTTTGGGCCATTTCGATCTTCTTAAATGGGTCCTTGTGTGTCTAAGTGACAGTACAAGTTGATGATCAAAATTTTCTTTGAAAATTTTATTGATACTGTTTTCTGATCTTATCTTCAGTTTTTATGATGATTGATAGGTTTTCAAAGAAATAATTTATTGAGTCCTTTCCTTGCACATCTACTTATGTGTGGAAATTTTGCTAATTTATTTCTTGCAAAATGAGTTATGTTTGTTGTGCATGGCTTTGTACTTTGTATGACCATACACATCCTTTCAAATGTCGGTGTGGGATATTTTGTAGTTTCGTTGCCCATAAACAACCCACCTTAACCTTACACCAAGGTCACTCTTATCTATTTTAGTGATGGATCATGGTGTGTTCAAGTGTCTCCTTTGGATTCTCTTGCCTTAGTATAGATGCAAAGTGTGGTTTTCCACTTGATGTGTATTGCCTTTGTAGGTACCCTTTTTTGGTTTGTCCTTAATTGCATGTTTGGCTGGATGTTTTGGCCAATTCATTTGAGTCTCTTTGTTAATTTAGATACATTATGGTATGTATTACTTGTGATTGGGGTCTTTGTTAGTCATGGAACCTCTCTTGGTTCTTGATTTTGATTTGATGCTCATTTAGGTGTTTATTTAGTCAAAAAATTTATGTAAGTGGTTTTCCATGTGTATCAATTTGTTATTTTATTTAGTGTTACTTTAATTTAATTTCACAGCACTTTCACACAAAAATTAAACGACTTGAGACAATTGGGGTATTATTTGTATGGTCCCAAAGCCTTCCAAGGGTGGCCATTAATATTTGGCAAGGATTTTTTTTATAGACATTTATGTTCTCTTGGTAATTTAGTGCCCCCACTAAGTACTTGTACACCAATATTTGCATGGAATATAAACAAAACATTAGCCTCCACAACAACTTGACTTGCAAGTTCCCTGGTGGGAAAAATGACAAGAACAAGAATAAGTGACCTTTAATTATCTTGGAGGAATGGTCACTTTACTATCACCTCAATAGCAAGAAACATAAATGCTAATGTCTTGACGGTGCAAGTTTTAGCCTTGGCGAACACATCCTTTCTTTGAGAATAGATGGAAGAGTTGCTTCTTGCACAATGGTAATACATTCATATCCCCACTATTTTGGTTTCCTTGAGTGTCAATGGTGAGATATTGTGCTGGTCAAATCTTGATTGGCTCAAATAATTAGCATCCCTAGTATCCTTCACACTACTTGTTTTTGGATCTTCTTTTTCAACAAGACTCAACTTTGGCTGCATGTGCCCCACAAGCTTCACTGAATCAAATTCACCATCTTCATCTTCATCTTTAGACTAATATTCTTCATCACTGGTCTTCAGTGCTTGGATACCAAAGGATTTAGAGCCTCGTTTGTTCAACAAGTCACCTTCTCCTTGGTTGCCTCTTGTAGAGACCCCATTACCTCTAGATGTTCTAGAGAGTCCATCATTATGATTATTTCTACCATGCTTCATCCAACCAAACATATATATACCATGCTTATTAAACTAGTTATCCATATCCAGTTCTGCTTCAATAAGACATTTGAATTGGGCTTGCCTTTGATTTCTTGAGTTTACTTAATGAAATCCAAGGACAAAGTTTTACCAAATTTCAGGAATTCAAAGTTGAAGTAGAGAACCTCACAGAAAGGAAAATCAAGATATTAAGGTATGATAATGGAGGAGAATACACATCCAAGGAAATGATAGCCTCCTGCAAGGAATCTAGGATTAAGAGGGAGTTGATAATCCCATAAAATATTGAAAAAAATGGAGTTGCAGTACGGAAGAATCAGTTTATTGAAGAAAGTGTAAAGCTAAGCTACATGATTAAAATTATACTATAGAAAGGGAAACTAAGGTGCAAGGCACTCTCAGCCACTTAACTTGACCTTTTAGTCGAATCAATTATCAAAATTCTTTAGTTGTCTTTACTAGTGGGTGATAGAAATCATTTCAATCAAAAAAATTTGAGTTCCAAATTATTGTAGCTTTGGCCTTATAGTAGTGAGACACTCTTAGCCTTGAAAGTTGCTATCATGTATAAGAGTTTTGGTTAGTCTGGAATGTTTGGAACTTTAAATTCTCAACATATTCCTTTGGGGAGAAACCTTGAGAATTTGTTCCTTGGCTCAAGATTAGCATCAATAATTACTAGCCACCCTAGTCAGTCAGACATTAAATAAGTTGAATATGGCATAACTAGGTGAACTCCAACAACTGTATCATTGCTAATAATGGAGGGCCACATTGCATATCAACACCAATACTATTTATCTAAAGTAAACATTGGAGCTCTAGTTGCAATTATTCCTAGTAAACATAAGAAACAAGTGTCACAACTCATTCCTTGGCATGTAGATATTACTCAAACTTGAGGGCATCTTCCCACTACAAGGTTTTGAGCTACTACCTAGCAAATACACTTCTTGTTTTGTTGTCAGTATTTTGTGAATTTATATCAATGGTGTCCTTTTTGTTTATTCCTTGTAGTTTGAAATGGTTTATGTTTATTTATGAAGAGTAAGTCAATGTTCATGCTAGGGGAAACAATTTTAATTATTGTTGACCATTTATTTTCAATGATGTTGTGCTAGCATGGGGATCTACAACAGACTGCTTCACATAAAAACTATGGTTATATTTAAGGTCTTCTTATCACTATTTTACTAGTAGTTAAATAATAAAAATGCATACTTTCAAATTTGAAGACATCATCTGAATATCTTTATTCTTCTTGAACCAAAATTATTCCTATGTTGGCTACATGAGAAAGGTGAGATTGATAACCAAGAAGAATGGGAAGGATCAATACCTTGAGTAAAGAGAAGGTTAATGTTGACAACTCAGCTGATGTAGCAACTAATTTCTCCAATACCTACTGTGATTGTTCATGGAAAAAAAAGTGTGGACTATGAGAATGCAACATATACTCTTGCTAAAACAGTGTTGCGAGATGCATGCAAGTTAGCTTCCACTTCTAATAAAGATATGGGAAAGAAAGTTGAGAATGAAAACTTGTATGTATCTAGTTGGCTTCACCTAGAATAATCAATCAACTATATTACAATTAGGATTTTGTTAGTTATACCTGTAGTTTTATATTCAGTCTATTGTTTTGTAATATTGACCATCTCTGTTAAGTTTTTTTTTTGTCTATCCGAAATATGAAAGTTTTCTTTTCAACATGAAGTCTTCTAAGAAATATTGTACACAATTGTTTGCTTGCTTGAATTTTCTATCACATGGTCAAACTATATATATATTTTTTTAGTTTCAGAAGCATTTTATAAAAATAAATGAAAATCACTGCTTCATTTGGGAAGGCCTTTGGGCAGCTTCAGAAAACTAAAAGATTGAATGCGGATTTTTTTTTGAGGATAGAAAAAAGCTTCATGGATAAAGCAAAGAATTTGGAAGATGAGTTCTCCAGGTAGTATTTCTCTTTGAACAACACCACTAGGTAGTATTTCTCTTTGAACAACACCACTAGTTGCAGTGGATTGTCAATATTTATAGTTGTTTACCAAATTTCAACAAAATCTTATCTTTTTTTGATTGATTATTAATTGATGTATTTATTATTTATACTTGTTGCTCTTTCTTGAAGCTTTTGTACTAACTATTTTGAACTAATTGAGGATCAAACATTGGTGGTATTGTTGTAATATGCTAAATTCTTGTTTGTATTGAATCAAGTATTTTCTGTAAAATATCAATCAATGTGCTATTTCTTTGAAATTACAAGTATGATAAACGTGGGAAAACTATTGGTCCTTTTTTGGTAAATTTGAAAAAAATATCAAAACTACTCTTTTTTTGTCTTTTCATTATAATGAAAGTTACATCCCAAAATAATCCTTTTTGGGGGATTACTAGTGGCGATTGCTACATTTTTGATGTTGGAAATTTTCTCCAAATCACAGCTACTATATTGTACAACGAGTGAGGAAAACAATGGGAAGGGAATTGTCTTTGCAATTTATCCACTTATATTTTAGTGATTCATAAATATAAGAAAAGAATTAATAATTTGATATAGACTAGTTGGCTTATTCATATGTGATAATGGACCCAAATAGTAGTTTTTATCTAAAGAAGTTCTAATTATACTTGGGCACTCTTAACATCATTGACCTCTAGCCTTGGACTTATTCACTAAGCCTTCTACATTGTCTGGTTATCTACATGTATATGAGGCTATCCTTTTATTGTATCCTTTTTACTTCATTTCAGTTTATTCTATACTTAGCTTTGACATTTTCTAGGAGTTTTTTTTGCACTCCCACATTCTATAAGTAATCTACAACTTGATATTTTTAGCATGTAACTTAGTTAGCACGATTGTGCCTAATATTTCTTTGAAGGTTGAATATTAATTTTATTAAGGTGTTATTTTTTATGGTGACGTTTTATTTGCTTTTTTTTGTACATGTCCTCTCCCCACATAGAAGCCACTATTTCCCAACTGAAGAAAACTTGTTCGAGTTTCTTGCTTTTTTGGGGAAAATTGGCATTGACAATATTGTTGATGTTGAGGTATATATTGTATAAATTCTTTATAGTATATTTTAGTTTATATTTCATTTTTCATCATATTTCATGTCTTATAATCTACATTGTATCTTCTTTATTTTTCAGAAAAGGAACTCAGTATTGATGGTAAGAAGCAAGAATTGAAGAAAAAGGAGAACAATACAACAGGAGCGACAAAATGAAAATTAAAGAGAGAGAGAAGAGAATTGGTCTAGTGGTACCTGTAGAGCCAATATCTCGCACAAGACACACACATAGAGATTGTTGGTCAAGTCTTCAGAGTTGGTGAATTCACGTGCAATGCCTTGGCAATACAATGATAATGCTTTGAAGTGATGAAACAATATTTCATGTGTAAATTGTACTCCAACAAATATTAAGTTAGAAACTCATTGTAATACTTGAGATTTGATATAATATAATTTATGTGGTTGAAATTGTTTATATCTGCACTTGATATTATTTAGTATTGTAATTAACATATGTAATTTTGTGTTTTCATATTATATGAACATGTATATTTTATTATGATATATATATATATATATATATAGTTGCAAAATCATATTAATTAATTTATGTTCATTAATAATGAAAACATAAAATCAATCTAAAAATACTAAACTATTAGTTTATGTTTATTAATGATGAACACAAATAAAATGAATATACGACAAATGGCTACTGCAAATGATTAGTTTGTGATTACATTTGACTGTTGAATTGTGCATATATACAACTATTAGTAGCTAATTTACGATATCTTATAACACAACCAAAATTTACTCATATTTCTTTGGTCATTAATTGGTTTCAGACAACAACTAAAATTTGCATATATATGAATATTAGTAGCTAATTTACAGTATCTTATAACACGACCAACATTTTGGTTATATTTCTTTGGTTATTAATTAGTTTTATTTGGTGATCATTTAGTAATATATTTTGTTGTATATTTGGTCATTAATTGTGGCGATAAATGGCCAAATCAATGATCATATCAATGACTAAATCAATGACTAAATATACTACTGGACAATAAAATCAATGACCAAATCAATAATAAAATTAATGACTAAATCGATGACCAAATCAGTGACTAAATCAATAACCAAATCAATGACTACAATGACCTAATAAATGACATAATTAATGACCAAATATACTACTAGACAACAAAATTAAGACAACCAATTAATGACTAAGCTAAAAATGACTAAAAGTTGGTCGCGTTATAAGATACTGTAAATTAGCTACTATTGGTCACCGGCCGAAAAATAGTCGTTTATATGTAAATTTTAGTCATTTTTTTAGTAACTAATTAGCCATTCTTTACTAGTGTAAAGTCTTCTTGTTTGATTAAAAACAGGGATGGTCGCATATTTCATGTCCATCTGCGTAGTTCCTTGTAACTTAGCTCCCCATGATCTTGATAACAACATACCATATTTGAGGATACATCAGCCACAACAATATCCATTACTAAACACTTGGCTGGAATTTGTGCTAAGTTTACACAGAGGTCTTTGATTAAACCCAAAAATTTCACTCTTCTTGAGTCAAAGGAGTAAAGATCTTTGTAAGGTCGAGTGATCTCAAGGCCTAGACTCTCCATTATAGCTTTGGGCATTAAATTGTGAGAGGCCCCTGAATCATGCATAGCGTTGTGTAAAAAATTTTCATGAATATTCAAACTAACATAAAAAGGAGGAACTGGTCCTTCTTGATATCTACCCTCAATCTTAGGACCAAATATGAGCTCTGGTTGGTCATCATTAAGATTGACAATGTCATTATTCTCTTATATGTTAAAAGCCTTCAAAATTTGTGATCTATATACATCCTGGGCAGCTAATTTAGTGAGAGGAACAGAGATTTTAATTCTGGAAATTTCCTGCTCCAAACTAAAAGGCATCCGATTTCTCAAAATGCTTGTTTCAGCCTTATTAACTACCACTTTATCAGCAAAATTAGTTTGCTGATTTTTTCTATTTACATTGATCAAAATTGTTTTAGTAGGAGCACTAGCTGAGGTGCTAACGCTGCTAAGATTTGCACTCTATTTTTCATTCATTTGAGTGCCTTTCTCCTTATCAGAATTTACAGCCACTGTTTTATCTTTCTGCTTTGCAACTTTGGTTTTGTTCTCAGGGCTGTTTTTTGCAGGATTTACAGAGGTTTTAGTTTTGGGAATTTCCATATTCTTTTTACTTCTAAGGTCATATTCTTTTGGAGTTTCAATGATGAAATTTTCCAGTTCTTGATAATAATATTCATCTTCTGCTCTTTTATCATCATAGGGGGTGTATAGGCCTTGTTTTTTATTGTAATGAACTTCAAAATCATCATTGTCTACTCCCAACATGTTTATATCATCTTCCATTGTTTGTTCACTTGTTTCTCCAACCTCACTTACATAGTTTTGATGAAAAGGAGGAGTAATATGTTGATCATCCTCCCTTGGTCTGTTTTGAGGCTGGTTTCTCATAAAATTCTGATTTTGGTTTTGATTCTGTTTTGAGGAGCTGATTGGTTTTTACTAGCTTGTGCTCTCTCAAGTATGCTCATATTTTTCATCATCTCCTCTATCATTCTTTCCATCTTAGAGCTAGATGTGGAAGGTGCGGATTCTTCTCTAAAGGACACTTTCTTCTCATTCCTCATTCTTGCTCTTTTCTCCATTAAATTAACTTCCACAGCAAGAGCTCCTTTTTGCATATCTTCAAGAGTCAAAGGATCTCTCTCTCAGCTGATAGGCCATTTCAGGATCAAATCCTTCAGGAAACTTGTTTAAAGCTGATCCTTGTGGAGGTTTTAGATCTAGGGGAAGTGCATTATACACACTATTAAACCTAGTGCAATAAGCTTGAACACTTTCCCCAGGGTTTCTTTGGAGATTCTTGTAGTCAGAAAGTATTTGGAGAGGGTTTTTCCTTACTTCCCATTTGTTTAAGAATAACTGATGGAAGGCTTGGAGATCATTAATACTGTGAGGGGTTAAGACTTTGAACCATTTTCTTACTTCTCCCCCTAAACTTTGAGCAAATAGTCTAAGTTTCACAGTTTCATCATCAATCTCATTTCTGTCAAAGTAGTCATTCGTCTTATCCACATGTTGTGAAGCAGTAGTAGCATTACTGGCATCATACAAAGGTATCTTGGACTGATAGTCCTGTGGTAGATTTACTAGAGGTAAAGGAAGGACTAGGGGAGCGTACCATGTTGCCATGATAGGAGGTTGTGCAAAAAGTGGGGGGTTCACAAGTGGAGGGGGTTGATGGAATGGGGTAGTTTGAACAGTGGATGTGTGGATGACAGAAGTAGATGGACCAGCAAGAGACTGTTGAGCTGATCTTAGATGAGAGAAACCAAAATTATGAAGAAAATGTGAATCAAGTGGAGTAGTTTCCCTGCTACCAGGATTTTCACTTCTATCTGGGGATGAAAGTGAAGACTCTGAATCTAACTGATCTATATCATCAAGTCACCTAGTTCTAAATGGATTTCTTAAGTCAACTTGTGATTCTTGTAGAGCTACAAGGTTTTCAGGGATAGAATTAGCTCTATGGGGTGGTCTAAAAACAGTTGAAGATTTAGCCTTGGGAGACTTCCTAAGGATTCTTTCAGGGTTATCAACTATCTCAGGAGGGTTAGGGTCAGGATAGGCTCTAGTATGAATATTTCTAGCAGCCACTATGCTCTTTCTTTCAGACCAAACTAAACAAGAAAAGTTTAACCAAATATGACAAACTTTAAGAGGCTAACTGATCTTTTATACAAGAAAACTTTAATCCTAAAGTTCTCTTAACTGAGTTTATATGATGTTATGATGATAATGGGTTTTCCCAGTGGAGTCTTAAGGTCTGTTTTGGATTGTGGAGTCACCAGGTGGAAATTTTTAGCTCCTTTGGAGGTAAAAAGTTTTATGGTCCACCACCACATTTATTTGAATACCAATCTTGAAATATTTTTGGTTTCTAATTTTTTCGCCTTATGGGTTCTAAGAGTGTCCTAAATCACTGCTTCAACACTTAGCTATGGTGGTGAGACAAAGAAAGTCTACTCTTATGGCTAAGCTAGTCGATTCCTTCAAGGTTTGATACCCTTTATGAGAACTTGCTCTTAGTTTGTCATTGACTCAAATAAGTTTTTATCATGATTACCATTTGCTTGGTAGTGCTTGAAGAGGGCTACTTGTACTCAAGGGGTTTTTATGGGAGTCTTATATGTCTAAGATGAAATCCTGGACTCAAGATCCCCAAGGAGTCGCTGCGAAATGTTAAGTGCCTGGTGGCTTCAACTGCTAATATACCAAATTTTCTTTGAATCATGTTTTCTTGAGGACCTTAAGCAGTGTATAGGTGAACTTTCACTCGAAGTCCCCAAAGGGGAGTCAAATTTTAAAATGTCGTGAATTCGTAATTTTAGCAGATTGGTGAGACTAAACTCATAGAGACAACATTTGAACCACTTTTAGATTCTAGGATCTAGCCCTCCTAAATCTAGAGAGGATCTCTCTATAAGTGCAAAGATCGATTTATATTTAAGGCTTGAAATGTGATATTAGGCTAATTATGAAGAACAAGGTTTTTGTTTGTTTTGGTTGGGCAAAGATATATGAAGGTGAAGGAAGTCTAAATGAAGGGGAAGATGAATGAAAGTGAAAGATTAATTCAGCTGACAAGATAGACAAAAAGTAGCTTCAATCCATTAGACTATGGAGTCATAGTGGGATTTAATTGAAACAACAAGGTTCAAGAGTGGTCTATGGGGCAAGTCATCTATGTCATAGGATCTCTTTTAAGTTCATTTTATGGAATGGAATGAAACAATAAGAAGGGGAATCAAACAAATGAAGAACAAAGAGCAGCCTAAGATCAAGTAAGTACTTTGAAACTATCATGTTTTTGGCATGCACTTAGGAAAAACATAAAAGTAATCTAAGATCAGGTAAGTACTTCGAAACTAGCCTGCTTTTGATGCACTTTCAATAGAAAACATTTAAAACACTAAAAGAATAGCTTAATATCAAGTAAGAACTTTGAACCTATCCTACTTTCAGCTTATTCAAAGGGAAACTTTTCAAAGCAACTGTTGGAGAAGAAACTAGAGGACAGGGCAAACCATAGACTTCCCTAGCTCTGCTTTACTTAGCCAACTTTTCAAGACAACGCTTAAGATAAACAAAGAATAGTCTAAGATCAGGTAAATACTTTGAACCTAGCCTGCTTTCAACATACTCTTAGGGAAACTTTCAGATAACCTTTGGAGATAAAACTAGAGGACAGGGCTAACCATAGACTTCCCTAGTTCAACTTTACTTAGCATAAACTGAAAATAACATTCAAGAACAATGTTTAAAGTTTAGATAGTAAGACGTGGGAACTCGATCATTCCTTAATTGCTTAGACTATATTAAATCATTCTTAAATACACAATTGGATGAAAACATAAAGATAAAGCTTATCAGTAAGAGTAGGGTACTTTTGACAGTAAATCCTAGCTCTATATTTGTTGTTCTTTATAAGAGAAAATGGACATAATGGAAAACAAAAAACAAAAACAAACAAACAAAAAACAATTTACAATAACAAACACATCACCGTTGACATAGACCAGGATCCCATAAATTAGCTTGTATTTGATGCTCAAACCAGTTACAATCATCAAGTCTAGTGGTTCTCTACAGCTTCAAACTTCTCATCTCAACTAAGGTATCTTCAATTACAAAAAGAGCTTACAGCAGCTTCAGAAAACTATTTACAGGCAACAGATATGCAGTGACCAACATTATCTCATCTTCTACAGAAGTATTTATAGAAGAAATGAGGAGGTGGGATGAGAGAAAAGATCTCTGGGTTCAATTAATACAGCTTAATGCTTCTCAGCCTTTGAGGGGCGCAATGGAGAAGCTTTCTGATATTTCCTCTATGTTAATTTATTTTCATTAAGTATTAAGCTCGCTGGGAGAGTTTGTTGACTTTAAGGCTCTTTCCTATCTTTGTAATAAATCTACTGACAGTTTACAATAAGTTCCTTTGGTTGAATTAAATGTTCAGTTGTCTTTAGGCAAAATATCACTGACTGAGGCAATAACTCTTTCTTCTTTGATTTCTTTGAGGCAGCAGATGGCTTTTGGTAGCTGGAGAGGACTCAATTGGCCTCTTATGTGGCAGTGGAGGCTTTCCCGGATTGATAGATTTCATTGTTTTAACCTAAAACACTGTTATTTTTCTTTATTCCTGTGTTATATTCTTAATTAGGCCTAATCTCTGTCTTATGGTATTCATATTGTCTTTAATTGAGTGGATTAGGCTTTAGATAGTCAAATTTAGGCCGCAATCCCTCAAAAATGTGTCTAAAATTAATAAACATTGATTTCTGCTTTAATTGAATGCTATAACATTGATACTCTTTGTCTGTGGTGTTTGATGTGTTTTTGTCGCTTTTGTATGCACGCAGAGGTTGTATAATGGCATCAGTGCTCATGAGGAATGGATAAAACATAATTTGGAACCCTGCAGAATGATCTCCTTTATGAATAAAGGCCTAGGGGATCGTCATCCCCGGCCCTTGATTTCCTTTTTAAAACAATGGAAAATCTTAAAAACCTGCAAAATACACAAAATTTATAAAAATCCTGTGTGGATGGGTTAAAACTGCTTTGGAGGTTTAGGTTAGATCGCGGTCGTTGGATGAAAGCATCCAACGATGAGGATTGCTTGCTGGGATCATATCGGAGGCGGTTGGATAAATGGTGGGGAAATTAAGTGAGGGCCGTTAATCTACAAAGATCAACGATCGAGATTGATCGGGAAAATATAATGTAGAGGGGCAAAATTATAATGAAATGGAAGAAATTGCAAAGGAAAATGGTCGAAAACCTTGGGCAGAAGGGAAATGGGTTCAAATGAAATTTGGGGTTTCGGAAAGACTCTGGGCCGTCGGATTAGATTAGCCAACAGAGATCAACGACAGAGATTCGTTGATGAGGTCTCTTGGAAGAATGGCGGAGGGCGATAGTTCAATGGTTAGATTAAACTGGGACCGTTAGATCTCAGAGATCAACGGTGGAGATTAAAAAAGAGGGAATGTAATGCAAATGGGATAAGTGGTTTCGGCCATAAAAACCACTGGTGTCGCGTTGGTTAAAGGCGGTTTTCAAAATCTTTTAAAAACAACGTGATATAGGTCTTCGGTCGACATGTGTACTTTAGAAACCGCCCATATCACATAATTTTTAGGCATTAACTTTCGAGTTAAAAATCACGCGATATGGGATAGTTTTCATTGGATGTGGAGTGAAGAGATCTAACGGTGGAGGAGTGAGCGCGATATGGGAAGATACACAGTTGGTAAGATGGGGAGAGGTCAAAGGCAAGTTAGATCCCCACCGTCGGATCTGAGGTATGGACGGTCGAGATTTAAAGAGGGGGCAGAAGGCAAGAGGGGCAAGTGAGTGAGCGAGAGAAATGAGAGCCGTTGGATCAAAGGGAAAGAACGGTGGGGATTAAATCGCATCGAAGAAGGCAAGGGGCCGAACTCCATGGTTCTTTGGGTTGCGATTATGCGCGGACCGTCGAATCAAGGTAAGATCGACGGTCATGATTGGATCAGAGATCGCCAATCTGGGGAGACAGAAAGTGAGGGCGCTTGGGTCTACGCGATGCGATTACATGCCAGCCGTCCGATCTGGAACTAGATCGACGGTCAGTACTCAATCGGGGGTTGATGGAGAGGGGTGATGGGTGGAGAATGGCAAAGTGCGCTGGCCATTGATTCTAATGTAGATCGACGGTGGAGATTGCAGCAGGGTTCTATAGAACAAAAACCCAATCGCATCAGAGATTTTCATTTAACAAAGGAAATGCGCTCACTGCCAACTTCCGATTGCGATTAGCGCTCGGGGGCTTAGTGCCTGGTCCTAGTCACGGGTTATATGTGGGGAAGTGGTTTGGGGCTAAGCCAAAAGGGGCTTAAGGCCTTAGTTCACAAGGTTGTTTTTCATGATTTTTTAAGGATTTTGGGGGTTCCGATAAGGTTAAAAAGGAGTTTTAAACCTTATTAAAGGGGATTTATGAAGGGAAGGAAGGAAAATGAGGGAAAATAGAGGAATTTCATGAGGAAAAAGGGAAAAAATGGAGGTTAATTATGAATGAAAGTAGGGGTAAAATAAAAAGGAAAAATGGGTTTTTAGCAGTCTTTTTCTTCAGGAAAACAGCAAATTTTTCAGGATTACAAGGGAAACAGCAGTGAAGATTAACTCAAGGATAATTTATCTTCATAAGAATCCAAGAACTAACAATTTGGCAATAAAATTGTTTCTTGAAAGCTTTAAAGAATGATTTGTGGCTAACAGCAGCATGGCATAAAGGTCGAGCAAATAAAGAAGTCTGATGAATCACTTTCTGATTGCTGACATGACTCGTGGATGAAAGTGATGGATGATCTGTGCCCTATGAACCCAAAGGTTGAATATTCCTCAACGTTGAAATCCATGACATCGAGAGGAGGAATCCTTCATGAGCAGTTGGGTGTCTCACCATTGCTGCTGCAGGTCCCTAGTTAAGAGGGAGCCTGGTGATAAGTTTCTTACTTGGAAGAAACTTGGAGTATGTCCTTCCTTGTTAAGAGGGAGTGAGTTATATGACTCTCCAATACATGTGTCATACACTAGACCAGGACTAACAACCATAAGTATCAGTGAAGGCCATGTGGAGAGAATGGATAGACACATCATTTTGGTCTTCACCTAGAAGTCATAATGGAGGATTGGGTAATCATCTGACATTCGATACTCTTTCAGAATGTTATAGGACATTCAAGATAAGAGTAGTTGGGGACCGATATTCTTTGATGGTTGGCTACCCAAGAGAAGAATAGTCCAATAAGGTCATGCTCTGGGAACACCTAGGTGGAGTATGTACCTTGCAGAGACAATGAATATGGTGTATATAAGTCATGTGTCTCTCCAACATTGTAGCCCATTGTCTCATTGAGAGATGGGGTTGTTAGTCAAGGACTTGCACTAGGACAATGTTGGTCGATATGATGCTATACAAATGTGATTACCAATCCGATTCTTCTTATGAGATTCTTCAGTTTGAAAGTGAACATGTACCTATATGAATACCTCCCTAGTTAAGAAGGAGTGTTGGAAAGTGTAACTAGGATTGGTCTTCATATTGACTATGTAATTATGTATTTATGTAAAGAAGAAGATAAAGATAATAAAATGTATTTTTTCTTCATGGGTTTTGTTGTTGTCCAAGTGTGAATGAATATTCAAACCCTTTCCCACATTAATTATCAATCTGGATGCATTGGTTATTGCAAGGCTAACGCGCACAGTATGTGCAGATACAATAACACAATTATGATATCAATCGTGGATTCGATAATTTAAACAAAGAAAAAATCACTATAACAACAATAAAATAATGGCAGTAATAAATTGTAAATCTTGCAATGCATTCACAGCAATAAAGATACCAGCAATTGGATCTACTGTTACGGAAATTACGAAATATGCAAAACAGAAAACAAAATTAACAATGTACAAAAAGAATGCAGCACCTGATCAGGAGAGTGGGCCCAACTCTCTGATTAGGGTTGCGATGTACTCACAAAATTACAAGAGTAACACGAAGATAACTTGCATTAACTCAATGAAATTTTCTATTACAAATCTCCATTCCCTGCATAGCCAACACTCTATGCGTTATCTCTTATGCGTTCTATCCTCCCTTTCTCTCTGATTTGTGCCCTTTTAAATATACAAACAACAAAGGGGAAATAAACTGATTACAAAATTTCAATAAGCAATATGAGATCTGAAAGATCTTTCCATCTTGATTCAGCTGGCACAAGTCAAATCTGGCAATTACAATTGGGCCAATTTTGGAAACCGGCCACAACAGAAAATCTGCAAATTTGTCCTTCGAAGAACCCTGTGTTTCTCTCAATCAAGACCAAATTTTGGAAAACTGCTTCTAGTAAAACTAATTTGGTCCGTTCTGCACAAAACTCATGTTTCATATTTTCAATATTCTTCTTCGTTTGCCCGAAACGTTCAACGCAAAACTGTCTCTTGTTATTGCAACGAATTTTTGAGTTGGAATATTTAATAATCAGCTGAAGATCAAATCTGCAATTTAAAAGAGATCTTGGAGGCTAAAATAGTGAGTGATGTTATAACGAATTCATTAATAAACCATCATTGGAAAAATCATGCATAATAATCATTAATTTATTAAAATAAAGGAGAATAAGTATTATTTATCTAAAAGAGCATAAATAATTATGAAATGGAATTATATAATAAATTATGATAAATAATGTGATAAAAGAATATTAGAAATGGATTAAATGGATGTTAAGAAGTGATAATAATAATACAAATTAGTGGCCCAACATCTCCCCCAAACTTAACATGTTGCATGTCCTCATGCAACCCAATGCCTAAGTATTAATCAAGTTGTAATACAATAATCAAAATGCTCACCCCAGCACATGATATTGATGGAAGAGGAAATTTCTTCCTCAAATGCTTCCTTAAAATAATTTTCATGTATATTTTCAACTGTATGTATATGAAGTTGCAACAAAGTATGATACAAGTAAATACAAACTTCATTACAAACCAGATTTTGCTAAAATTTTGTAAGCAAATTTATATTATATCAATGCTTCTCCAATCCGAAAATCAAATCAATGCAACGAATGGATTTCAATATATCAGCAAAA
Source organism: Pinus albicaulis (assembly GCA_034641835.2). Lineage (NCBI taxonomy): Eukaryota > Viridiplantae > Streptophyta > Pinopsida > Pinales > Pinaceae > Pinus > Pinus albicaulis. Next base: position 61,930,788 of record CM076576.1, read on the forward strand.
TGGTTTTAGGTAATAATGCATGATTTTTTTTTTTGAATTAACAAATTGTTTTATCTTGAAAATTTATGGGTTTAATGATACATCTTTTTTGTCCAAAAATCATAAGAATCCAGTTGATAGTTTTAAGGATATACACAAATCAATTTTATGATTGTATACCTTAAATGAGGAAGAAATGACAAATCATTCATCATGCATAACAACCCTCCCCCCAAACTGGAGAATTAGCATGCCCTCATGCTACACTAGAAAACAAATTGGGGTGGTTTCTACAATCATGGCTGACATCTTTGTTTGGTGTATAACAACATGGAATAAGGGAGATTTTGAGAATCAATAATGAGATCGATGGATGATAAAGAATATTAATGGCATGTTCATGATAATGAAAGTAACACTCCCCCAAAATGAAATATTTTATGTCTCTAAAAAATGGGAAGTGGTAAAGAAGGGGAAACAATGGTTGAAAAATATGAGTGAATAATGCTCAATGGTTTTTCATGACATTCTCCTAAAATTTTAATAAATCAAAACCTTATGCTAGTTTACCTCAAGTTTTACCTCCATAAAAATGTGGAATTGCATGTATGGATTGACATTTGTTGAAGCTGATGTAGGCTAAGCTGATGTTGAAAGTGATGCGGAAGGTGGAAGCCGTGCACGCTGAAAAAAAAGTAATCAGAAAGTGTAGCAGGGTTTCCTTCTACCAAACTGATTAGTTTCACTGTCATCTATAAAATATCTCATGAGTATCCTTAATCAGTAATTCATCACCTCAATTACCCCGTTACATATAAAAGTGACATAAACATATTGTGAATGAAATGGGATAATAATGGATAAGAAAGGAAAAGATGCATTCCCTATATCCATAAGCTTTGGTTGTCATGAGCACATAAATTATGAGAATTAGTTATCTCAGTCTTTGCTTCTCAAGGTATGTCCAATTACCTGGGATTCAAAATCAGAATTAGGCCTCTTTATTCCACCTCAAAACAGTAGTGGTGTTGTTAAGCTATGAATAAATGGTGATTGATTGGTCAAAGCAACTATCTTTGGTTAAAGATATGATACTTGAAAAATAAAGGAATGATGGATTAGATGATACAAAATGTAAAATATCAAACATCCTAAAAGTTTCATCTCTGACATGTAAAGTAAATATTTATAACTCAATAATAGATTTAAACCATAATCACCATCATTTAAGAACTGATTAAATATTAATACCCCATGAACCATGAGTTCTGGAAAACCTTGTCTATGCAACAATCAGCTTTATCAGAAATTAGCTTTGAGAAAACAAGATGACCAAGTAGATTATAGTATTAAATTAACTTCTATATCATAGTTATATCCATTGCTGCTAGCAGGCGTCCATAGCCTCGACGACAATGCATTTTTAACCCATTGAGATGCCAGTGTCCTATCTATTAGAAATAAATACATAGTTACAAAATCCTTTCAATTTACTTAGATGTCAATTGAAGATTATTGTTCTGGCATGGTAACCAATTAATAAAAATGCCATTCATGGGAGCTAATAAAAGTGAAAAAGTTGGCTCGTGATGTGACCTCTTGTCCTTCAGTTTTATGACTGAAGGCCATTACCATGGCTTGGTGACCAACAGTGGTAATGTCACTTTCTTATAACCTATGATCATGGTAGGTCGGCTCGTGATGAGACCTCCTATCCTCTAGTTGACCATTTATGTTTAATATTAAACTATGGTTATTGTTAATCAATAGATATTACTTAATAGATGGGGTGGCAGGTCAGCTCCTTAAGAGCTAGGGATGGCGTAAAAAGTTGTTTAATAACTATTTTCAACTTTGATAGTTTTGCTTCTCAAAAACTAATAACCTTAAAATGACTGCTGATAAATATATTTTTCATTGTTGAGTGGGGTTGAGGAATAGTTCATTAGATAATGGTGGAAATATTTAAATACAATTTTGTGGTCATCATCATAAATTTTACAAGATCAGGGACTTGACCAATTAGGAAAGTTGAAAGCTGGCATTATGAAATCATCTTTGCATAATTATTCCTTCGAAATAGGATTATGTTTATATATAAACAAATATAAATTAACTACCCAAGCATTATGTCAAAGAGGGCCTAGACCATTAAAAGTATTTCCCGTTCACCAAATAGAAAAACAAATCAAAAAGACCTACATATGTTGAATTCAACGTGAAAATTGGCCAATAACAGTAGTTGTGACTGAGGTAACAACAACCATGACTTAAGTAATAACAAGGAAAGGGGAAAAAGAACGATGGTAGGAAGGTGACATGAAGGAGGATTAGTCACTTTACAAAATAATGAGGAATTAAAAGTGAATCATTCCTGACAAAAATTACCATAATAATCATCCTTATTAATAGATACGAGACCTCCCCCCAAGTAAAGTATGTCTGTCATCAGTCATAGTCGGTCATGTCATAAGTAAAATACCAATTAAATCTATGGATTTAGTGGAGGAAGTACCTAGCGACTTACCTTGGCGGAGTAACAACACTAGAGGAGTAACAGCACCAAGTACTTAGAAAAATATCACCATGGAGTAACAACATTGGATACTTAGGAAATTTTTCGGAGTAACAGCATCGGAGGAGTAATAGCAGTGGCAAATTCACAACACTGACGGAGTAACAGCAGTGACAGATTCACAACACCGACGAAGTAACAGCAGGGATGGATTCACAGCATCAACGGAGTAACAACAATGACGTATTTGCAGCATCGACGGAGTAACAGCAGTGACAGATTCACAGCACCGACAGAGTAACAGCAGTGACGGATTCATAGCACCAACGGAGTAACAATAGTGATGGATTCACAGCACCGATGGAGTAACAGTAGTGACGGATTCACAGCCCCGACGGAGTAACAACAGTTATGGACTCACAACGCCGAAGGATTAACAACAGGGACGAATTCACAGCACTGACGGAGTAACAACATCGCAGAGTAACAGCATCTAAGGAGTACCAGCATCTGGAGTAACAACGTCCGAGGAGTAACAACATTACGAAGTGACAACATCCAAGGAGTAACAACATCACGAGTAGCAGCATCCGGAGTAAGAGCATCATGGAGTACCAGCATCCAAGGAGTAACAGCATCAAAGAGTAACAACATCGTGGATTAACAGCATCGCGGAGTAGCAGCATCCGAGGAGTAGCAGCATCCTGAGTAGCAGCATCCGGAGTAACAACATCTGAGGAGTAATACCAACCAAGGAGTAACAACAATACAGAGTGGCAGCATTCAATGAGTAACAGCATCACGAGTAGTAGCATCTGCAGTAACAGCATCACGGAGTAGCAGCATCCAAGGAGTAACAGCATCACGAGTAGCAGCATCCGCAGTAACAACATCATGAAACTTAAGAACTCGGTCCTTTTATTTTGAGAACAAAAAAACAAAAAAAAAGTGACTTTGAAGTAAGCAATACCTGAAGCATAAAAACATAAGAGAAATAAGAAAATAAACGACTCTTTATTGAGAACCAATAAATAAATAAATAACTTAAGTTACAATCTTTTTTCTTTTTTTCTTTTTTTTCTTTTTTTCTTTTTTTTCTTTTTTTTTTTCTCGGAGCAGCAATGTTGTTTGTGAATGGTGAATGAATAGAAAAATGCTTTTTCGTAAATGACTTAGATTTTCAAATGGAAATCAATTCTCCATTTCTCATGTTATAAATCCGTTAATTCATGAAAAGTATTCATGTCTTTTTTTTTTTTTTTTTTTAGGAAACGTCTTTGAAAATGTTTTGATTCCATTATCATTGCCTTCAAGAATCACTTGTTCATAAATTGACCTCATTTATTCTCTTGGGACCTGCAAAAAACGAGTGTCTATCTATAATAAAACATGAAATCATGGAATAAGAGAGGTGATCAGGCTCTCCTAATCCAAGAAATATGCAAAAAAACAAGTAGTTACTCTATAAAACAAACCATGGGAAAAAATAATAATAAAGTAAAATTAATTTATTACCCGCGGGAGAGTGGTGGCCAACCATACTAACCAACAGTGTTTCAATGATATCTTCTTTGTTTTTCGTCCGATTTGAGTGATTCAAAAGCCAAATGAAAGTGAATTCCGATGGATGTCTCCAATAGAAATGGGTTTTAAAAATTCCATGTAATGGTATGTTAAATTTTCTTAGAACAACCTGTATAACAAAGTCATTTTCGATTTTCCAGCTAAGACCAACAGTTGATAATTCAAGCATAATTTTTTCATTTGATGACGGATTGAACCGGTTCAAAGAGGAGACTAAAGTAGATTCATTTACATATCTCCAATAGAAACAGGTTTTGAAGGCAAGAATAATTGATGGGTCAAATCCGATAGTAAACAGTCGAGAAAACAGAGTTTCAAGAGTGTTGATTTACGATAAGCAAACAGTAATTTGGTCAAAATTCCTCATACGATATCGAAATAAAGTGATTCAAATTGTGTTGTAAACTAGATTCATAGGGGAATATACCATAGAAACAGGTTTCCAAAATCTAGTAACTTAAGCCTCTAAAAACTAATTGTCCCAACTTTGTTCCTTAGCTTCCTATTAGACATCCTGTCATTGTTTTGGTCATAAATTTTTCATTTTAACTCGAAATCGAGTGATTAAAATTGGGTTAGAAAGTAGACATGAAGGGTTACATGGGATAGAAACAGGTCTTGAAAATATGCCCATTTTGTCCCTCAAAACATGATTGTCCCGACTATTTTTCCATAATTTTCATCAAGCCTGCAAGCCATAAGATATGATAATTAAGGAATTTTTCCAAGAATGTGATAAAAATGAATATGAGTGTTTGTAGGACTTTATTTTCAATATAATGCATCTACATACACAAATAAATTTGAATATTGATCACCGATCTTAATTTTCACAATGTATTGCAACAAAAACAACATTTTTTACATCCAAAGAAATTTATTTATTTATGTTTTTATTCATTCCATATTCTACACTACACTACTCTACTTTAAAAAATAAAATATACTTACATATAAGAGTATTTCCAGTGAAGCCATTCTCGAAATAATGCCTCAAGTATGCACATACCCGTATTTGAAAAATGTATCTTAATAAACACACGGGTATGAGAGACCAACTTCCTTGTTAACGATGGTGCCAAGAGTTGTTGAAGTGTAGAGTGATGTTAAAAGCAAACAACAGAGTGAAACCAATCTTCAATATAGTCTTTCTTTCCCATATTTGTCACATCGTGAAATTCCTTGACTGGGTTCCAGATTGTGTTGATGATTTCTTCCTTGACCTCATCCTGTGAGATTTGGGGGTCTTCCTCTGCCTTTTTGTTTATATCTATGTTTATAGAACCGGAGGAAGTAAAAATAAAAATTTTAAAAATAAAAATTCAAACAATTCTTAAAGCTCAGGACCTGGAGCAGGGTGAAACTTCCCTCCCCATGACGAGAGATTGGGTGTTTAAACAGAAAGAAAGAAACCAAGACTGCAAATCAAGAAATCTGAAGCTTGGGACCTGGAGCAGGGTAGCATTTCCCTCCCCAGGACGAGAGATTAGGCCCTAAGAAATCAGCAGAAATAAAAGAAACGAAAAACGACTAATGCTCAGGACCTAGAGCAGGGTAGCATTTTCCTCCCTAGGACGAGATATTAGTTCCTAAGAAATCAATTGAAAATAAAAACATAACAACTACACTCAAGACCTAGAGCCGGGTAGAATTTCCCTCCCTAGGACGAGAGATTGGTTCCTAAGAAATCAATCGAAAAGGAAAATAGAACAACTACGCTCAAGACCTAGAGTAGGGTAGCATTTCCCTCCCTAGGACAAGAGATTGATCCTTAGATTGATATGATTCGTGTTCTTGCACCTTTTTTAGCCTCCCTGGAAACGGCACCAAAATGTTGGTGTCCAAGTGTGAATGAATATTCAAACCCTTTCCCACATTAATTATCAACCCAGGTGCATTGGTTATTACAAGGCTAACGCACACAGAATGTGCAGATACAATAGCGCAATTCTGATATCAATCGTGGATTCGATAATTTAAACAAAGCAAAAATCACTATAACAACAATAAAATAATGGCAGTAATAGATTGTAAAGATTGCAATGCATTCACAACAATAAAGATACCATCAATTAGACCTATTGTTACGAAAATTACGAAATATGCAAAACGCTGATCAGCGTTGCGATGTACTCACAAACTTACAAGGGTAACACGAAGATAACTTGCATTAACTCAATGAAATTTTCTATTACAGATCTCCATTCCCTGCATAGCCAACCCTCTATGTGTTATCTCCTATGCGTTCTATCCTCCTTTTATCTCTGATTTGTGCCCTTTTAAATATACAAACAACAAAGGGGAAATAAACTGATTACAAAATCTCAATAAACAAGATGAAATCTGAGATATCTTTCCATCATGATTCAGCTGGCACAAGTCGAATATGGCAATTACAATTGGGGCAATTTTGGAAAACGGCCACAACAGAAAATATACAAATCTATCTTTCGAAGAACCCTGTGTTTCTCTCAATCAAGACCGAATTTTGGAAAACTGATCCTAGAAAAACTAATTTGGTCTGTTCTGCACAAAACCAGTGTTTCGGATTTTCAAGGTTCTTCTTCATTTGCCTGAAACGTTCAATGCAAAATTGTCTCTTGTTATTCCAACAAAATTCTAAGTTGGAATATTTAATTATCAGCTTAAGATAAAATCTGCAGTCTGGAAGAGATCTTGGAGGCTAAAATAGTGAGTGATGTTATAACGAATTCATTAATAAACCATCATTGGAAAAATCATGCATAATAATCATTAATTTATTAAAATAAAGGAGAATAAGTATTATTTATCCAAAGGAGCATAAATTATTATGAAATAAAATTATATAATAAATTATGATAAATAATGTGATAAAAGAATATCAGAAATGGATGAAATTGAAATTAAGAAGTGATAATAATAATACAAATTAGTGGCCCAACATGTTTCATGAGCAAGATTTTTATTATAGGTCAATAGACTTCTTCTTGATGTATATTAGGATTTCTCTTATGGTTATAAGTGTATTTAAGAATCATGTATATGAAGTGTTTAGTCTAAATAATATGATCCAAGACCTTGCCATAAAAATGTGAAGGAATGTCTTAACTCAGCCCTTAAGATATCCTCATTCAAACGCTGAAGATAAGCTCTTATACGATGTGATCTAGTCGGCCTATAAAAAATGATTAAAGTCAATCTACAAGCTAGCTATATGGTCGGCCTAGAATAAAGAAGATGCCTCTATATATTTACACAGATATGTGGTTCATTTGGGACAGATACTTCAGACAAGTGCGTGGTTAAGTGTGGACTTCAAGACAGGGTCAAGTTTGATATATATTCAGATCATATTATAGGAAGAAAGGATTAGTCTGATGGGAGCCCATATATATACAGCATGATACTAATTGAAGAAAGCGTAAGAAGTGCATATTGTTATCAAGCATAAGTGTGGATATACCAGAGATCTTAAGAAGTTTCAGATCTATGCAAAGTGAAAGGTTCTAAGTGATCTTTTGTAATAGTTATTAAAAGAAGTCTGTGGAAAAGGCATTGCTATGTAAGGTACAAAGGCATTCTAAAGCAGCAAGAAATATCCGAAAAGGATAGGCCTATAGACCGAGCTCTCTAGTGTTGGTGCATATAAGCGCAAGTTGGTGCAGAAAAGAAGAAGCAGTTTGAAGGGCAAGAAAGAAGCAGTGACAAGGTCTTGCAAGAATTCTTAGGTCAAGGGTCTGAGTCTTGGTCATGGTACTTGTCAGTTGAAAATATATAAGAAGAATTTCTCGTGGGTTTTCCTCTCCAAGAGGGAGAGGTTTTTCCCTGGCTCGAAGAGCCTAAATTTGTATCTCTTGTGTTTTGATAATTGACTTAATGAAAGACTGAATAATTTAAGAAGAGAAGACAAAAGTAAAACAAGTAAGCTCACAAGTAATTATCAATAAGAGAATTTGAATTAATCATCGCCCTAACAAATTCTCAACAAAATGATCAAGCAAATACCCCATTTACTAAACCATTTGTTATTTTGCCGCATCCAAGTCTTATTTCTTTTGCACAATATGTCATTAAACAAAGCCTTAGACTATTTGCCCTCTTCCATTTGCTCAATTTTTTTTTCAATACGTTATTACTCGCACCATAGCAATTGATTCAATAGTAGCAACCCCTGTTTCAATTAACAAGATAGCATAAGGAACTGCACTTTTATTTTTGATTTGTTTGTAATCAAACGCTTATGAATTTTCTCAATTTGTTTCCACTGCATGTCGGATGTACTGCTAGCCCACAGTTCACAACCGTAGAGAATCCCCATAATCACTAAAAGCCCAAAAAGAGTTAGAGTGGTTTTCCAATCCCATAACTCTCCCTCCCTGCACCTATTTTGAAAAGCATAAAAATGCTTTCCAACCCCCCAAAGTTCTTTTCGTTCTACAACCATCCCAACCCAGATTTCTGTTGAAGTCAATTTTGAGGTATTTGTCATCTGCAACGTCTTCTAGAATGTTTCCTTAAAAGTAGAACTTATGTTGTTTATGTTTTCTTTTGTTATAGAAAACCACTACTTTTGTTTTGCTAATACTGACTTGCATCCCCACACTTCTACAAAAATGCCCAAGGTAAAGTAAATGCTCTTACAAACCAATAGTAGATTTAGCAATCAGAATAAGGTCATCTGCATACGAAAGAAGCCTTATAACAAACTTGCCCAAATGGATACTGTCACTCCCTTGTGAATTTAGCCATTATTCAAGCTTGTTAATACATAAACCAAAAAGGGTAGGAGACAATGGGAAACCTTACTTGACCTTGATATCACTTCTACAACTTTCACAAATGCTTAATGAAGTTCTAAATTTTACTTTCACCTCTTCATACAACCTTTCTTGCTTTCAAATTCCTAGGAACCCCAAGTTCCTCCATTCTATGTGTTATACGGATTAATCCCTCTTGAAGACAAGAGCGATCTTCCTAATATTCAATGAATAGCTAGAAACAAACATCCATTTGGAAACCTTTCTCTCTAGATTAATTGCAATTCAGAATTATTATAGTAAAAGAGAGAGGACATGCCCCTACCTTGAAATCCAACGTTCGATGTAGTATTTTATCCAGTCGCTCTAAAGAAGCTTCTTCAATAAGTAGAACCTGCAATCAAAGACAAGACAAAAGAATCAAAGCATCTAAAACATATAATAATCAAGAAAAGCTAATCCAACTTAGTGATCAAAGAGTCTAAGTATTGATGTCATTCAATAAGCACAAACAACTCAGTGAGAAAAATAGATCCATATGTATTATCTTGTATAAAAAGAGTAATCTTACAACTCGATGCATTGATGTCGTACATATTTCTCCCGGGGTCTTGAACAATCGTTCCTCCTTCAGTTTGACAAGCCTTCCTCTCTGAATACCAACATGGAGTTATGCACATAAGGGTGTGATCATTCTCATGCCAACAACAACTAGTGCAGAGAGTATGTACTCTTGGGAATTTCTTCAGCAACTACAATGTATGTCTACTATGTATGTAGAATCTACTAGCTACCCTTGAGACTGAAACTTGAGCTCAATTTATAGGGGAAATGGAGGTAGTTTCAGTTCCATGAAGAAGGGGATGGATTCCTCTCATGAAGGGATTTGAGTTCCATGGACCAAGGGATAAGCTCCATGAATGGAGGGATAAAATTTGAACTGATCGTGCCTCTAGAAGCTTCCAGTTGGGATAATATTCGACCAACTAGGCTTCTAGAATTTACTTTTTCTTTAATTCGACTTTTTACAAGGGTCCGCGGGTTTTAGTAGTAGAACGTGCGGGGGTTGCCGTAGTTTATAGACCAAGTATCCGCGACCCAGCGGGAAAAGGCTAGAAAAAGTGCAGAGGTATGCTTTTAAAGGTTTTAAAGAGCTTTTCTGCAATTCCAAGACTTGGTTTAGGAACATTAGGGCTTTTGAATTCTAAGGGAGCACAATATAGGTAGTGATAGACCTATATGGATATTCAAATATCATGGTGACAAAATAACGTGTAACAGATTGCCCCCTAAAGTGCGAAGTCTGAGGTTGTTCTAAAGAGTGAAGTGCTTTATCATTATGAGGATTGGATTGGAGACACGGTCGAAAACCTGTAAAAACATTCAATGCAATCATATATATATATATAATATATATATATATATATATATATATATCATCGCTGAGGTAGACATTCCCATACTTAGATCAAAACTAACTAAATGTTCTAGTGCATATATGGTTTCAATAGTACATCAAAAGTAGACATAGTATGGGCGCATCTATCTGTGATGATTAGTCTACTGTATCATAAATAATAAAACTCCTCGCAACCTGGATGGTGGAAACTAGATCCAAGGTCTTGATTTCCGCTTTCTGAACTAGTACAAATCTATCCATGCGATTAATTGTGTCAAAGTCGAACATGGTAGAAACCACTTGATTACCGGTCAATGATGTGAACCGTTAACAAGTGTGAGAGAAACCACCAATAATTACAATGTCTCTCAAAGTACTCAAGTACAAACTATGAAGTGTGAATGAATGATTTTCAGTCGAACACTCATAGAATCGTTCGATCGAAGGTCAATGATGCAACCTGTCATTAAAGGCGAGAAATCTGCCATTAAGGCATGCAGATCTCAAGGTACTCATAGGATTCTAGATCAACTTTCTAGATGATGAGCTAACGTCGATAGAAAGTGATCTGTCGTAGGAAAACCCGCGACATGAAACCAATAGATCAAGTTTTGAATTTTTTTTGCAAGGACTGACTCAGGGATGGTCAACGCGAATGGAGACAAATGTTTTCAATGGATGGTTTATTTGAACTATCTCTTGAACACATAACAACACTACAGATGGTTTGGCAGCATTTGACCTAAAGCTAATACCTAGAAACCGGCTGAAGACTTTCAATGTGGTTCAATTAACTGTTAGAAAAAGGATTTCCCAACCCATGTACAAGTGTGATAAAGTGTGGCATGCTTCTTTCTAAACAAGGGTTACAACTGGATTCTTTTTCTTTCTTTTCCTCCACCATTACTAGCAAGTACCTCTTTGTTTTTTACAAGCTTGAGGAGGATAATATTTGCTTGTTTGTATAATTTCATCCTTCGAATGAGTCCATCTTATTATTAAAATCGAACCCTAAGAAGGACTGATTCAGTCATGTTTGTAATCAATAGGTCCTTTACTGTTGGATTTTAACGAGTCCAAAACAGGGGAAACTTGGCGTTTTTCAGTTTTAGGGAGTCAGAAGAAAAACATAAGTAACTCCATGGTTGTTATTTTTTGTAATTTTAGTCTCTCAGGCCCGAAAAAGGATTAAATAATGCAGGAGAGAACTCTATTGACCATGATTAGTCAACATGTACCTTTTTCGTAATTAATCCATTTCAGTGCGGAAAAGGGGTAAACTTATACTGAAGGGACGACTGTTCATTTACTTTAACGAGTTCGAATAGTCAAGTACTCGGCAATATTTTCATATTTAGAGAGTCTGAAAAGGGCTTAAGAGAGAACTCCAGGGTTTCTCTTTTTCGTAATTTTCAAGAGCCCGAAAAAGTGATAAAAGTATACTCCGCGTCAAAATAATTCTTTTCACCAAAAAATCTTGTATCCTGCGCAAAAACTCAAAAGATTACACATACTTGTTTCCAAGAAGTAAAAATATTTAAAAATAGCCTTTTAAAGTGAAAAATAAATAAAATATAATATTTTATTCATTCAAAAACTATAAAAAGGAGTTAAAACTAAATCATTTTCACCTTTTTGTCTTCAGAGCAGTGAATTTAGAGCTTTTGGCTAAAAAGTTATAGAGCTAGTATTGAGAGAACCGACCATCCATTCCTTGAATCGTCAGAACCAAGTAATCCACATCATCTTCTTTTTCATTTCTCTTTTTAAGTCTTAATTTCATTTTTTGGGAGGGATTTATGTTTTAAAATGTGCTCTTGAGGGTCCACAGGTCATGCATGCGGTAACTACGGACCTTGATAAAAAAAATTTAAATGAAAAACTATCAGGCTGCTGCGGTTTTTGTGTGGAGGCCGTGCAGACATCTGCACTGTCTTCTCACAAAAACTGCGGAGGCGTTGTGACCGTTTTAAAATTCACAAATTCTCTTAAAAATGGTTCAAGTTTTGTACTCAAATGGTTTCTAACTTTCAAATGTGTTGATTTGTAGGTTATTCCACCCTGTTAGAGTGGCGAGAATGTGAACATGAGGGTATAGACAGTGAAGCTATGAATGATCCTGCAACAATGCATGTGCTAAAGAATTGTGGTTTATATAAGTTTTGGGCTATCCAAGGTATGAAATCACAGGTAGAGTTGATGACATGTGTCGTAAATGCATGGGAACTTCAATACCAATGCTTCATCATTGGTGACCACCGGCTCGAAATTGAGCTAGAGGACATTTATGTCCTTACCATATTGTCCCGAAGAGGAGGAAACATATCCTTGTTTGGGGCCAGACAGGGAGGTCTTCCCGTTGCTAGCTACAAACAACAGTATTGTAGTGATGAGGCAGACTTAAAGGATAATCGCATAGATATTAAAACTATCTTGCAATTAGATCTCAAAGTGATAGCATTTACTATAACCAGATTGTGCGGGAGTGCAGCTTTGCATGTGGCCACTAAATCCCAAATGCAGACTGTCGTGGATTGTTTTGGAGGGACCATTTTTAACTGGTGTGAAGGACTATTGGCCAATATGAAAGGCGAATTAACTAGAGCAAAGAATGCAAAGTTGAAAAAATTTGGTTATGGTGCCATTCTCATTTCATTTACTTTAGAGAGAATCCTACTTCTCACTCCTCAATTGATTCCAATAGATCGTGGGGAACCTCAGATGGTACGGTGGGTGGCATTAATGGCTCGCCATGGTGGTGATGGGAGTTCAGTGGTTCGGTTTACTCCGACATACTTTATGTGGCTTAGGAACCAAGTCTTCACCATCGAAGACTTCCCTTATGCAGGAATGGATTACAAAGGTGATCTTGAGATTTCTTTGCCTCCAGGGGCACAGTGGGACGAGACAAGTAATTGAATTATTTTGATATTTTTAATTTAATTTTTATTTGTTTTTTATTTTATCGTCCAATACTGACAAAAATATTTAAATGCAGATGTTGTTACACATTCTTTTGTCACCGTGACATTTTACTGTCTATATGGGTTCATCAATACCTATATAATGCTCTCTTAGAAGTCTACAACCCTAAAGGTTCCTAAACCAAGTCCTGAATTTGGAGAAAATCTTGTAAAAATCATAAAAATATTTGTACCTGCGGCACCGCACCCTTTTTCTCAAAAAACTACGGAGCTGATTGCACATCTGTTGATCAGTGGTTGTCATTGATGTCAACCCAAGCAACACCAGGGGCTAACCCAATATTGAATGGAAATTTTGACCTACCAAATTAATATATTCTGGGTCAATAATGCTTTTTATGGTTTCTACTTGTCGAGATGTTTCCGTTGATATATGGCATGCCATGTAATTCTTCACAGTTTGAGAGATATTCATGTTTGAAGTTTGTACCCCTAGTTAGTGGGCTAAAACCCCATGGGGTTGGGGGATGGGACATTGAAAAGTCATAATTAATATGTTTTAATCTTGTAAGATCCCTCCCACGTTCACTTGTTGAAGCCCGTCTCAACTTAGGCATTCATATAAATTGTGATCTTCATTTCCTCCCTATGCATGGGATTTGGCCATCTGAAACAGGTCATCGTGGAATTTTTGCTCTAACTTTTTTTCTACGAAGGCTCAGAAGCTGAAATTTTTATGAGGAAAAGAAAAAATACTGAGGAATCTGCAGTAAAAATTTTAGATCAATTTGTAGAATATTTTTGGAGATACGATCTTTGGAAGTAAGGGTTTTTGCAAGCTCCTGAAATTCATCTCAAAGAAGTGACCTTGGTAAAATCGTCATAACTCTCTCTTTGAGTATCGGATTGGAATGCCGTAAAAAGTGACGGATAGTGCACAGTCTATAATTTGTTCTCTATCAATTTTAGAAACAAGTGAAGAAACAGTGACACATGGTACGCCGTAAAATTTCACTCTGCTGAAACATTCCATAATTAGGGAAGTGTGAGAAATTGGGTATAAATCTCTCTTGAAGAATCCAAATTGGGTCAGACTGGTGGCATTGGAAAGAAGACTCAGAGGACTACTACAGGACCAAAAATTAGATATTGAGGATCTTAAATAACAGAGTTACACCAGATTCAATATCGAGCTCCTAGAAGGCAAGAAAAAGCTAGATCATGTGTTGTCAAGGATTACAAAGGACTAGACTTTCTACAGCAGAAAAGAAAAACAAGGTGCAGCATAGGGTAGCATGAAAAGAGTAGCGACCAAGGTGCATAACAGCGGCAAGAATTTCATCATATGAAGTCTTCAAGTGGGCAGCACTGCATACAATCATTGTAAAGGTATCATTGTACTTAGTCATTGTAAAAACATTATTGTACAAATTGTACTAGTATCTATCTGCCAAGGATTGAAGAGGCAGTGTTGGGAGGTCTAGGATCATCATTAGGTGGTTGTGTCAAAGTTGGGTTTATGGTCTAGTATATCTTCTGCTTCTACTTCATTCTATATCATTGTAAAGTGGACCATTTTCCCTGGTACGGGAGTCCATTCTTCTTTTATTCTTCTATAGGGTGGTAGGGTGGTGCTAGGGTGAGTTGTAGCTCATTGGGTGTTGGGGCATCCGTTCAGTTGAATACTGAAGAATCTCGGGCGTTGGAGCATCCATCCGGTGGGAGCTAGAGAAGAATGCTTTTCTAGATTCTAGGAAGTTGGAGCTTTATTTTCAATTGAAGTTGAATATTAAAGAATTATTAGAAACGCATTAGGTGGTTGTTGTCCTAGAGTGGGTTTCCACCTCAAAAACTGTGTGCATTTGTGTTCCTCTTGTTTACTTCTATCATTGTACAAACACTGATAATAATTGAAGATTAACTAATGCTCTAATTGAAAGGAATATTGATTCACCCCCCCCCCAGTATTTCCAACAATGTTTTCTTCATTAAAAGTGCGAACCCCTGTAAAATGTAAATTGAAGGCGAAAGTAAATTCTAGAAGCCCAGCTGGTTGAATATTCTCCCAGCTGGAAGCTTCTAGAATGCATTATCCAGTCGAAGCCTTACTCCCTCCATTATCATGAACATTCATTCCTTCATAGAAGGAGCCTATTCCTTGGATTTTGGAACTTAATCCCTTGATAAGGGGACTCTATCCCTTCCATTTTGGAGTTGTAACCACTTTCCTTCTCCTATAAATTGAAGCTTTGGTTCAATCTCAAGGGTACTTACTGGGATTGAAGATTGTAGATGCTGATATATGTAAAAACTTCTCTATCCATTTTGTATACACTTAGTACTTGCTTTGTACTTGGTAGCTACAATAGAGAAGGGAATTGCTGAAGAAACATACTCTTTTTTCTAGCCGTTATCCATGCGAGAACGATTACACACTCGTATTTAGGTTGGTTCAAATAGTGGAAGGGCTTGTCAGACCAAAGGAAAACACTTGTTCCAGACCCCGGAAGGACCTATACGACATCAAGGCGAACGCAGTTGTAAGATTCCTTCTTTTATTTAAAGATAATACAATTGGATCCTGTTTTCTCAATAAATTGTTTATGTCTTTACTTCAATGACTTATTTCTTAAATTCCTTAATTATTAAGATAGATTTGCGATTTTTGAATTAGTATATGTTGCAGGTGCTTTTGATTCTCTTCCATGTCTTTGTTTGCAGATCTTAAGAGGTGACTTCTTGGAGCGATGGGAAAGAAGAATTCAGCTAGCATTGGATCACAGGTAGGTCCTTTCTTCATCATAGAAAAATCGAAATTACATATAATCTAGAGAAAGTAGTTTACATTTGTCCTGTTTGTTTCTAGCTATCCTTGTGATACTAGGGAGATCTTTCTTGTCTGCAAGAACAATTTATCCGCCTAACATAGGTCCGTCCACGACGACCAGCTACACTATACCGCTTTGATAGGTGGCAAGCATAGCCTATAGCACCTCCACAGGATCAGGCATCAGAGATCTTAGCAGATATGGAACACAACCTGGAGAGGTTAACCATAGACATTCCTGAGACATGAACAGATGGCATTCCTCTCCGCCTTCAGAGACATGTTACGGGTGTTCCAAGACCATTTAGGATATTTCTGCGCAAGGTGGTGCGTGCCATAGTCTATTACCATGATCATCATCACAGATAGTGGATGATCATCGTGGATTGACATTTTTTATTTTTTGTATTTGTATCTATTAGATCATAAGGTGTTTGAATCTATGATCACAGACGATGTAATATTTTTTGAAAACAAACCTATCTATACTAATGAAAATACTACTTTCTCTGAGTATCTTGCTCAACATGGATTGAATGTTGTTTTGGTTTACTATGTTAATGTTGCAAAATGTCTATTTAGAACATGATTAGCTAATGCATCGGCCAATGTGTTTAAATTTCTTGAAATATGTTGATATTCGATGCAATCAAATTGTCATTCCAATAGACGAACCTTCAAAAATAATCTCAATAACACTGGATTTCTAGTCGCAGATACCCTATTTAAATGTAATACAATGAGTTATGAATCCAACCTAATGATCAAAGGGCGAATACCAAATGAAATGGCATCAGATAATAGCTCAGTGACTGCACTATATTCTGCAATATTGTTCGTTGTTTGACCAAGGCATACCCCATGCATAGAAACTAACTCATCGGTGGGTGAATAGATAACCCAAGCTACGGAAGAGATATTCCATGTACTACGATAGGCACCATCAGCAAAACCAATGTATGTTTGAAGGGATGTCAACATCTGCAATATTAAGAGTAATCAAGATAAGCAGAGATAGTGGTAACATCAAAACTAAACTAGGCACACTTATCTAATCTAAGGCACACTATTCTAAAAAGTAACTATTGTACAAAATAGATCTTCATACGAAACTCAAGCATAATATCTCTTAAGATAAAGACCATTTATGGGCTTATCTAAAGAGACCCTGTCATAATCAGTCAATTCCTAGGCTCCTTTTGCAAGCACACACTTGACAATGTAGGGACCATGCCACATCGGTTCGAATTTTCCAGCGCCTAGCTTATCGTTAGCTTCATTGTATACTAAGACTAGGTCACCTTCTGAATAAACACGAGGAGTAACACTTTGATCATACTAAGCTTTTGCAAGTTTATTATGAGCTTCGATAGCCAATGCAGCGGTGCGTCGAGTCTCATCTAATTGTGTTAAGTAAAAAAAATGTTTTTCCTCTTTAGAGGAAGCTGGTAACAACTCAATGGCTAATTTGAGTTACAGTATTTCGCATTCAATTGGTAAAAAAACTTCTAAACCATAGACAAGTTGAAAAGGAGTGAACCCTGTAGCAGTTTTTGTTGAGGTTCAGTATGCCCAGAATGCCGGAAAAAACATGGTATGCCAATTCGATTTATGAATTCTGATAATCCGTTTAATCATGGTGGTTAAAACCTTATTGACAGCTTCAACTTGACCATTGGCATGCGGGTAATATGGAGTAGAATTATCATGGCGTAGGCCAAGTTGATCGGAAAGTTAGGTCATCATAATATTTCGAAAATGACTCCCATGATCTGTCATAATAGCTTGAGGTACACCGAAACAAGTAATCACATGATTGAAGATGAAAGTAGCTGCAGTTTTTCCATCTGCCATGAATGTAGGCATCGCCTCAGCCCATTTGGTAAAATAATCTACAGCAAGAATAATATACCCATGCCCCTCGGTTGAGTGAGGGTTACATGTAATGAAATCAATGACCCATTTTGCAAAAGGACCGACAGCAATGATTGGGTGAAGAGGAGTTGGAGGTGCACGCATCTTTCGATCAAAAATTTGACAGTTGTGGTATTTTTAGACTGTAATAATACAATATTTGAATCACGACGACAAAAAATAACCATCGCGCAATATCTTTTGGGCTGTGGCAAACCCAGAAATATGACCACCACACGCGCCAGAGTGGCAATCATTCAAAACTCTTTCAACCTCTTCGTGAGTTATAGAACGTCGAAATATCCGCACCACGATGATAAAGAGTGTCTCCAACAATATTATATTGTTGGGATTGATATTGGATTCTCCTTAAATCTGAATGTGAAAGCTCCGGGCTAAAGGTTTGGGTTTGAAGATATATGATGATATCTCCATACCATGGATCTAATGTACTGATAAGAAACAGAGATTCATCTGCGATGGGATTATCTACCACAGTTTATGTCTAAGTATTGGGAAAGTCACACATAAGCTCGGCAAACACCAATGATTTCTTTGATTTAGATTTCTTGAATTCCAAATCAAACTCTTGTAGGATGACAATCCATTTAGAGTATTTGCCCCCGAGTAATTGTTTTGTCAAAATATACATCATTGGGTTGCAATTAGATATCATATTTATTTTACGTAACAATATGTAGTGACGAAATCGTTTGACAGCTTGGACTGCTGCCATCGCCAATTTCTTCACATGTGAATATTTAATTTCCATCGGGTTGAGATTCCAACTTAGATAATATATCACATGCTCATTGTGAGATTCATCCTCTTGAACAAAAACCATTCCAATGGTGGAATCAGAGGTAGCTAAGTATAAAAAGTAGTCCTTGTGATAATTGGGGGGATGCAACAACGGTGCATGGGTCAACGCGTGTTTTAATGCATCAAAAGATTTATCAGCAATCTCATCCCAAATAAAAGGAACACTTTGTTTTAACAAACGGGTAAAACCTTTTGTCAAACTCAGCATATTTTGGGATAAACCTACGTAAAAAAAATTATTTCCCTTGCAAACTTTGGAGTTGGCGAAGTGTGGAAGGAGGAGGTAAGTTGATGATGGACTCAACCTTCGAGGGGTCGACACGAATACCATCTTTCGAAACGATGAATCCTAGTAATCGTCCTGATTGCACACAAAAAACACATTTGTGCATGTTATCACAAAATTGCACATGAAAGGCTGCTAATCAGACAATCTCATGTAACTATTTCAAACCAATATTTTGACTGAGGCTTACCCTCCTCAGTCTGAGAGGGCTCTCTCAAAGGTTAATGATATTGAATAAAGATGTATATGGCTAACTCTATTTAGGAAATAACTTGCTTATGATGAGTGTAGGTTGAAAATCATATCATTAGGTATACATTAGGCTTATGGAGTCAATCATTTCAGTAATTCAATGAGTTCACTTGACATGGAAGCTAAGGCAGGTCTGATTTTTTAGTAATAGGACACACACATATGAAACAGGAAAACACACAGTCAATTCATCTATAAAGGAAGTCAGAGCATTGTAAGAATGAATTCTGAGTATTATAAATGAAAACCATTGCAAATGAGATACATAAAAGGTATAGATAAGATAGGAAAACACTAAAAAATCATTCAGAATCTTAGCTTGGTCAAGTAACAGATCTCTGTATTGCTAAAATAGTCAATTTACAATAAGCTGCAATTTTGCCAAAAATCTCCAACCCTTGACAAATTCGACCCAATGGCCTTTAATAGAGTTGTTACATCATGATATGATCTGCCTGCAGGCTAGATACATCGAATTTTTGCCTAATGACACCTTGCATAACCATAAAACATCAAATTAATGACAAACATACACCTATCCTACTTGACAGTCCTATTCCTACTAGGACTCAGACTACTCCTTATTGCCTTTAACAACCTTATCTACTAAACAATTACATTCTTTGACAGGTATGCTATCACATGTTTGAATTTATATGACGGGATTCATCACTTTATGACCAATTAACTGACCTCCTCAAAACTAGGAAACAAAACCCTGTTTTTTAGGCAAATGGTCTTCTTCTTCCACGAATACTTTGGCTGTCAATTTGCCTTCAATTCGTGGTCCTTGAGTGTTGAATAAATTCTTGTCATGGTCTTTAGCCCTTCGATAATCTCCAGATGTCCAAAAGGTACTCCAAAACCTGCTAAAAAGGCTGAAATAAAGTGCGCTATGAAAGTAATGCAGTTTTGTAGCGCACTTTCGTAGTGCTGCAAAACATGCCTTAAACCTCAAAGTTCTTGATTATTTTCTTTATCATAGTGTTCATCATCATTAAACACATCTCCTATACGAATTACACCTCTTGATAGCATTCCAAACTGGTCCAAAAATTCAAAAGAGTAGCTACAGCAGTTTCGTAGCGTTTTGTTGCCCTTCAAGCCTAGAGGCGCTACGAAACTGCTAAAAAGTGATGAAAATGCAGTTTTTTGTGTAATTTTGAAAATTGAACCCTTTTAGTGCCAAAATATTGTCTTTAATCATGTCATTAGCCTCAATCAACCATAAACCAACTTACCTTATGCTCCTTGAGGCATTTCCTCCTCATTTACAATTGGTTGAGCTATTGGCTCTTCAATTACAGTCATTTTAAGCCCTTTTTTCTCTAATTCTTCGTGAATCAGTCCAAGTTTCTCTTGAAGGTCTTTAACCTGGTCTTTCAATCTTCTATTGGTGGCTTTCAACTGTGTGTTCATCCTCCTGACATGTTTGGCTTCTTTCCTTGCTGGAATTGTCCATTTGATGAGTTGTTGTGTGTTGTCCAAAGTCTTAGAGACATTGTCCACTTGTTCTTCCCAAATTGCCTTCTCTTTTTCAAATTGAGTCTTTTCTACACTATGTTTTCTTGCTTCTTTTTCAATTTCATGATTTGCCACTTTCAATTTTTCTTCAAGCAGCTGCAACTCTGTTTTTTCCATCACCTTCTCTTTTCCCTTTTTAGATTTGCTGACTGTATCCTTATTTGGAGGTGATGAAAGGTCAATAAACTCTTGAGGTGGCTGAGCTATGTCAGTGAGTGGTTGGACTTATTTATTGCTCTCTAATAGCTTCCTAGCATGCCTTGTCATAGGATTTCTTGCTTGGAACATGAAGCCTGCATCTTCTCGCTCAAACTCTAATTTCTTTGCAGATTTAGCCTTCTTTAACTTCTGCCCATATTCCTCTATAAACTTAGCTTGAACAATAGGATTTTCCTCAATGTCAATGGCATGTAAAATATCTTATAGATTTCCCTTGGCTTCTGCTCTGTCTTCTACAGCCACTGTCTTATCTTCTAAAACCATTGTTTGGCTCCTATTTATCCTTTTGGTTCCTTTTTTACTGACAATTTGTTTCTGTTTTGCAGGTTTGACCACCTTTGACTTCTGTTTTTTAGGTGGGACATTGGTGTGTCAAGACTCTGCATTTGCTCTGGCTCCTTCATAGTTGGCTTACTTGATTCTACTCTTGCAGGTTAATTTGGTTTTGCTACCAATGGTTGGCTTTGTTCTGCTGCTAGTGGTGATGGAATTTTCCTAGGTTTAGGAGTTCTTGAAGGTGTAAGAGCATCTAGCTCAAAACCACTAACAAACAAGAATGAGGACTAGTCTCTCCCTAACCTTTGAAGTTCATATAAGACCAATAATTTCATTAAACCATGATGAAATAAAGAAGTCTCACTCCCCTAAGACTTTGCCTGCATCTTATCTGCCATTTTTTCCAAACTTCTATGCAAATAAAAAGATAGATCAAGGGAAATCTTACCAGTAAAGTGTAGAAGTAATTTGAAATTATATGAATACACTTTGTGGAATCTCCCTTCACATGTAAAGTAGTTTTGGATGATGAGCAGCAATTTTGAATAGTTGTCTTTAATGTAGCTTCTTGGAACAGCATTGGTGAGGTCCATTTCAGAATGTTCTGGCTTCATAAACTCTCTGCATGGCTCTATGTTAAACTTGAAACCTTTGAACCAGTTCTTCTGACCTCCTGGAATCTCTATAACAGCATCGATAACCTCTGGTGTGATGTACACATTGAGTATTCCCACTTTAGTGGTTGTTCCATTGAAATTCATAGCAAACTCCGTGGACACCTGCGTAGGACAACCCTGTAATTTCTCACAAAACTGTAGGCAACCTACTCTTCTGAAAGATTCTACTATTGTTGGGTCTTCATTAATCAAATTCATGTCTACAGGTTCATATCTTAGGCATTGTCCACCCTTGTGTGTTTTTCTTTTCTCTGCCATAGTTTCTCTAAGAATTATTTAGCCTCGCTTGATGAGTTTGCAGGCTCACTTGATGGTGTTCAAAGTAAACCTTTGAAGAAACCAACCACAACTTTGGCTTAGTACAATAGCTCTCCAGAGCTCAAATATTACGCAAGGAGGAAAAATAAATGAGAATGATTGAATTACGAAAGGATTTGAAGTTTAAATGTCTTCTCGTGACTCAATTATGACTTATACATTACCTAAACTGGCCATGATGACTGCAGACCTGAGAAAGTACCTTGATTTTATCCCTCCATGACTCGAAAGCATCTAACTTACCCTTTACCAAATGATTTCTGACACCTAACAACTAGACTGACAAGATAGATAGGAAATCGCGCTTTCGTAGTGCTTTTAGTGTTAATTTGACTGTTTTCGCTACGAAACTATCAGTAGTTTCGTATCGAAAAGTGACATTTTGCAGTGCAATACGCTACGAAAGTGTGGTTTCTTGGCTAATTTGGCATTTTTGGTACAAAAAATTTGGAAAATGAAATATTTTAGAGAATGACGAATGATGTGACATGAAAGAGTTTGAACATGAGTGGGTTTAGACCTTAGGATCAACTTAAACCATAAAAATTTAATATTTCCCTTGACCAGAATTAAAAATGAAACCTACAACCCTCTTTTGACACATGAACTTATTTAACCTTGTCAAAATGATGTTTCAATTTTTTTGGGTGATAACAGTGCGGGTTCAAACGAATCTTGTAATGCCTACATCTCATGAAACTAGCTCTCAAGTGTGTATGATGGTCTTCTCTACGTAAAGAGTGAGCAGGTAAGTCATCCAGATAATGTTGTACAATATTTTGATATCATGAAAAGTGTAAGACATAGCCCTTTGAAAAGTTACACCAACATTTTTTAATCTAAAAGGTAATTTGCAATAAGCAAATGTTCTCTAAGGACATATAAACGTAGTTTTTGGTTGATCGGCAGGGAGTATGTTGATTTGATTAAACCAGGAAAATCCATCCATAAATGAGAAAATTTCATTTCCGACACAATCATCGATAATTTGGTCGATATAAGGGGTAGGATAATTGTCTTTTGGACATGCTTTATTAATTTCCCTATAATTGACACATACTCGTATAGTCCCTTGTTTCTTTGTAACGAGAACTATATTAGATACCTAAACTGTCAATGGAATTGGATAAATAAATCCTGCTCGTAATAACTTCTCAACTTCGACTTTAATATCAGTAGCTTCCCGCGGATGTATTGGACGTAATCTTTGTCTAATAGGCTTGGAATCCGGGTGTGTCTTAATTTCATGAATTACAATCTTTGGATCGATTCCTGGCATCTCTTCATAACAACAGGAAAGTATATCTCGGAATTCTTGAAATAGGGCTTTGTATGTGTTAATCTCTTCCATCGTACAAGAAGCACCTATATGAATGTTTTCAATAATTCCAGGTTTAACTAATATGTCGATCGCAACTGTTGTAGAAATATTTCCCAAATTAGTTTCAAAATCCGAATGTGTAATCGATATGGGATTATGTGGTTCCTTGACATAATCAATTGTAAAAATAGACGAAAAATCTTTTTCAAACCTATCAAAAATCAGGTAAAAATGAATATCTGTGATGGAGATCATCCCTGGGTAATTCATCAGTGTGAAACACATGTTGAAAGGGATCGAAAAGTGATGTCAAGGCTGAGCTTGATAGAGAAGAGGATTATTCGGTGATCACAGTAATTTGATTAGGAGCAGTTGAAAGTGTGTCAGAATACGATTGTATTGCCACATATTCCATTCAAAAGGACTCAAAGGCATCTCGCCATTGAAGAGTCCAGTTCTGATGCTGAAGGCACTATCCAAGTGTCATCGAATGGTATAGTGCTTGATGAGATCATATTGATGTTGGAAATGGTACACGGTATGTTGGGTGGAGGCATAGAGAAAGTTCCCATTAAAGCGAAGTCTTTTACTAAATCTACAAAACATCTTCATATGGGATAGTCGTTTTTCCAATGTGTTGGATATTGTCTGTAGACGCAAGGTCTGTTGAATAATATGACAACTGATCGATTTTCACAATATTTCCTTTATGAGGAAACATGATTAATCGAAAGATTGAGGAAACGACAAAAGTCATGGCATAAGACCAGCTACGACCCAAAAGAAGGTTGTAATCAAGAGGGGCATCAACAACTTCCACATCTAGATTAAAGGTTTTACCTTCTACTTCTATAGGTAGATCCTGGAGTATTCAGTAAGGATGAAATCCTCTTCCATAAAAGGCTTTAAGGATTGTTGGGTATTGGTTGAGTGTTGGAGAACTGAGAGATTTCCAACAGTTTAACGACATTATACATGTGGATTCCCCCTCGTCAATAACAATACGAAAAACTCGTATGGATTTGACTAATATTGGTATCTGAAAAGCCATCTTATGAGGGAGTCTTGGTGTAAAATTTTCTATAACAAAGACCATGAGGTTAGAATCCTGAGGACCAATAGCTCTGATCGCTGATAATAGTAATTTCCTTTGTGCTGGAAAAGATTGTAGCACTTCTAAGGCCGACATTGCTGAAGGGGATATCGCCAAATCTTCAACAATGTTGTAATTCTTAGCAGCTCTTGCATGTGGATTGAAAACTGACTTTCGAAGTACACCTTTAGTAAGCAGTTTAATTACTAGATCAAGATTAGGTTTCTCGATGTGAAGTGGATCGGAAAATTAAGGAGATATAGTTGGTGTTTGACTAGAATTTTCTGTCTCTTTACCAGTTACAAGATTTTTAGTTCCATAGTCTTGCGATCGCGTTGCAACCATAACCTCAGACATCATTAAAATATCTGTTGATGAATTTGAAGAAGATCTAATCCAGATTTATGCAGGAACGCAACAGAATAAACATATAACCATAAATACAAATATGTGGCAGAAAAAATCACTTCATTTCATTAATATCAAAGAACTGAAATTTGCTTACAGACAGAATGGAAATAAACTAGCTAGGGCACTGGTAGCTATCTCTGAGAAGAGATGTGGTGGCTACAGGCCTCTGAACTCAGTTACAATGAGGCTTGAGGGCCTATTTATTATTTAGAAACAATGGAAAACCCTAAACATCCAAAACTCTAACCCTAGGAGATGAATCACCAAAACTATGGGCCCCGTTTGGGTAAATTGGTGTTTCAAATTCCCGAGGACGTAACTTTGGCATACGATCTCCATTTGACGCAAACCATACCTCGTTAGAAATATCTATCTAAGGACTACAAATTTTGAGTGAGAAACATGGGTCCATTGGTCCATGGACCCATGTTTCTCCTGGTTTTCCCAAAAAATGTCATTTAGGGCCTCAAAACGACTCTGGAAGTTCAGGACCCGAAAAAACTGCTAAAAATAGTAAGTTGTGCCGAAACTGAAAGAGAAAATGGTGGGGCCCTAAGTGAAATAGGCGGGTGACCACCAATATCCACCTATATCATTCCTTCCCCCTTAGGAAGCAATGGTCCCCATTGCGTTAAGTTCTTCCATGAGATGAGGAAACTTCTGCTGAACTTGGTCCCTGGTGAACCACTTTCCTTGGTGCAGGAGTTGGCCCGCTTAGACAACCCGATACAGTTGGATCTTCTGTTGGTGAGTGTTCTTGATTTTCATGTCCATGGTACAATCTGTGGTGGCCTGTTCCATGCAGTCCGGGTTTAATTCTGTTGGTGTGAGATGTTCTGCAATGTCAAAGGTGTCTAATAGAGGTGGGAAGTAAGTACGAAGGCGGTCCACATTGAATATTGGGTGCAGACCAAGGAATGTTGGAACATTGAGCTCGAAGGCATTGTTACCTACAGCCTTGGTTATGGTGTACGACCCGTATCGGAGCGGGCGAAGCTTGCGGTGAGGTCCAGTGAGGCGCTCCTTCTGCAAATGTAGCCACACTTTGTCACCCACCTGGAAGTTGTGTGGCACCCGATGTTGATCATGGCGTTGCTTGTACTTAGCATTAGCTCTGTCCAATATGTCATGAACTTGTTGGCGGATGTGTTGAATGCGCTCGATGAAGCTATTTTATTTGTCACTCTTCTGACTGGACATGAGCCGAATTGGCCTGAGTAGCCGCAAATGGCATGGCTACATCAATGGGACATAGTGGCTGGAATCCCAAGCCCACCTGAAAGGGGCTGTGGCCGATTGAGTTGTGGAGAGCCCGGTTATAACTGTTTTGTACATAGGGAAGGCTCTCGTCCCATGTGCGTGGATGCTTAGAATTGTACATGCGCAGAATGTGTACAATCATTCAGTTGACGACCTCTGTTTGGTCATCTGTTTGGGGATGGAAAGTTGTGGACTTGGTGAACTTGGTGTCCAGCATTGACTAGAGGCTAGACCAAAATGTG
Source organism: Pinus albicaulis (assembly GCA_034641835.2). NCBI lineage: Eukaryota > Viridiplantae > Streptophyta > Pinopsida > Pinales > Pinaceae > Pinus > Pinus albicaulis. Next base: position 61,957,370 of record CM076576.1, read on the forward strand.
CTGAGGAACCTGCTATCCCGATCTGATATGATAGACTGTGGGATCTCAAAGTGCACCCACACTTGTTCAAAGAAGAGTTTAGCAGTGGCTTCTACTGTGATATTCTTCTTGCAGGCTGCCATAATGGCCATCTTCGAGAATCTATTGACGACCACGAAAACACAGTCATTTCCATCCTTACTAGAAGGCATACCTGACATGTAATCCATGGAGATGGATTCCCAAGGTCCACTAGGGGTAGGTAGCAGAGAATATAGGCCTTGTTTCTTGATGGTCAGTTTGGCAATGGCACAAGCAGTGCAGGATCTGATGTGCTTCCCGACATCCTTTCGAAGGTTCGGCCAATAGAAATACTTTTGTAGTACTGCTATTGTTTTATCGAGCCCAAAATGCCCAGCGACTCGACTACAGTGTGCTTCCCATATCATCTTGGTGCGCTTGCTTGAAGGAACACAAAGGTGTCCCAGGTGACATAAAAGTGCATCTTGGAGGTGAAAATTTGGAACTTGCGTACCCCCAAGAGTGCCTTATATGTGTGGCCGAATTCTGGGTTGCTCTCGTAGAGAAGTGGCCAATCAGAAGTCTCGTTCCCACAAGAGTTGAGAACAGTGGTGAGCGTCACGATCACTGGTCGGCTGAGATATTCTGCAACATTATTGGTGCTACCCTTCTTATACTTAATGTTCAGATGAATCTATTGCAGATATGTGGACCACTTCTGATGGCAATCATTCTGCAACTTCCCTTATGTCTGTATGAACTGCAAGGGCCAGTGGTCTGTGTGGATTATTGTTTCCTTCCCCAAAATGTAATGCTTCCATTGTCGACAAGCTTGCACAATGGAATACATTTCTTTGTCGTAAGTGGGATACTTGCGAACTGTGTCAGACAATGTCTCACTGTGATATGCCACTGGATGTCCCTGTTGAGTAAGAAACGCCCCAATAGCATAGTCAGAGGAATCTGCCTCGATCTCAAATGGCTGTTGCAAGTCTGGTAATGTGAGCACTGGGGCAGAACAGAAGCGATCCTTCAATTCCATAAACAACTTCTGTTGAGATTCTGACCAAAAGAATTTTTCTCTCGCTCCTCCATTGACTCAAGGGCCAAGTAATATGAGAGAGTCCCAACATGAACCTACGGTAGAAATTAGCAAGACCCAGAAAGTTGCAAAGCTCTGTTATAGTGGTTGGGGTTGGCCAATCCCGAATGAATTGGATCTTGGTTGGATCCACATGCACCCCCCTTTCATCAATGATGTATCCCAGATATTAAACCTGGGTCATGCCAAAAGTGCACTTCTCCAAATTGGCACACAACTTGTGTTGCCGCAGTGTTTAAAGGACTTGTCGGATGTGGTGGAGGTGCTCATCCAAAGTCTGGCTAAAGATCAGAATGTCATCCAAGCACACCACTACAAATGAGTTGGTGAATGGCCGCAAGATTTCGTCCATCAACCTCATGAAGGTTGTGGGAGCATTCGTCAACTCGAAAGGCATGACCAGCCATTCGAAAAGGCCTTCCTTGACTTTGAAGGCAGTCTTCCACACATCAGAGGGTTCAATTGGTACTTGGTGATACCCAAACTTTAAGTCGATCTTGTTGAAATATGTCGCCCCTTTGAGTTGGTCCAGAAGGTCATCAATCCATGGGATCGGGTACCTATTCCGAACAGTCATCTTGTTCAGCGCTCGATAGTCAATACAAAGTCTCCACGTCCCATCCTTCTTCTGTACCAACACGATCAGGCTCCCACAGGGCGATGAACTTGGTCGGATGTGACCTTTCTGCAGTAGCTCCTGAATTTTCCTCTTGATTTCATCGTTCTCCATAACAGAGCACCGATAGATCGGTCCATTGGGTAGTGGCGAACCTGGGGTCAGATCAATTAGGTGCTCGACCTGACAGCGCAAAGGAACCCCTGTGGGTGAGGTGAAGATGTCCTCGTACTCCTCCACAACCTTATCCATTTGTTGTTGTCGTGCAGAGGAGCCCTGTCTGGAGGTCGTGGCCACAGTCTTCTTCTTGCCCTAGGAGCGGATCATCAGGAAAATGAATTTCCTGGTTTGGGAAATGAGATTACTGTATTGTTTTGCAGTAACCAAAGAGATTATTAGCGGCAGGAGGTGGTACCTCTGGTATCCTGTACAACTTATTTCCCAAAGTAACAATAACAGCGCAAGGCCGAGACTCATACACAGCATGACGCTTCCACAAGTATGGTTTTCCTAATAATACATCAAAAACATCAATAGGAGCAACATCACATAATAGCTCATCTGTGAAGGGCTTGATGCTATAGGGAAGGCGGCACTGTTGGCTGACGCGGAGATCTCGTCCTTGGTGAAGCCACCCGATGGTGTATGGATGTGGGTGAGCTGTGGTTGGCAAGCCCAACCGCTTCACTATTGGCTTCACGAAATGGAGGTTCTTAATTCCAGCTAACACAATGAAGATAACGCTCTGCCTCCTTACCCACATCTCTCATCTCTGGGAGTGGAAGAGATGCTCCTCCTCTCGATCCTTTCCTGCCTTCCTTTGATCTTCATAGTGGCAATAGCATGCTATGCCAGATCAGCTAACGATTTCCTTTTCACTTTCTTTGTCGTGGCTCTCCATTCGTATTCAAGCATGCATCCGACTTAAGCCCTCCCTCAACCACTAGACTACTGCCCACATCATTCATTGTGAGTGGAGCTCTTATGGAACTCACACCATTTTGCTTCGCATCTTTCTTGGGCTTGTAGAAAGGATTCTCTTTATTTATGGCTGACAGGTTGTCTTGAGCCACCATGCCTTGGCTCTGTCCTTTGTTCTGCGGTTTGGGAGCACCTTTCCCTTGCTTTTGATTCGCAGATCCAAAGTCTCGCTTCTTCTATTTGAATTTCTGCTCAATCTTGGCAGCATACCAGTATGCCATACCAAGCGAGGAGATGTTGAGGAACTCCATTTCCTCCTGAATGTATCTGTGTAGACAACTATGATACTTTAGCACTAGATGTTTCTCTAAATCTTTGATACCCAACTTTGTGCACAGGGTATGGAACAGATTCGTCAGCTCATGCACATCTTGATCCCTTTGTTGTTGCAGCGTGGTCCATTGTATGTACTTGTCCCCATAGCTCCCCACGGGATAGTACTATTCCTTGATGGCGTCTCAGAAAGAATTCCAAGTTGGTACGGCTAAGAAAAGAGAGGGTTATGTCTGGTCCTTGTTCTCACAGTAGGTTTCCCACTAGTCCTTGACATGGGGGGTAGCTTTGAGGAGTGCAAAAATAATCTTCTCCCGGTCGGAAAAGTCATGAACCGAGAAATATCCTTCTAATAGATTTAACCATCTATCTACATCATCTACATCTATTTGACCCTCAAATATGGGAATGTCAAAATTTACTTGTATCTTAAAAGGAGTCGCACCTCCAGAGTGGCTGCTGGATGCAGATGCGCCGCCGGTGGGTAACCGTTGAAGGATCTGGGCAAAGTTATCCATCATTGCATTCCTTTGTTTTTCGAGGGCCTCCTCGAGCAATATTTTGATAGGATCTCCTGCTCCCTCATCTTTATTTTTGTCCCCCATGGGCGTCCTTCGGGGTTTTTGAGGCTGATCTTGCAAAGGTTTCACCAGATCGAGCCCTAACTCCTTATACCCCGACCTCGTTGGGGACATGCAAAGAAGGATTGAGAAAAAGCAGACCGCTTTGATACCACTAATCCGAATTTATGTAGGACTGCAATAGAATAAATATATAACCATAAATACAAAGATGCAGCGAAAAAATCACTTCATTTCATGAATATCAAAGAATTGAAATTTGCTTACAGACATAATGGAAATAAACTAGCTAGGGCGCTGGTAGCTATCTCTGAGAAGAGATGTGGCGACTACAGGCCTCTGAACTCAGTTACAATGAGGCTCGAGGGCCTATTTATTATTTAGAAACAATGGAAAACCCTAAACATCCAAAACCCTAACCCTAGGAGATGAAGCACCAAAACTATGGGCCCCATTTGGGTAAATTGGTGTTTCAACTTCCCGGGGACGTAACTTTGGCATACGATCTCCATTTGACGCAAACCATACCTCGTTAGAAAGATCTATCCGAGGAATACAAATTTTGAGTGAGAAACATTGGTCCATGGACCCATGTTGCTCCCAGTTTTCCCAAAAAATGTCGTTTAGGACCTCAAAAAAACTCCGGAAGTTCAGGACCCGAAAAACTGCTAAAAATAGTAAGTTGTGCCGAAACTGAAAGAGACAATGGTGGGGCCCCAAGGGGAATAGGCGGGTGACCACCAATATCCACCTAGATCAAGATCCTATCATTTTGCTATCTTGAGTGGGAAAAATATCCTTCAAGACAGCGGGTGTGGGTGAACCTTTGACAAACTTAGAGACCTCGAACCGATGCAGACACACTTTAGTATAGTGATCCTCGTCACAGATAAGACAAGGGCAACGAGGTTTTTTTTTTCATCATTTGGTTCATTATTTTCGGTTTTCTCTTTGGAAGATGTGGTTTGTTTGTTTTTATTCTTTCCTTTCTTCTTATTACCATTTTTAGATTTAGATTTACATGAGTCTACAACATGAATGTCGACAGAAGTTTCAAGGGAAGAATCTCCTCTTGGTGAATTTGGTAAAGTTATGATAGGAGAAGTAGTTTTGGAGGACTTCTTCTTACTCTTATTAGCACTAATTAAACAAATTACACCGTCTATAGCATGAGAACCTGAAGTAGTTGCAGTTAGTTGACCTGGATGAGGTAAGTCAAGAATATTTTCGTATAAAGTACCAGACTATGTAAATACAGGCTCTAAGTACTATGCTTGAGCTATGACCTATTCTTCTGTAACAACACCTCCCTTAGCCACATCTTCAGTGATCTTTGGAAGTAATGATTTGATGAACCATTCTACCAAAATCTGATCTGGAATAAAAAACTTTCACTAAACATCGTCTACGTCTCCATTCATGTATGTGATCTGAAATGTATGTAGATGTAGACTGTTTTAACGAAGTTAAGAGTTTCATACCATTGTCGTATTGGACTAGCAACTGAAATTGTGTTAAGAAAGTTGTTGCTAACACATTGAAATTGTTGAATGAGCCACGTGGTAGTTCAATATACCATTTTGTAGCTAATCCTACCAGTGTTCTTTGAAACAATCTTAATTGAATGGAATCATCGATTAAAGAGTTGGATGCGCACCAGAGGTGGTAAGTCATGACATGGTTTGAGAGGTCTTCTCTAGATTTACCTTTGAACTTAGTAATATCACTAGGCAACTTATTCGGCATTGGCGGCCAAAACGAAAGATAATAAATTGGATCGTTCGTTAGGCACGACAAATCTGGTAAATACAAAGTTGTAATAAATGGTAACCAATGGTTAGGGTGCTGTTGAGAAAATTGATGACCTTGCGGAACGAGACCAGTACCAGGAGGAGGATATCCAGGATACCCTGGAATAGCCTGTGCAGTTGGGATTGGAATGCCTCCTGGATAACCAGAATTAGTTGTACCATATTGAGGTTGAGATGGTATCTGATATGTGTAACCAGGGTACGGTTGATGCTAGTATACTAGAGTTTATGCTACAGGTCCGTATTGATACTGCCCTTGATATGGTTAATAAACAAATTGACCTGTATAAGGTTGACTTGTTATAATCATACTTGTACCAGGTTGTCCCGCAGACATTTGAACAGTAGTCCGAACTGTGGGTCCAGGTTGATGAGAAGTGATTTGAGGGATCGGTTGTAATACTTGGGGGGTTGTAGAAATAGGGGCTGCAAAAATTCCAGGGATAGGTGTGGTAGGTTGTTGAACAGAAGTTGATGCAGCAGTTTGAGGTGGAGTTCTAGGTGTACTCAGACCAGGTTACTGAACACTACTAGGTGCAAATACTTGAGGTATAACTTGAAGCGTAGGTTGGGAGGTTGCTGGATTTGAGTGTAAGCAACTGGCTGACCAGGCTGATTATAAGGTACTTGCACATTAGGTTGAATTTTTTTTTGATTGATATGGATCTCCCATTGAAGGTTGTGATGCGTAAGATGGACCATAACTAGGTTGATAATTTGGAATGTAAGTTTGATAGTTGGCTGGATAATTTCCACTAAAAGATTGACCTCCCTGAAACAATCGTTGTTCATGATAAAACTGCGGCCCCAAAGGAGGCTGTTGTCCTTGGAAAGATTGTTGCCCTGGGATAGGGTATTTCCCTTGAAGATGTTGTGGCCCTGGAATAGAGTATTTTCCTTGAGGTATGTACTACCCTTGCGGTATATACTGCCCTTGACATTTTGCCCCCCCCCGGGTGGTAAATTGCTACCTTGATGGTATCCCCCAGGCGGTAAATTACTACCTTGAGGTTGGCCCCAGGTGGTAAATTTTCTACCTTGAGGGTCAGGATTAGGGATATTTCTAGACATCATGTAGACTTGTTCCGTGTTCAAATTTTCTGTATGAGATTCATTAGGACCAGGTGATTGTACTAGTTTTTTGGGAGATGGATATGCTCCTGAGAAAGTACCAAAAAGCGACTGGTATCCTAAAGGAATAGATGGACCACCATACAAATATGTTTCTGGTGATGCAAAAAACATGGATGATTCACCAGACATGTTTAATGAAGGTCTGTAATTACCTCTTGGTATGGCATAAAAAGGAATACGGGGTAGCGAATAGTTGAGACCAGAATTGTGTAGAAAGTCGGTTAACTGAGAATACCAAGGATCTTGTTTGAAAGGGCTATAGTAAATCGATTCACTTAGCCTAAGATCTAAAGATTCTTAACGTGAAGGAAGAAGAACTTCTTCTTCTGTGTTAGTAATCTCTTCGATGCTAATGAGGCCAAGAGGAAGGTTCTCAGTGATGTGAAACTTCACTCGAGGTGAATGAGGACGACCAGGGATTGGGGTTATGAACTCCGAAGTAGGCTCATATGTAGGAGGTTCAGTTTTTGGTTCAAAAATTTTAGGCTCAACAACTAATAATTCACTAGTTGTGGAAGCAAGTTCAACTAGTTCAAAAATTGTTAGTTTTCTTTGAGAACTTTCAGCTATTTGAGGTTGATATACTTCGTAATCAGGATGTATAATTACTGATGTTTCCTCTTGTTCAGTACCTGATGGTTGTCCTTTCTCATATTTAAGCTTTTCTAACGGGCTTGGTGTGTATTCAGGGGGTTTCCCCTGCATTCTACGGGATTGTCTCGGTAATTCAGCCATGATTAAATGTTTAACACGCGAAATCAAAGAAAAGTTCAACAAAATAGACCTAAAGTCACCAAGGAAACAATCAAATCGAACACACGCCTACAAAATATAAGAGAGCAATCCACACATAAACATTATGTTTCCACACTAACAACACTAGTTGGTGATGAAATCCAACGTCGTATAATTCCAATGTGGAAAACTGGCAGTTGGAACTGTTACCCCAACAACCTGCTTAATGAAACAATCTGATGCAAGTATCTCTACTTATACCATCTCGAAGTGAAGAGTACCCTCCAGAAAGTCCAAGTGAGTCTAACTAACGTCTGTTCCAGGTATAGTGGGACCTTCCCCCCACTGTCAACTTGGAGAAAATCCTGAAGATTATGGTCACTAAGGTCACCAACGGGAAAAAATGTACTTGGGGGAATAGTCTACAATCTGATATGCACGCATGGGCAGAGTAACAAGCTCAATCCCCTTGAAGGCTCCTTGATATGGTTAATCCAAGGTTTTCCAACAAGTGACCCCAGGATCCTCGACAATGGTCAATTTGAGGTTTAACATTTTTAGTACGTACACATCTGCTATCTTTCCCAACAAGATAGGTATGATTACCTCATTAGTTCTGATATGATCTCGTGCTTGACTCTTTTAAGAAGAGCTTCCCAGAGCACAAATGTTGCAATTGGATTTTTCTACCGCAATATGCTACTTGTTTGTTTAAACTGTCTTGAAATGCTAAGTACAACCTGTTCCAAAACACTAGCCTATGCTATGTTGGTGGAATGAGTCCTAAAAAATGTAAAATATCTAGATTGATTTTATTAAAGCATTGTTTTTAATTTGGTTGTTGCTTAAGACAAAAGGTATGGAGTTTAAACTTCAATGATGTTTGTGACCCGACTCAAAATATGCTAAATGCATCTAAATGAGAAGTGCAACTCTTTTCTTTTCAATGAATCTTATTTAAGGGAAAGATTGAGAGATTTAACAATTTTCAAAGCACCAATTCTTTCATTCATAAACAAAATCTTTGAAAATAAGACTTTTTTGTAGAGAACTCAACTCGCAACAATGATCAATTACTCTTTTGAAATGAAATTCCTTTAACAATCAGATCAAAAACTACAAATAAATAAACAAACTTTTTTCAAAAGAAAATAATATCTAAAAAACCCTAAAAACATAAAATTCAAAATCAAAGAAAAATTAATTTTGAAGTTTATCTAGAATTTTTTGAGGACGTTTTCTCCTAGTTTCTGATCGAACTAAAAAAAATTTCTAATTATCTCAGCAGAAATGAAAATATCCAAAAATGATTTTGTGTGATATGAGGCTCTAGTAAGCTAAAAGCTCTTCCAAATTTGCAAATGAAAAAAAGATCAATTTTCATAAAAGTAAGGTTTGCAATGATCTTTAATGGCTCGGAAAGAGAATATCATCATACCAGTGAGCTGAGGAAAATGAAGGTATCTTATATGTAGCAACAATAAAGTAAGGCAAACATTCACTTATAAGATGCAAATAGGATGATAAATCACACAAATGAAAAAGTTCCTGAAAATTAATTCACACACAAGATTTGACAACTAAGATAGACTGGGGCAAACACAAAGAATTAGGTGATCTCACTCCTAAAAAGAGAATTTTTTTTTTTTTTTTTAAATTTTCCAAAGGTCCACAGTTTCTAATGGAGAACAAAGTGGTACCGCACTGTTTTGAACTAAAACTTGCAGAGGTTGCCGCACCGTTTTCTGATGAAAATCGCGAAGGCAAGGAAAAATCCAGAAAAAATAAATAATCAACTTTTCTTTTCAAGGATTCTTAAAAGTTATCTACCCAACCCAATCTTAGATAAGTCAAAATCATAAAAATCTAAAATTAAAATTGAAAATAAAGAGAGAAAACTAATTTCTATTTCCCTAGTGGAGTCGCCATTTTGTTATACGGATTAATCCCTCTCGCGGACAATAGTGATTTCCCTAGTATTCAACGAATAGCTAGAAACAAACATCCATTTGGAAGCCTTTTTCTCTGGACTAATTGCAATTCAAAATTATTATAGTAAAAGAGAGAGGACATGCCCCTATCTTGAAATCCCATGTTCGATGCAGTCTTTTATCCAGTCACTCCAAAGAGGCTTCTTCAATAAGTAGAACCTGCAATCAAAGACAAGACAAAATAATCAAAGCATCTTCAACATATAATAATCAAGAAAAGCTAATCCAACTTGTGATCAATGAGTCTAAGTATTGATGTCACTCAATAAGCACAAGAACAACTCAATGAGAAAAAGAGATCCATATGTATTATCTTGTATAAAAAGAGTAATCTTACAACCTGATGCCTTGATGTCGTACAGATTTCTCTCGAGGTCCTAAATAATCGTTCCTCCTTCATTTTGACAAGCCTTCCTCTCTGAATACCAGCATGGAGTTATGGACATAAGGGTGTGATCATTCTCATGCCAACAACAACTAGTGTAGAGAGTATGTACTATTGGGAATTTCTTCAGCAACTACAATGTATGTCTACTATGTATGTAGAATCTACTAGCTACCTAGAGACTGAAACTTGAGCTCAATTGATAGGGGAAATGGAGGTAGTTTCAGTTCCATGAAGAGGGGGATGGATTCCTCTCATGAAGGGATTTGAGCTCCATGGACCAGGGGATAAGCTCCATGAGTGGAGGGATAAATCTCGAACTGATTGCGCCTCTAGAAGCTTCCAGTTGGGAGAATATTCGACCAGCTAGGCTTCTAGAATTTACTTTTTCTTTAATTTGACTTTTTACGGGGGTTCGCAGGATTTAATAGCATAACATGTGGGGGTTGTCGTATTTTATAGACCAAGTATCTGCGAACCCACAGGAAAAGGCTAGAAAAAGTGCAGAGGTAGACTTTTAAAGGTTTTAAAGAGATTTTCTCCAATTTCAGGACTTGGTTTAGGAACATTACGGTTTTTAACTTCCAAGGGAGCACAATATAGGTAGTGATAGATCTATATGGACAGTCAAATTTTACGGTGACAAAATAACGTGTAACACTGTGCCAAAGCTTATCCCTAGGAACCGTGTCAAAGAATTTTCTAAATCTAAAAATAAAAAGAAAAAAAGAAAAAACAACAACAACAAAAGGCTTCTTTCTTTTTCTCCCAAACTTTCTCAATGATATGCCTTAAAGTTATACCATGACCAACTATGGAATGTTTAGGTATAAAACTCGCTTTCCCTTTAGCATGTTTATCTCTTTCTTCTGCCCACTTATTGATTTTATTTTCTAACATGCTTCCAAATAGCATTGCAAACAAGGGGTTTATCAATATGGTCCTGTAATTGGAGGGATTATTGATGCCACCACTCTTGAAAAGAGGCATTGCCATACTAGTTGTCCAATATGTGGGGAACCCCTGTTGTACGATGTTATTGAAGTTTTTTGTAATGGTGCAAGAATTTTTAAACCCCACTTTAGATACTTTGCTTGGAGTTCAACTAAGTCTTTTGTTTTTCCAACACCCAACTTCTTGATACCCATCTCTACCTCTTGCACCGTGAAGAGTTTTGTATCAGTGTTGCATAGTCAAACCATTTAGAAGCTGTAATATTGTTTTCAATTTGCAACTTTCTCAGTTGGAGCTCCTTCCAAAATAATTAGGGTTATTTTTCCCAAGGAATTTTAGTTCTTCTCTCCTCGAAACCATGAAATTAGCCATTTTCTTTCTTAATACATGCTTGTAAGCTTTGAGCTTTATGTTATCCTTGTTTGACTCTTTCCACATTCTCCTTTCCTTTTTGCATTCCTCGTCAAACCAAGCATTAACCAAAAAACAATAGTTTCAGACTTCTTAATTTCCACCCTTTTGCACTTTGCAAGTGTGCTTTGAATTAAATGTGTTAATTTGTGAATATGAAGGTCGTGAAATGGGATTTTATCCTTCTCAAAGAGCCTCTCTAGTGTTATTTTGAAGGTATTACAATTTTCTGGACTTAAAATAATATTTCCCTTTGGGAGATTTTGTTGAATACATTGAGTTTTTTACCTTAACGGATTCTTTCTAGTCCAAGAGAAACTTAAATAAATTGTCTTGTGATCTGATTTTAAGTCCTAAAGTTGATCTCCAATCAAAATTTCCTCAATTTTCTCACACAAAATATGCAAGCAAATTAGATAATCTACTACAGTTTCTCTATTGTAAGTATTGCAAGTGAAATTACCGTACTTTTCCCAACTATTTAAACCATTACAAATGACTAAATTGAAAGCCCCACACAGAGTAAGCAATTGTTCACCAAAGAGATTGCAACCCTTGTCCTCTGAAATTCTTTCCCACTAATGATTACTCTCTTATGTAATCCAGACAAGGTCGTAGTCTTCTTTCCAACAAAGAATGCTAGCTTGCACACTTGCAGTCCTAGCATTGAAATCATCCACTATAAGGACTTCACCTAGCTGAGAATATGTTACAATATATGCTTTTAAGGCTACAAAGGAATCTTTGTGGTCAAGCCCTCTATTTTTGTAGATTTTTTAAACTTGTGGTGCAAAATTACATGTTGCAATTCTAATGTGATTTCCATTTTTTTATATTTAAACCAAAGAAATTGTTTATTTGAGTCTTCTTTTTTCTAGCTGAATGAAACAACCTTATTTTTCTCTCATTAGTACCACGATACCCCCATGTCCTTTGTCAATCCCTACTGCCTTGTTCCACACTACCATCTTCCATTACCCTTCAAACAAAGGTGTCTTTCACCCCTCATGCGCATGTGTTTCTATGAGGCAGATTATGTCTCTATCTTCTGCAATAGGCCCTAACCTAGGTCCTCGCCTCCATGGGTAACCTATGCAGTTCCAACAAACTAATCTTAAGGAAACCTAGGCGTGACTTGATTTCTATTTGTTTTGACACACAAGACTCATAGTTGAGTCTTTGTCCCTGCTTACCCATACTGGCCTTGCTTCTTGGTTTCCTGCTAAATAGTTTGTTGCCTCTTCTTTATTATCAACTTGCTGCATTTTTTTGGAAAGAGGTCCAAACCACACTATCACAAATTTATCTTTATAAATCTACGCTCTCTTGCCCTCACCTCTTGTTGCCCGAACTGTTGACATTTTCTCCCTCCTTTACTCTTGTTGTTTTACAGTTAAATCTTCTTCTAGAAAAAAGCGAGAACCCCTCCAGGGTTGCTTATTGCTTAGAATGATATATCTATCACGCAAGCTAGCCATGATGACTTTTATGGTCTTGGCTCTCCCACCGTTAAACTTGCCTACCCTCCATGCTTGGCATATTTTTCCTTGCCATATCAATTTGTATTTCAAGAAGTCCCTTGCAAGGTCAATAGTACATTCATTTTTTCTCATTGTCTTTCACCCATTTAATAATTATGTTTGCTGCTCTATCTTGCCTTTCCTTGATTTCTCTATCTTGCATGTTGTATAAATTTGATAACTGATATGTTATACACCGAGATTCTCCTGATCACACACTATTTTAACTTCATGCACAATACAGAATCTCTTCTACCATTGATCATTAATTGTGGAAATAAAAACAATCGCATGTGCACATTAAAACCATAAACAATCACACATATGAACACAGTATTTTATGGGAAAGCTTAAAGCTGAAAACCCCAAACTATCTGTATATTATATTTCATAGAGATCATGTAACAATCATTATACAAAGCTCCTCACAAGCTCTCAGTACAATCTCCAATTGCTACACACTAAACAGGTCCGATCTAGAAAAACACATGCTCCAATCTCTGCCACCTGCTAGCCTGCCTCTACTGCGCAATCACTACTGAAGAATGGCTCTGAATGAACTCAAATTGGTCCAGCCTTGCTCATGCAATCCTCATTGGCATCTCCAATCACTGGTTGTTGCAAATCATGCAACAGTATAGTCACAACTGATAGTCACACTGCTCTTTCACCTACCTCTTCACTGGTCTCCACTGAAACTGTCCATGCACTGTATTTAACTGATGTATTCTTTAGTTGATTAATGAGTTAATAATTATTGAATTAATTAATAATTAATTCACACCACTCTCACTAGTGTATCAATCAGTTAGACTAGATACAACTAGCTCAACTATGTTTAACTCAGTTAAACTGAACACAACTCCATCAACTACCTCAATAACACCACCAAACTCTGTCACATGAGTTCTAACTGAAGTATCCATGCAATAGCTCCAATTAACCCTCAGGAATAGCGTAATTCCTTCTGTCAGCTCCTGTGCCACATCTGTGCACTTAACTGAAGTGCTCCACGAGAACAAGATAATGTTTATAGTCCAAATATTATTAAGAGCTAATAATATTCGACATATCTATTTTTAGACTGACAATCTAAAAATAGATTCCGCCCAATATGTCTGAAAATAGAATTCCATCTATTTTTTTCCAACTTGACCAACCATCCACAAATAGCATCCCGCAACTCATAGAATATGATCGACATGTCTAAAAATAGACTTGTGCCAAAAATAGCCTACGGGCCCACTTAGTGACGGCGACTTCTTTCCACTAAGCTCATCATCTTGTTGCAATATCAACACTCCCTCTCAACAAGATAAGGATTATCTGCCACCCCTATCCTGCCCCTGTGGTATTCGAATTTTCTCCTGGTGAGCGCCTTCGTCAAGATATCAGCATCCTGATCCTCTGTGGGAATGTATGAAAGTAACATGATCTTCCGCTGCACACAATCTCTAATATGATGATACCGGATGTCAATGTGTTTAGATCTATCATGAAATATTGGATTAACTGAGAGTTTGATGCAACTCTGATTATCACAATATATCATAGTAGGATCTAAGTGTGAACTGAACAACCCGACCAAGATCTTCCTCATCCATATAGCCTCACATGCAGCCAAACTCGCTGCCACATACTCGGCCTCTGCTAAAATGAGTGCCACGAATCTCTGCTTCCTGCTGTACCAAGAAACTGCTGTCGACCCGATACTGAAAATCCCTCCAGATGTGCTCTTTCTATCCGTTGGGCTCCCTGCCCAATCTGCATCCGTGAAGCCACACAGCTTCACCTCATCCGACTGTCTGTACCATAATCCATATCCCGATGTGCCTCTGAGATATCTCAATACGTGCTTTCCTGCCTTCCAGAAGAGCTTGGTAGGATTAACCATAGCTTGTGAAAGTTGTTTAACAACATAGCATATGTCGGGTCATGTATTGACCAGATACATAAGCGACCCCACCAACTGTCGATAAACAGTGGCATCCACTACCTCTGCTGATGTAGCATCCTCTTTCCTCCAACCACCAGGAAGAGGAGTGTCGATAGGCTTGCAGCCATGCATGTTGAACTTTTCCAGTATTTCCCGGGCATACTTACCCTGAGAAACAAATAGTCCATCACTGCGCTGCCAAATTTCCAATCCCAGGAAATAATGAAGGAGGCCCAAGTCCTTCATCTCAAACTCTCTAGCAAGATCCTCCTTGCATGAAAGTATCAACAGCTCATCACCCATCAAAATCAGATCATCTATATAAAGTACAATGATCAGCAACTTCCCCTCCACCACAATCTGGTACAGGTTAGGATCCGCCTCACTCTTGGAGAATCCAAGTCCGATGAAATAACTGTCTATCCGTGTGTACCAAGCACGAGGTGCTTGTTTCAACCCATACAACGCTCTTTTGAGCATGCACACATGCGATTTGCTGCTGAAGATCTCGAAACCTTCGAGTTGATCTATGTACACCTCCTCCTCAATGACTCCGTTGAGGAACGTAGTCTTCACATCCATCTAATGAATGTGCCACCCCATTTACGCTGAGAGAGCCAGGATGCTCCGTATGGAAGAATACCTTGCGACAGGTGCAAAGGTTTCTTCATAGTCGATCCCCTCTATTTGTGTGAAGCCCTGGGCAAAAAATCTTGCCTTATACTTCTCGACATCAACATCTTGATTCACTTTGTAGATGCATCTTGAACCTACCACTGATATTCCTTCCTGCCTTGGGACAATCTCCCATGCAATGTTTCTGACAATTGAATCATACTATTCCACCATGGCATCTACCCACATGCGGATCTCCCACAAATGCTCTCGAAAGAGGATGGCTTCGTCACGATACACTTGCTCATAAGAGCCATGTATCCAGTATA
Organism: Pinus albicaulis; assembly: GCA_034641835.2. Lineage (NCBI taxonomy): Eukaryota > Viridiplantae > Streptophyta > Pinopsida > Pinales > Pinaceae > Pinus > Pinus albicaulis. The sequence goes on from CM076576.1 coordinate 61,972,744, forward strand.
CCTATCAGGTGACTATCTCTATCTGCGCTGTGATGTAGGTGCTCCTACAGCCTTCTCTGCATCTTGAGCCAGTCGCTCAGCTTCTGTAGTGCGCTTTTTCCCTCTGATGGTTGGCGCTGCATGAGTGGTCTCTTCCACTCCATGAACCTCCTCTTGTGGCTGATCCACATCCAGAGACTCATTCTTAGGAACTAATAGCTCCTCATCTACATGCAAGTGTGGCTCCCTCTCAAGCGAACACTTCATGGCTTTCTTTGTTAGTGCTCAGATCTTCATCCTCTCCACGTAGATCAAATTTCTCTTGTTGCATTTCATTTTAGGTGTCTCACTCAGTTCAGTCAGCTGCATTCCATTAGGAGCATGGATCCTCAGACGGTAGGGGCTTGTCACTCATATCCCTCATGTCTTATACCTGCTGGCCTATTTCTGTTCATTAAAATCATTTACAGTCATTTTTGATCTGTTAGTTGGCAAAGAGTCGTTTTAGGGTTTCTAGTCTCATTAGGTCTAGGGTTTAGTTAATCCGGTCTTCATAATGCCTAATAATGGTCAGCAAGCACATGAGGAAGCTTGAAATGAGGTTTCAATGCAAAAAAATTCATCATCACAATGCTTAATAATGATTTTTCTTCAAAACTCTTTGAAGAAAAATAGTCTATTTCATCTTTATGTAATAAATGCAATGTGATTTTCAAGTTTTTCAGTTGTAATAATACTCCATTGGCAACCTTGGTCGCCTTTGCCAAATCTCCATGCCATCCATTCCCTGCAAGACAGACAAAAAAGCTCATCATTCGGTCCAAAAGCAAAAGGGAAACAAAACAGAGTTTTTGAAAAGTGTCAAAGTTTGCAACATTACAAAGTGGGTTTTTTCAAATGAAAAATCAAAATATTTGCTATATATATGATTTTCATGTTTCAACAATTCATTTGAATGCCAAGAGACAGCAGTAAGCAAAGAATAAGTTGTGAGGAGCGAAACAAAGAATTTGGAGGGCAGACAGTGTTGAATTTCCGAGCGCAACGCATTGGGCAGGTGTCGCGACGCATCGAGCAAGCGCGATGCATTGGGTCGACTCCTGGTGTGTGAATTTGTTCCAGCGCGACGCATAGAAGCAGCGCGGCACACTGGGTTGGTTGCGCGATGCATTGGACCGGGAAGCAAGTTTATTGCTATTTCTTCCAAATCTTCAAATCGACTCGGTCCATCTTTATCCAAGTAAGTCAATAAACCTTGTAATTTCCAATGACATGTGTTTGGTGATGTTTATGAGAGTTTAAATACAAAAAATCAAACCCTATTCTCTTGTTGGAAGAATGCTCCTTTAGGGTTTTTGAAATTGATTTGGTGTCAATCATTCCCATTTCCCCCACCTTGTTAGTCCCTCCTCACTGTTTATCTTATCATAGCAGCCCATTTCCCTATTCCCTTATATCCCTAAGTCACTCATTCCTATCCCATTACCATTATCCCCATCCCAATTGTAACTTTCCCCAAACCCCAAGGCTATCTCAAGAAACCAAGTAACTGCTCCAAAAATCTTCAATTGACAAATTTCACTTGGCAATAGTCTATCATTTCCACTACCCTATCCCTCCATAGTCCCTCACTTGTTACCACATATTTGGCAACAAAATCAAAAACACTAAAATTCTCATTTTCATCCAAGACAATATAGACCTTGGACATCGTGGAGACAAATACCGATACATCTTATGACCGAGACAGTGATTCCACCACTGAATTACATGCACCTAGAAGGCCTCATAAGAGTGGCAGACATGTGAGAGAGGAGCCCACCTCATTGGCTGAATTGCAGGCTTGTCCACTTGCCATGGCATGTTTTCAACAGCAGTCTTGTTATCAATTTTGTGAAATGGTTGCTAGGGTCCATCATCATCAGGAGCTAGCCCGATTGTTTGTATTGCAATTACATGATGGTCAGGTCACCCTTGCCGGTGTGACTTTCACTTTAACACCGGAAACTATCTCTCAAGCAACCGGAATACCAAATGTTGGAGAACAATGGAACAAAAGACAGTAGGTTGATAGAGTGCACTATGAGCCATATATCAAGCCTAGCTTTGTGAAACAACTCAGTAGAGTTTTCCCTTTCCGGTTCCTAAAGGATTCCTATGCTCCTCTGATGAAACTTATTATCAGATATTTCAGTTGTGAGGGCCGTTTTTCACGTCTCTATGCCTATCATATCAGGTTATTGATGCATTTTACTAGGGTGAGGATGATGAACCTCCCTTATTTCATGTGCCGAAATATTGAGAGAATGACCACTCTCGTGCAAAGGAAAACTCCTGAGCAGTAGTACAGCAGTATCTACCACTTTGCACTCATCAAGATTGTGGTTTTGCATCAGCTCGGCTTGCAGGGTATTTCATGGGAAGATTTCATTTCTAATGATTTCTTCAGAGCTCCTCAGGTTCCTTCAGAGGTTGTTCATGAGGCAAGTGAACCTTCATATCAGCATGAGGGTCAGGAGACAGAGACTACTAGTGTGCCGATGTATGTCACTTATCAGAGAGGCACTAGAGGGTTATTTGCAACAGCTAGGCAAGTATTATCTCCACTCGGGGTGGAAGGGGTCTCGCTTCCATCATCAGCAGTACAGGTACAGGTACAGGACAGGGGTAAGACGCCCATGCAAGATGAGGGGCCTTCAGGAGGCCAAGATACAGGTTTCATACTCATTGATGAGGATTTGAGCTCACCAAGCTCAAAGTTGAGGGAGACTATTCAGGAGCAGAAGGCAGAGATAGACACTTTGTTCGTCGAGTTGCAAAGAGCCCAATGGATTATCAACTACCTTGAGCAGCGAAACAAACAATTGGAAGATCAGCAAACTATCATGGAGTTGCAAAATATCCGTGAGAACCGGCAAGCTGCCCAAAGAAGCCAAACCGAGATGACATCCATTGAGTGAGAGATTGAGACTGATCGAGAGACTTGGCTTGAGAGGGTCAATATTCATTTGGAGAAGCTGTTGGAGAAGGCCAACAAGGAAAAGAACATGTTGAGGCACATGAAGAATCATTATTGGGCGAGAAATCACGTTTGCAAGGCACGAATCAAGATCCTGAAGGCAAAGTTAAAGAGGGCATTAAAGCGTCGCAAAAGGCATGATAGACTCCAAATTTTGGCCGAAGCTTCTTTGGCCCAGCATAGTGCATGATGGTGGAAATTTGGGACACATTTTGTCAATTTTGAATTTTTTGGCCTTAACACAGATTTTCCTGCCCGACGCGTCGCGCCACTTGGCGCGTGCTTATGATTGGGAGCTCCTCTTGGCGGAAACTTTGTATTTCTGGATTTTTCATGAAAATTTATGCATGCCTACCCATTACCTAGAGATTTTGACAAGTTTTGGGTTGCCGAAAGGGTCAAAAACACAATAAAATTGACCTTTCTGCCCCTTTTTGGACACACAGGAAGCAGTGTTGGGAAAACTCATTTTTGGAGGGGAAAATGGAAACCAAATTTATAAATTCCACTTGTTTTGGAAAGTAGACAGGAAGATATTTCCAACGAGATATCCTGTGCTCAATTTGGACATAGGGAAGGCCTTCAAAATCGGCTCCAAAGTGGCACGACGCATAGAGATTTCAGGCGCGGCGCATTGGGGATTTTGGCTCATTTTTCACTCAGTAACTCTATTTTTCACCTAGTTTTGGCCAGTTTGAATTTTTTATCTCCAAATGTAAAGATATTGATGTAATTTGATGTAATTTCATGGATTTTTATGTAATTTTGAAAAAAATTTACTCATGTAAGTAGATTCATTCATCAAAAGGTGAATTGTAACTGAATGAATCAGTTTCCTATCTTATAGAGGCAAGTTGTTCCACTCCCTATTTTCCAGTTCTTAGTTTAGATCTTGTTGAAACAGCTCCTAAACTAGTGAGCTAGACCCCTAGAGGCATGGGGATGAGTTATGCTTGTCTATATCTTGTAGTTTTTCAGTCATTTTTAGGGTTGGACACTTGGGATTGCTTGGAGCTTCATTGTACATTTCATCTCTGCATTTTGGCAAAGGAATAGACCAGGGTTTGCAGCACTCCTTGGGATCCATGTGGCTCTATGTTTTGATGGTGTATTTCTCTCTGTGATTGTAAGTTTACTGATGTTTCATGTGTATCATCTTCCTTCTCATTTCTTCTTAAGTTAAACAAACAAGTAATAAAGGTGGAATTCATTAGATTTGCAGTGCTCTACCTTGAGTTTTGTTTAATTTTCCATGTTTTCAACTGTCTGAAGAGGATTCCTGAAAGCCTCTTGCCCTCTTCAACTCCTTACCAGTCTGAGCTATCCATTTCATTCAATTCGAAGCATCAAAACAATTGCCTTTCTTGCCCCATTCAGCTCTCTGTAAAACTGATCATTTCCCAGACCCAAAAATCTGCCTTTCCCTTTGATCCAACAAACCCCTTCAAAATCAAATCAAACTCTTTTACATATATACCTAGCCTAAAATCAGCCTTTATTCAAGTCATCTCAAGCTTCACTGAGCATTTTTTCGCTGAGATTGACAAGGATAGAGCCCTCTGCCGATCTGGTAGGGCTAGCTACCAGATTAAGCGTGGTTTGATGTTACCCTAGACTCTACCTTCCTTCAGCCCGAGGTAGATTTAGGCAATAAAACACTCCTCCTGAAATTTGATATCCCGTCGCACAAAAGTCTTGCGACTGTCTGGAAAATACACACGATAGTTGTGGGGCGTATCAGTGTACCCCACAAATATCCCAACCTCCGCAGTCGGCTCCAGCTTCTTCTTGGCATCCTTAGTCACATGAATGTAAACAGGTGAACCAAAAATCCTCAAATCGGAAATATCAGGCCTCTTACCAGAAATTGCCTCCTCGGGTGTACTCATGCCAAGTATCCCATGAGGACAACGGTTCTGCACATATACTGCAGTATTGCATGCCTCCGCCCACAAGTGAATGGGTAGGCCCTGATCATGCAACATCGCCCGTGCAGCACCCACGATCGTTCTATTCTTCCACTCAACAACCCCATTCTGTTGTGGGTTATGAGGTGTTATGAGCTCTCTTCGAATTCCTTCTGCGCTGCAAAAGTCCTTGAATTCGCCAGAGATGAATTCACCACCATTGTCACTCCTAAGAGCCTTCACCTGCTTCCCGATTCTTTCTCAACGAGTGCCTTGAACTCACAGAACTTTGAGTATGTATCTCTCTTCTTCTGCATGAACAAGATCTAGCACTTTCGAGAAAAATCATCAACAAGTATCACATAGTACTTGTGCTTTGCTGTCGAAGCTACTGAGAAAGGTCCACACACGTCTGTGTGAATTCTCTCAAGGATCGTCGTGGCGCCAATATCCTTCTCGTGAAAGGTGGCTTTCACAACCCCCCCAAGGTACATCCCTTGCACCGATTTGATCGCACAAGAGTACTCCTTAGAAGCCCGCAGAAATTTGCGGCAAAATTTTAAAGGCTCTTATGGTGAAGGTACCCACCCTGTGCCATAGCTCGCCCTCATCCCAGCTCACCACTCCTTCTGCCTTGCCTGCCATTGCTGCACAACCATCTACCTGCAACTGATAAAGGTTCTTAACTCGAACCCCTATCCTTCGGGTTTCACCAGTTGCCTTACTGCGCAAGAAAGCCTTTCCCTCGCTAAAGAAAACATCATATCCCTTGTCTTCCGACATTTCCATAGAGATAATATTCTTCTTCAATCCTGGAACATGCATGACATCCTTCAAGATGAAAGGTTTACCAGATTCCCTCTCAAAGGAAATGGTCCCGATACCAGTCGCACTGTATCTACCATCATCACCCATCTCAATGTGCACTCCAAGATCCTTCTCATCCAGATCAGTAAACAAATATTTGTCTTCGGTCATATGGAAAGACGCATCACTGTCAAGAAACCACACTGAACCCATCATACTTGATACCAAGCATGAGATCAGTGAAAAATCCAGCTGAAACTATGAGGCTAAGGCCTCTCCAGCTGCAGATCCAGCAGCCTTCTTATTTTTGTTCTTTTGTGGACAATTAGTGGCATAATGTCCGTGTTGGTGACAGTGAAAGCACTTCACCTTGGACATGTCCTGCTTCTTGCCTTTCGCACCAGATTGAGAAGCATTCTTATTGCTCTTCCCCTTCCTTGCTTTGGAAGCCAAAGCGCAATTTTCTTCATCTTCATTCTTTGATGAAGATCCATCCGTGGTACCCCGCCTTATCTCCTCTTGCACAAGATCCGACAAAAGTCGTTCCCATCCCGGCAATTTCTCCCGTCCATTGACAGAGTCTTCGCAGCTATGCCAACTCTTTAGAAGCCTAAGGAGACCCAAGCTCAACAAGTCCTCGTCATCTACAATACCCCCATACACTTCCAAGCTCATCCCTGCATTGGATGAACATCGTGAGGTACTTGGGCATACTGTCGCCTTTCTCCATTTTTATGTTCCTGAGTTTATCCTTGAGCGCCAACTTCCTCTGGTCTCTCTTGCTTTGGAATAAGTCTGTCAACGCTTTCCACGTCAAGAATGGAGAAGCCTTACCATGAAGGCTGGACACTATGTGATCCTTTACACCTTCCAACAAAATTCTTTGACACTTTGTTGTCTTCTTTTTCCATGCGTCAAGTGCGGCAGCATCGCTAGAAGTAGGTTTTGGAATTTTTTCATCTATGAACTCCTTCAACCCATTTTCATCTAGCACCACCTCCATCCTGTCCTTCCATGCAATATAATTCGATCTGCCCTCAATGGCATACTCCAATCACAATCCGTTGAAAGACATCTCAACTTCGACACCAAGAAAACACTGCTGCAAATTCGAATTCCACCAGCTCAAAACTCAACCATTTCAATGTTTTGCAATTGCTCCAATGATCAATATCGCTCTAATACCATGTAGAAATTTGATAACTGATATGTTATACACCGAGATTCTCCTAATCACACACTATTTTAACTTCATGCACAATACATAATCTCTTCTACCATTGATCATTAATTGCGGAAATAAAAACAATCACATGTGCACATTAAAACCATAAACAATCACACATATGAACACATGTTTTTGCGGGAAAGCTTAAAGCCGAAAACCCCCAACTATCCGTATATTATATGTCATAGAGATCATGTAACAATCATTATACAAAGCTCCTCACAAGCTCTCGCATAATCTCCAATTGCTAAGACACTAAATAGGTCCGACGAGTTAAAACACATGCTCCAATCTCCGCCACTAGACCGCCTCTACGTACACCCACCAAGCCGAAGAATGGATCTGAATGAACTCGAATCCACCTGGCTTGCACTGCGCAATCATCATTGGCATCTCCACTGAGTGTTGGATGCAATTAATGCATCACTATAGTCACAACCGATAGTCACACTCGCTCTTTCACCTACCTCTCCACTGGTCTCCACTGAAACTGCCATGCACTGTAGTTAACTGATGTATTCTTCAGTTGATTAATGAGTTATTATTTAGTGAATTAATTAACTAATTAATTCACACCACTCTCACTAATGTATCAATCAGTTAGACTAGATACAACTAGCTCAACTGAGTCTAACTGAGTTAAACTGAATACAACTCCACCAACTACCTCTATAACTCCACCAAACTCGTCACATGAGTCAAAATTTTGTATATCCATGTACAAGCTCCACTTAACCTCAGAATAGCGTACCCTTCGTCACCTCATATCCGTGCACTTAACTGAAGTGCTCCAAGAGAATAAGATAATGTTTATAGTCCAAATATTATTAAGAGCTAATAATATTCGACATATCTATTTTTAGACTGGAAATCTAAAAATAGATTCCGCCCAATATGTCTAAAAATAGAAGTCCATCTATTTTTTTCCAGCTTGACCAACCATCTACAAATAGCATCCTGCAACTCATAGAATATGATCGACATGTCTAAAAATAGACATAGTCTAAAAATAGACTTGCACCAAAAATAGCCTGCGGGCCCACTTAGTGAAGGCGACTTCTTTCCACTAAGCTCATCATCTTGTTGCAATCTCAACACATGTTGCCAACCCGAATGTTTGCTTCTCCTTCCCTATTAGCATAATTGTTAATAACTTGAGCCCAAGTTTTGGAAACTTTTGTGGAACCTCCTTTCCTTTCTTCTCTTGTTGTCTCTTCATAGTTGTCTATTTGGGAAACTACTTTCCCTTTATCCTAGGATGGTTTCGCATTCACCAGCTCTGCACTCTCCACTACAACTTTCTTCATGTTTTGCACACCCGCCTTTATGTGTTTCCATTTTGTCTTCCCTATCAGAAGAGATTCTTGTAGCAATGCCACTTGCTCCTTCACAACTTTATTGCTTTCTGCTAAAGCCTGGTTTTCAACTGTTATTACATGAATTGTATGATATCTTTCCTGCTCTTTAGCTTCTAAAACCTCCAACCTATTTTTTGCACTCAACAATTATTTCACATAAAGGTCAGATGACTAGGTGAGAGGTCTGGATGTGGAACTATAGAGGGAACAATTATCAATGACTTTTCCTCTGGGCCTATTATTGTCACATGCTTGCAAATGGGACTTGTTTGAATATTGCTTATTGCGAAGGCCTAAGTACTTTCCCTTCGAGACTATTTTTTCCTTGTCTGCTCCCATTTTAGACGGGCTAGTCTTCCTTTTAAAATGCCTTGATACTATTTGGCATTGACCCAAAACCACTTCCCAAATTTGGTTGATGAGGCAATTTTCACTTGTCCTAGATCATTTGTTTCCACATATTATGAAATTTATTATCCCATTGTCATGTTTAAATGCATTTCTGATGCACTTTCCTTTCACCAAATGTCTCCGAAAATGTATGGATTTATTCACTCCCAATGGGTCCTCTAAGTTTTCCTTTCACTGCCCTTTTCAATCAAGACTGTCTGTTGTCTGTTCAGAAAGTCCAATTGCTACTGCCCAACTGAATGAAACTACACTGTATTCAAATTCATAGCAACATGCATTTAATGACTCAGATTTAAGTTAGCAGTAATCTCCATCTTTCCAACCCCAATAATGCAGTCTTGGCAGGGGCAAGTCGGTGGTGCAGATACCCAACTCTCTCAAGTAGATAGTGAGAAAACAATGTTGTTTCGAGCTCTGTTCGCCTTACCTTCCTGGAATAAAACTGTACAATGTATAATCAAAACCCTCTTAGTGCCTGCCCTGAACCTTCATTTCTCGACTACCATCTTAACCATGCATCTTTAGGGTCGGTTAATGGTCTTTGGAAAGAGACATATCTAATTTGGTCAATGAGATCAACCAAGGAACCACCCAAATCTGTGAATCGAGATGCGAGGAGCTGCGTAGCTGCTGAACGATGGTGCCCAACTTGGGATTAAACACATCTACTTGTTTATTCTAGGTATAAACACATTTTCTTAAAATTTATTAAACTTCATCGTTACTCAACCTTGAGGGTTACCTCAATTGGTCGAGTTTCCATCATTAAAGCACCTTTGCTATTGGGAGGTCATAGGGTCAATTCTCTTGACACTTTCAAGGTCAAGCTTTATGGTTGAGCCAACAAAAAGTGATGATCCCTTTGAGTGGATTTGCCTGGTACAAATATTCCATGGATTTCATGAACATAGTGGTCACCGATATCCAAGATTCGTGAACCACCAAAAAAAAAACACAAAAAAACAAAAAAACTTCATCATCACATTTTGATTTTATAATCACGTCAAATTTTATATATATTTAAATTAAACAAAAATGAGATATATTATTGAGAGTTACTAGTTTAATAACATTCTTATATTCATATATTGGTTGGATAAAGTTGCATTCACGTTAAACTTAATGATTAAAAAGGAACAAATTCTCTGATCACAATTTCCAAGTATATGAATGAATGAATGAAATTTTAACATCCACGAGACTAAAAATAATGATGGGACCACCTGTTGGAAATATTGAGAGGGGGGTGAATCAGTATTTCTTTTCAATTGTTAATTTTACTAGTTAGATCACTTATATTCAGAACACAAAATGAACAATGATGGAATAGATACTTTTATTAATTTCTTCTTTACAATAAGTAAAGTACAATAATGATATAGGGATCCAACCCTAGATGAAGACTCCAATCTTCCAGGCTCCAACCAGTATTGTGCCAAGCACTGACTTGGTCTTTCCAAGGCTCCAACCTTGTCAATTTGAGGCACCAACCTCTAAGGCTCCAACCCTATCTCCGGTACAGTCTCCGACCTGGTTTCTTGAGGACTCCAATCCTCTAGGGCTCCAACCCTATTTTCCAAGGCACCAACCTTGTCTCTATGAGGCTCCAACCCTCAACTTCAATTTTTCAAGATGTGTTTGATTATTCTTCACAACTCCCAATGTCTTCTTCAACGAGCCCTGTCAATTTTCAACTATGCCTTCACTTAATCTCCACGTCACTTTATCACTGACAAACTTCTCCTTCACATGAAGGTGTCTCCACAGCTCTTCATTGTACTCAAATAAACTCTCTAAGGTTACTTCATGATGACTTCAACAAAGCATCATGATCTCCAATAGTATCTCTAGTAGGCTTCTACATGACTCTTCAAGGTCACTTCACAAGTGATCCAAGTGTCTGTCTTCTAGCTGCTTCAAAAATCCACTGCTCCAAAGATGTCTTCACATGGCTTCTCAAATCAAACCAATTCTTCACAGTTCAAACCTTCAAAATGCTTGCCCTAAGATGCTTTTCAAGGTAATATGGGATTTCAAGATATTCTCAAGATTATACCCAAGGGAGTCCAAATGCACTTCAAGATGTATATCGATTTTTTAAGAAGTGTGCTCCAAGGTGTGTCCTTGTTAGGCTGCTCCAAGGCACTTTCAAGATCTTGCTCTCAAATATGTTCAAAGAAGGTTCCAAAGATTTTCTTCAAACAATCAACAAGAGGTCCATATACTATCACAAATGGCTTCCAAGATGCTTCAAGGATAATGTGTCACTGCAACTTCAAGTTCACTGCAGTCAAGATCAAGCTGTTGTTGCAAGGTCTTCAGTCATTTATCTGAGGTATGGATTTGACCATAGGTAAGTCATTCCAAGTTCCAGGTAGATTAAAAAGTCAACGAGGTCTACAGTTGTGACTAATCTGAGTTATGAGACAACCCTCCAGCAGTCATAGTAATTCTGTCAAGTTTAAGCTTCTTCAACAGGTGATTGTCCAATCCGAGAGACTATGGCTTATTCCAAGCTACTACAGTAGGTCCAAGTCACTATGTTGACTTCAGCAAGTAATTCGAGCTGCAGTCCGAGCTATAGTCTGTACAACATCTGAGCCACAGAAGTGTAGAACGGGTCACAGGGTCTGTGTGTTAGAGTACAGTTCAATGTTTTACACAATCTGAGCAAACTGAGCCTTTTCCCATAATAATTATTCACACTGTCCAACCCAAGGAATGATCTGAGATCTTCTTCAATGCCCAATGAAATGTCCAAGCCACTGACCAAGAATCTGATCCAAAATAATGATACACAGTTCACTGTACATAATCCGATACCGCTGCAATAAAGAAGTCACTACAATCTTCCATAGTCCGAACTAAGGAATCCACCACAGTTCGAGCAAGGAAGTCCCCCACAGTTCGAGCTAAGAAATATGAACCTCTGTAGTCACCATCCTAAGCTACAGCAAGGGATACGAGGTTTTTGAGGTGAGTATCACAAATTTATTCAAAACCAGATCCGAGAGGGAGACAACTCTGTGTTAAGAAAAATATTAGCCCAAACAATAATTTAGAATAGCTCCTTCTTGACCTTGGTGCTTTTTCTTGCTATGCTCTCCCTTAAGAAATTTCAAATTACCCAAACAAAAGATTTTTAACTCCTCGGCCTCCTGTAGGTTTTGTCTGAAATTCTGTCTTTTTACCAAAAAAATTTCTGCTAAGAATGAGGATTTACACTTATATTTATAATAGTTTCGACCTCTATGAAAGGATGTGACAGTTGGGTGAAGGTACCGACATGAGGAGTTGAGTTTAGGTCAGCTAGAAATAAAAATGTAATATTAAAACTTGAAAATTCATTTTCTCTTCAACTATTGGGAATTTTCGGGCAAGTGATAGCTTATTAGAAAGATAAAAACATACTCTATAAGATGGTATATGAGTCAATTTGGAAGGATGCCTCTAAGGTGGTAAAAATCAATTTTTATTTGACTGTCCTTAATTTTTGTGTGTAGGAAGTGAATAGGACAGCATGGCTTCTTCATTGCTTGGATTCTCCTTTGTTTGTCTTCTCCATTGTTTCGCTTATCAATCATAGGATCATAGTGTCTTCATGTAGGACATCCATGTCATCATGATAGGTTTAGCATCATGTATTCAGTAATAGTGCAGTAATATGTCATAGTGCAACATCATCATTAGGAAAGTTCTAAGATAGTAAGATAGTCTTCCAGCAACCAAATGAGATCAAGTGCATTAGACCAAGTACTTCTTAGGGCTTCCTTCATTAGTGGTTTGACTTCTTCATGCCTTGACATATTCATTGATGGTATCCTAGTCAGCCAAGAGTCATGGCATCCTTATCTGGAACCAGACATCTCAATTAATGCCATATTGACATCAATGACAACCTTGATTAACGATCTCCCCCTTTGTCATTGATGGCAATATTCTTGCCCTTCTAGTTTCTCTCCCCCTTTGACATCAATGGAAAACGGGGTACCCAAATACTCCACCTGTCAATCTACTTCTTTTCTTCATGAACTGTAGTCCTTTGTAGGTATGTTACTCCCCCTGACATGGTGCTCCCTTTCTGGAAATATGGTCCATGATAGATGTGTTTGTATTTATTCATGTGATATACCATCTCCCCCTATCTGCACAAATTCCTTTAGCTCATGAAGGATTTCTCACCTTGTGTGATCAAGTAGGAGGCATCATCATAATATCATATTTTTCTTCAATGGAGTTACTTCCGATAAATGATTTATCAAGATTGTCCATGTGTAACTCATCAAGGATTTCATAGGGCCCACTCACGGATCACTTTCTGCAAGAATACTTAAGAATCACAAACTCCCCCTAACTATATACATGGTCTCTTTTTGGCAAGGTTTCACCATCAAATACTTGGAATATCAAGGATGACTTCACCTAGTCAACAACATGTGTTGTTCGCTGGAGTTTTCAAGAGACTTTTGGATTCAACTTGTTTCCTTCTCCATACTTGTGTAACTTTCTTCTCTAGCATGGTTCTAGCTTGTGCAGGGGCCCAAGTCAAGTTACAATCACGTGCCATATGTCCAATGTTATGGCAATTGAAGCACTCTATCTTGTTCATGAATAAGAATTCATGACTTCTTCTTGCAAAATTGCTTCGAAGAGATTGACGGAGACCATTATATTTATCTTTGTGATATGCCCTAGAATCCTTTGCCATATGCCCAAATTTTGTACAAGAATAGCAATAACCAAAAAATATACTTTGGTACTTGGGAGATGAATATTTCCTGAATGTACTTATGGAGTCTTTTTGCCTTAGGATTCTTTGATGATATTCATTGTCTTTTGTATTATTGACGTCATTTGCAAGTCTCCTTGGAGTATGATTTCCTCAATTGTTGTCTTGAATCTTCTCTTTGCCTTTGCTGGAACAGGGAGCATCAACATTTCTTCCTAGCTTCCTCACATCCTTATTTTTTGAAACATTATCATTCTTGATTGAGGATTCACCTGCATAGCCAAGTCCTGATTTATCAAGGGGAGACCTTTGACGACTTAGGATGTCATCTAGGGTTTGAGAGCTTTTCAAGTTCTTATTCAGCAAGTCAACTTCCTTTTTAAGAAAGACAATTTCTCCTTTCAACTTTTCACAATCTTCATTTTTCATATCTAGCTTCTTCTTCATTTCTTCCATCATCCTTGTTGCTTCGTGTGCTTCGACTTTAAGGGAGATGATGTTTGATTTCATTATGAATACTTCTTCATTCTCTTTTGCTAGACTGCTCTTCATTTCTTCTTTCATTCTTGTAGCTTCACGTGTTTCGGCCTTAAGAAGATTGATGTATGATTTCAGTTTGAAGATTTTTTCATCCTTTTCTTCTAGTTGGCATATCATGGTGTTTCTCTCCTTTTCTGCTTCATCAACTTGTCCTTCTATGAACGCCAAGGTTTCCATCACCTTCTCAGCTCCTTGCGCTTGTTTCCTTGCTTCTTCTAGTTGAGATCTAAGAGAGGAGACCTCTTCCTTGTATTGACCAATCTTTGCTTCAAGATTGTTCAAGCTCTTAAGTCTTTGTTCAAGGTGGCTTGACAAAGTTTATTCCCTTTTCTTTGCCTTGTGCAATTGATTTGTCATAGATATGACTTCTTCATGATGCTTTCTTTTGTTTTGATGAAATTCCTCCTTAAGTTTGGCGAGCACCTCATCTCTTTCTTGTACTTGAATCTTGAAAAGGTCAAATTCCTTCCTTGCCTTGTCTTGGTCACCATCTTGCGTTTTCTTCTTAAGTTCCTCATTTTCCTTTTTCAAACTATTAATCTCTTCCATGGAAGTCATAAGTTTATTCAAGAGATCTTCTTCAAAGTCTTCTTTGTTCTCCTCATCTTCTAGTTCTTCTTTAACCTTGCTGTCATCTCTCTTATCTTCAACTTCCTTGACTGATTCTGGACTTCTTTCTTGTTTTCCATCATCTTCTACGCTAAAGATCATTGTCAACACTCCTTTTGAGTGAAGATCATGAAGTTTGTCCCATATGACTTTTGCTGACTTGCATTTTTCAAAATTGGCCTTCACAAAATTTGGTAACCCATTCAAAACTGCCTTCATTGCTCTTGTATTGTACTCCTTGGATTCTTCGTCCATCGTGTCATTAGTAATCACTGATTTCCAAAGTTCAATTCCTTGAGTCTTCAAGAAATTCCTCATCCTTGCCTCCCATATATCAAAATTTCCATTGAACAATGGAGCCTTCGCAAATTGATTGACTTCAATTTCGATGGTTGAAGAAGACACACCTTTAGGAGGATTGGAGACTTTCTTCCTTGGCTTTGCCATTTGTGTTCTAATGATCAACCTTCAAGCTGTTAGGCTCTGAGTGAAGGTACTGGCTCTAATACCAATTTTTGGAAATACTGAGAGGGGGGTGAATCAATATTTATTTTCAATTGTTAATTTTACCAGTTAGATCACTTATATTTAGAACACAAAATGGACAATGATGGAATAGATACTTTTATTAATTTCTTCTTTACAATAATTAAAGTACAATAATGATATAGGGCTCCAACCCTAGATGAAGACTACAATCTTCCAGGCTCCAACCTGTATTGTTCCAAGCACTGACTTGGTCTTTCCAAGGCTCCAACCTTGTCAATTTGAGGCACCAACCTCTAGGGCTCCAACCGTATCTCCAGTACAGGCTCCAACCTGGTTCCTTGAGGACTCCAATCCTCTAGGGCTCCAACCCTATTTTCCAAGGCACCGGCCTTGTCTCTGTGAGGCTCCAACCTTCAACTTCAATTCGTCAAGATGTGTTTGATTATTCTTCATGGCTCCCAATGTCTTCTTCAACGAGCCCTGTCAATCTTCAGCTATGCCTTCACTTAATCTCCACGTCAATTTATGATTGACAACCTTGTCCTTCACACGAAGGTGTCTCCACGACTCTTCATTGTACTCAAACAAACTCTCCAAGGTTACTTCGTGATGACTTTAGCAAAGCATCATGATCTCTAATAGTATCTCTAGTAGGTTTCTAGATGACTCTTCAAGGTCACCTCACAAGTGATCCAAGTGTCTGTCTTCTAGCTACTTCAAAAATCCACTGCTCCAAAGATGTCTTCACATGGCTTCTCAAATCAAACCAATTCTTCACAGTTCAAACCTTCAAAATGCTTTCCCTAAGACACTTTTCAAGGTAATATGGGATTTCAAGATATTCTCAAGATTATACCCAAGGGAGTCCAAATGCACTTCAAGACATATATCGGTTTTTCAAGAACTCCAAGGTGTGTCCTTGCTAGGCTACTCCAAGGCACTTTCAAGATCTTGCTCTCAAATATGTTCAAAGAAGGTTCCAAATATTTTCTTCAAATAGTCAACAAGAGGTCCATATACTATCACAAATGGCTTCCAAGATGCTTCAAGGATAATGTGTCACTGCAACTTCAAGTTCACTGTAGTCAAGATCAAGTTGTTGTTGCAAGGTCTTCAGTCATTTGTCTAATGTATGGATTTGACCATAGGTAAGTCATTCCAAGCTCCAGGTATATTAACAAGTCAACAAGGTCTGCAATTGTGCCTAATCTGAGTTATGAGACAACCCTCCAGCAGTCACAGTAATTCTGTCAAGTTTAAGCTTCTTCAACAGGTGATTGTCCAATCCGAGAGATTGTGGCTTATTCCAAGCTGCTACAGTATGTCCAAGTCACTGTGTTGACTTCAGCAAGTAATCCGAGCTGCAGTCCGAGCTACAGTCTACACAGGTTCTGAGCCACAGAAGTGTAGAACGGGCACAGGGTCTGTGTGTTAGAGTACAATTCAATATTTTACACAATCTGAGCAAACTGAGCCTTTCCCATAATAATTCTTCACACTGTCCAACCCAAGGAATGATCCGAGCTCTTCTTCAAGGTCCAATGAAATTTCCAAGCCACTGACCAAGAATCTGATCCAAAATAATGATACACAGTTCACTGTACACAATCCGATACTACTGCAATAAAGAAGTCACTACAATCTTCCACAGTCCGAACTAAGGAATCCACCACAGTCCGAGCAAGGAAGTCCCCCGCAGTTCGAGCTAAGAAATATGAACCTCTTAGTCACCGTCCTAAGCTACAACAAGGGATACAAGATTTTTGAGGTAAGTATCACAAATTTATTCAAAACTAGATCCGATATGGAGACAACTCTGTGTTAAGAAAAATATCAGCCCAAACAATAATTTAGAATATCTCCTTCTCGGCCTTGGTGCTTTTTCTTGCTATGCTCTCCCTTAAGAAATTTCAAATTACCCAAACAAAATATTTTCAACTCCTCAGCCTCCTGTAGGTTCTGTCTGAAATTCTGTCTTTTTACCGAAATTTTTTCTGCCAAGAATGAGGATTTACACTTATATTTATAATAGTTTCGACCTCTATGAAAGGATGTGATGGTTGGGTGAAGGTGCTGACATGAGGAATTGAGTTTAGGTCGGCTAGAAATAAAAACATAATATTAAAACTTGAAAATTCATTTTCTCTTCAACTATTGGGAATTTTTGGGCAAGTGATAGCTCATTAGAAAGATAAAAATATACTCTATAAGATGGTATAGGAGTCAATTTGGAAGGATGCCTCTAAGGTGGTAAAAATCAATTTTTATTTGATTGTCCTTAATTTTTGTGTGCAAAAAGTGAATAAGACATCATGGCTTCTTCATTGCTTGGCTTCTCCTTTGTTTGTCTTCTCCATTGTTTCACTTAGCAATCATAGGATCATAGTGTCATCATGTAGGACATCCATGTCATCATGATAGGTTTAGCATCATGTATTCAATAATAGTGCAGTAATATGTCATAGTGCAACATCATCATTAGGAAAGTTCTAAGATAGTAAGATAGTCTTCCAACAACCAAATGAGATCAAGTGCATGCAACATTAGATCAAGTACTTCTTAGGGCTTCCTTCATTAGTGGTTTGACTTCTCCATGCCTTGACATCTTCATTGATGGTATACTAGTCAACCAAGAGTCATGGCATCATTATTTGGAACTAGACATCTCAATTAATGCCATATTGACATCAATGACAACCTTGATTAACACCACCAACCTCTATGTTTTTTCGCTTTTTGCATTTCAAATGTTTTATTACTCAAATTAATGATGAGCTGACCCAACCTTCTAACAATCCCCTCATTGAAAAGATAATGCCAAGGAACTTATGTTAACATACTGTTGTAACTATCTTTGATGTCTCTCAAAGCATCACATTCCAAAATGAAATGCTTTTCTAATTCCACTGCCCTAGAAGTGCAAAAAGTACACACTTGTTCTTCCCAAGCTTCTTTAGGTCTTTTCCACAAACCCATTTCGAATCGAATTTTATGCGAGTTAGTTTTTAATTGAGCAATAAGAATCTTTGATCTCCATTGAATTCTAGCTCCAATGTACTCTTTTTGTTGGAGATTACCTGAACATACTACTTCTTTCTTCCCAACTCTTTCCCCATATACACTTAAGAAACTTCTCCATAACAAAATTCTTTAACTCCTTGCTATTTGTGGGACAAGCATTGAGGTCAATATTCCATTTTTGCATCCATTTGTTGTTTTGTCTCATCCATGATTTCTTTCTTTCACTCATTCCTTCATTGAAGACAACTTTAGGCCATTCTCCTTCTCCCATTTGCTCAATTCTTTCTAGGTCCCTTATGAGAGGCACCATAACAATTGCTTTGATGGGAGTTGCTCCTGTTTCACTCAACATTATCCCATAAAGAACCAAACTTTTTATTTCAAACTTGCTAATGATCAAGTGTTTTTGAATTTTCTCAATTTGCTTCCATTTTAAGACAGGGATTCTGCTAGACCAAAGTTCATATCCATACATAAGGAACCAAATTTTTTATTTTAAACTTGCTCATGATCAAGCGTTTTTGGATTTTCTCAATTTGCTTCTATTTTGAGACATGGATGCTGCTAGCCCACAGTTCACACCCATATAATATGACAGGGGGCCACTTTCACACCCATATAAGTGCACTTCCTTATGCTATCTTGTTAAGTGAAACAGGGGCTACTCCTATTGAAGCAATTGTTATGGTGCAAGTCATAAGGTATTTGAAAAAAATTGAGCAAATGGAAGAGGGTAGATGGCCTAAGGTTGTGTTTAATGACAAATTGTGCAAAAGAAATAATACTTGGATGCAGAAAATAACAAATGGTTTAGTAAATGGGGTATTTACTTGAGCATGTGTCCTACAAACAGTAAAGAGATAAAAACTTTTGTTATGGATAAGTTCCACAAATTTACTTGGGAGAAAGAGCTAGGAAGAAAGAAGAAGTACTACATTGAAGAATTTAACCCCACTCATAATCATCAACAAAAAGCGTACACAAGGTCCAATATTTCTTGGAGATCTAAAATTCTTATTGCTCAATTAAGCACTAATTCTCATCAACTCCGCTGTGAAACAGGGCGCTCGAAAAGGCCAAAAGAAATGTGGAAGAAAGAGTATGTATTTTTTTCTCTTATGGAAAAGTGGAAACAAAAACATTTAATTTTAGAATGTGAGGCCTTCAAAGACAATAGGGAAAATTATGCAGGTATTTTGGCGGCTAGCTCTTGGTACAATCTATTCAATGAAGAGTTTGTCGAGAAGCTGGGAGGGTTTATTGTAAAAATCCACAAGAAAAGGGCCGACTACAAGAGCTAGATGGAGAAGCAATCTGTCCCATAGGCTACTTTTAGCCTTGTGGACGTTAAAAATACTTTCTTTCTTTCTTTCACTCGACAAACTAGGAGCCCAAAAAGCACTCTAATCGTTTTCTAATTCCATAACTCTGCCTCTCTACATCTGTTTGGAAGATCATATAATGCTTTCCACCCTCCTAAAATTCTTTTATTTTTGCAGTACTCTCAATTAAGCTTGTTGTTGAAATCAATCCCGAGGTACTTGTATTCATTTACTTCTTCAAGAATGTTTGCTTCAAAGAAGAACGTATGTTGGCTTTGCTTCCTTTTATTTTAGAAAATCATTATTTTGGTCTTGCTAGTATTGACTTGAATCCCCACTGCTTTACAAAAATGCTCAAGGGTGTACAGGTGCATCTGCAATCCCTGGGCCGATTTAGCAATCAATACAAGGTCACGAGCATATAAAAAAAGCTTTATCACAAACTCCCCCAACCGAACACCATACCCACCTTGCAGATTTAGCCACTCTTCCAATTTATCAATATATAAATAAAAAAGAGTAGGGGATAAAGGGCAACCTTGCTTGACTCAGATGTCACTTATAAAGCTTTCCGAAATTCCTGCTAAAGTTCTAATTTTGACTTTCACCTCTTCATAAAGCCTATGGACAACAACTCTATAATGCAAAGGAATTTCAAGTTCTTCCAATCTACTCCACAACTTATCTCTAGGGACCATGTCAAATGTCTTTTTGAAGTCAACAAAGCAGCAAAATACTTCTTCTTTGCCCCCCCAAACTTTTTCAATAATGTATCTCAATGTGATATCATGATCTATTGTAGAATGTTTCAGCCTAAAACCTGCTTGCCCTTTTGCCCTCTTTTCTTTTACTTCCGCCCACTTACTGATTCTATTTTCTACCATGTCGCTGAAGAGCTTTGCAAACAAAGGATTGATCATAATGGTTCTATAGTTGGAAGGATTATTAATGTCTCCACTTTTAAAAAGGGATATTGCTAGACTAGTTTTCCAATCTCTTGGGAATCCTTGTCGAATGACGTTGAATATTTCCATGATGTGTGGTGCAAGAATGTTCATTCCCCGTGTTGTGGACAATTTTGTCACCCCCTAGAGACAGCCTAGAGTTGCCATAGACCAGTGCCTAGGACATCTTAATATAGCAAGGAGCTCTTCATATAGTTTGGATTGTCAGTCCAAGAGCTCACTTACTATCTCTTGTTTGAACAAGGAAATAAGTTTTGAATGGGACCAAACTCTCTCAGAAGCTGACACAAAGATAATAATAGTGTAGGGACATCATGTAAAACTCCAATACAAAGGCATCAGACAGTTAAGAGACAGCTTACTGTAAAGAGGGCCAGTTCAAATAATATATCACAGAAATCAAATATCAGGAAGTGAGTGCAGTGAGGAAACATAGAGAAGATATTAGTTAACATGACACTGATACCCAGATACACAACAGAACCACATAAGGGCATATTAATTTATGAATCCTTATATGACAATGGCGTTTTAAAAGCACCCTCCTCAAGTAACTAATATAGCATAAAATATGGAAGAGATGAACATGGAACAATATATCATGACTAGGCCTATTTAAAGCGCTTGACTAATTCCAGAAAGGGCATCAACAAGGATGAATCCTTACTGCAAACTAGTGAGCCACTCGCATTCTAGAACATGATACAAGAAGATAAATAGCATGAAATGAGAGATTGTATTAACACATAAGAGAAATTACATACTGTGAGATACCAAAGACCAGAATCCTCATTACAGTTATAACTCCTCCTCACTGAGACCCTACGGGCTCTGAACCTTCATACATAAATATTACAAAATGTATACAAAAACCTTTTCACTGCACAGTTTGCTGATAGAAATCTGGAACCCTTTACAATGTCTTCTTTTTGGGCCTTTATAGAAAAGATAGAGAATTCTAGAGAAGGAGGTAGATGAAACACATTTAATGACTCAATTTGAATAAAATGGCGGAGAACATTCGCGCCCACTCCATGAATGACTAACTATAAATGACTGTACTTTACAATCTGTCTCCAGAAATAAATGCTGGATGATAAAAATCTCCTTATGAACAAGATGCGAAATAATAAAATATACAATGTTCTGCGTTTTGCTGAGGGGAAAATCTGCTGCCATAAGAACCTTGAGATAGTCTGCAATTCTGTACTGTACTCTCGGCCTTTAGCTTTGAATTTAAATCCTGGACCTTTAATGCAGGGCGAAGCGTTCCTTAATTTTCTCTGGGGGGTTCTGTAGGTTCATGTCTTTGTTTTCTTTAATGATGGTCATTTCACACACCTACCCTCGGCTTCTTCTTTAAATTTCACCAGCAAAATACGTCCTTTGGTATGCTCTTGACCTCTGTAATGGGGGCGATAAATTATGAGGCCTCTTTATCATTTAAAAACCTGCAAAACTCACAAAAAACATTAGAGAAAACAGACTCGGAGGCAAGGAGCGTGGAGGCGGAGATGAGAATAACATCGTGGCCACGAACAGATAACAAGAACACAAAGGGTGGCGGAGGGAATACAATGAGGGCTTTGACAAATAGACGAAATGCGGATTTTCTACGTACCACAGTTCGGAAGTGGTGACTGAAGAGTGACGAATGCAAATAAAAACACATATATAAACACACACACACACACACACACACACACACACACATATATATGACAGGATGACGTCAAGGATACATGGGGTCATGACACATGGGTGTACGGGGGGGGGGGACAGGTGGAAAGACAACGTGGCAGCGGAGTCAACAGATGGGGAGACTGATTTCTGGCCGTCGGATCTTGGAAGACGGATCGACGGTTAGGAGGCGACGAGAGCAACACAATGGTGGGCCACAGATCACGGCGGACACACGTTAACGAGCGAGCGACTCTGAAGGATATCCACCGTCGGATTGAGGACAACAGATCTAACGACTCGGGTGAGTTCCGCTGCCCGACCTTTGTACAGACTTTAACGCGCGGGGGAGAAGTGGTTTCATGCCCGTACTGGGGACACACGGCATATGATCTATGGAATCACCGGTCCGATGGGTAATACAGCCAGCCTGGGGTAAGCGGTGCGGGGTTTACCGCTGGTTTTCATGGGCGGGGACCACCACACAACACGACTGCCGCTCCGTTGATTTAATTCGATCGGACGGCCACAATTGCGCCCGAAACATAAAATAACTAGCTCCCTTCCTTTGGCCTATGGTTTTCGGGTTCGGGTTAGGTGTTGTCGACAGGAAAAGGGGCTAAGGCCCTGGGGCTATGGCTCAATATAACTTTAAATGGCGGATTTTAAACCTTTGCATAATGCATTTTCGGGCGAAAAGGATAATGTCGGACGGGAGCATGAGGATATTTAGGCCATAGTGAAGATTCGAAATGGATTCGAATGGGGCAGCAAACCAAAATTCATAGGCGGGGTAGATATGTACAACACCCCACTTTAGATATTCTGCTTGAAGTTCAACCAAGTCCTTTGCCTTTCCTATTTTCAACTTTTAAATTTTTGTCTCCACTTCGTGTAATGTGAAAATTTTTGTAGTGTAATGTGAAAATTTTTGTAGTTGTGTTGATCCTCGTAAAAGGCTCATCCTCTCATTCTTTCTCAAAGAATTGTCTTGCATATTCAAACCATTAATTGACTATAATATTATTCAATTTACTTCTTCCTTGATTGAAATTCATGCCAAAAAGCCTTTAGATATATGTTATTATTATTATCATTATCCAATTTTAAGGTCACGGCCAAGCCAGACACCAAATTGGTGTACGAGACACCCTTGTTAGTGGGACAAGAGATGCACCTCCATCGATTTAACTACTAAGTCTATAAAGACATACATACTCTATCATTTTTGGTTTTGAACGTGTAACCTCTTAAGAGAAAACACACACTCTTAGCCATTAAACTCACTCAAACACTGTGTAATTAACTACAACTTAACAAAACCATAGATTAAGTGTTATTACATTCACCGTGGAATGGCGAATCGGCGATATATAAGATATACTCGAAAAGCGATTAATGTTGGAGGCATTCTTATAGCTAAATCTCCATCCATTTCACGTCGAATACGATTCAAAGCCGAAGCGGAACTATTTAAAATTAAAAAATCGCTGTGAACCTGCTTTCAAATTTCATAGCCCTATTGAGATTTATTTGATTCGTTTAAGGCTCCTACTCACTGGACTTCTTGATTCACCGGAAAAAATGTCAACAGAGGTAGCAGAAGAGGAAGTTGTAAAGCCAGATTCGGCTGTAATGCGGGAGATGAGCAAGAAGGCCGCTTGGAGTGTGAGTTCCTGTAAACCTGGGAATGGCGTCAACCTTCTTAGAGACGATAATCTTGACACCTTTTGGCAGTGAGTGTTCCGAGCTTTAATGTCTGCAGTGCTCTGTTTTTTCATGTTGACATTTGTGTTTGAGTGCTAATATTTTCTGCATTGCCCTCTGCATACTATGCAATCGCATGAAACCCTCTTTGGTTATATTCCGCATTATCGTCTGTAAATTCAAATGCAGGTTGAGTTTGACATATGTACAGACTAAAGATTCCAAAGACAGATATGGACTGGTAACGGATATTGGATTATCAAGGTTTTGAGATCAGAATATACCGTGGTTGATATCAGTCTTGACCAAGTGCCGATTATGCAACAATAAAACATGAGAAACACCCACTTACGAAATGTGTTTCCAACAATAACAAATACAAATGCAGGATTGCTGAAAGCATTTTTTTGCCAATAATGAATAACTTGTTCTAAATAAAAGTTAGAAAACAAACGATATGGGCAAATTCACAGCAAAGATTTTCTTCGCAGGACCTCAAGACAGAGCACGTATCTGTAGACATGGATAATGCTGATAACTAATAGGTTTCCTTGGTCTGAATGGGTTTTCGTTTATTCGAGAAAGGGAGTCATCCATACTTGCATAACAGCAGTCCTAGCATGATACGTCACAGGAAATCATATGGCCTAGTGCCGTTTTTGACTAAAACGCCCTAGAAATTACAATGGTTCAAAAATGGCGTCATGAATGGCATTGCTTTGTTTCAAAAATGACTGAAAAATTAAACAGTTTCTTAGTTGTTTCTTGGTCATTTCTTATTGTGAGAGAAACTGCAACACTTTTTTCACAAAGGAAAAATTCGTAATTTTTCATTAATAGAGAAATTACATGTTACATTTTATTGATAAGCTAACACAGCTGCCTGTATATCTGTCTTCCAAGATTAACCAGAGGTCAAGTAAAAATTGTGAGTATCAAATTACAGAGAGTCCAAACTAGTGTCCAGGAGTAAGTTTGGTGCATAACTTACTGTGCAGATTGGTGCCAAATTTTTTTATTTTTATTTTTATCCTAAGTAATATATGTTTAAATACACATAGTCAAAACATAGGAGATAAGCAAAACCAAAATAATCCCCCATGATATAAACAAAAACTGCTGTCATGTACCAACAGCCCGCAGTTCCTGTGTATCATCAATGAAAGGTCTATGGAAAAATCTGTACACCTGTTCACCAACATGTTCTGTGATATGCCAGGTGCCCCATATCAGTTCCGCGGCTTCTTTGGACAGTTTATCTGCCACTTTGTTCCGAGTCCTGTAAATATGTGTGACAGAAATGGTGTCAAATTGTAATTTAAGATGATAAACCTCCCTTAGTAGAGCAGACAGTGTGTGCGTGTAACATTGTGCTTGTAAATTGAACTAGTTTATCACAATGAGAGAGTCGCCAAAGATCTGAATGGTGTTGCAGAGTTTTTCCCGGGCAAATATCAGTAGAAGTCTTAAGCATTGGAGTTCGGCATAGTTATTCGTTCCAAGGCCCGGTCCCATCCTAAGATGATAATGGTGTTGATCGTTTATAGGGAGTATTGCGCCCCCCCCACAACCCTGTTGATTTGCCGCACCATCAAAGTAGGCCCATGGCCGGGTGTGATCAATTTGTTCAGGGATATCCTTCCGCTCGGTTTTTTTGTAGTCATCATCAGGTAGCATACAATAGGTAGCCATGATTGCCGAACAGATGCGATCCACACTTATCTGTAGGCTATCAAATATGAATTTATTGCGGCTGATCCAAAGTTCCCAAGCAAATATCAGAGGAAGATTACGCATCTTTGTGGTATTTGTGTTCGCCTGCCACCATGTAGTCCAGGCCTCCAGTATTGTGTTCCCCCTCCAGGGTAAATTACAACCCAATCTATGAGTAACCTAATCCCATATGCATTGAATGGTATTACATTCCAAAAAAGATGCAGTGTGTCTTCCCCGTGAATCAGGCAGAAGCAGCATCTTGAGGGTCCTGTAATTGCACGGCGATGGAGAAATTCCATAGTGGGAGTGCAGAGATGTAGAATGCACTAGAACAGAAGTCTCTGTTTGTGCGGAGCTTTTAGTTTCCAAATGTTCCCCCACCACCAGAGTTTTTGTTGTGGTTCCTTGAACTGGCAGAGTGTCAAGTAGCCCTCTTTTGGGGAATATTGTCCTTTTGGTGAGACAACCCAAATCAGCTGATCGTCCTGCTCAGTTAAACAGATGTGCATTGCTTGTAATGCCCTAGTGTAGTTTACCCAGGCCTGTAATCCAGCCCGTGGCATATCCAGATCCGCCCCCGATAACCAAGCTTGTGAATGCCAATTTGTGTGAGCTTGGTCAGCAATTTGTGCAAGGTATCGAATACCCAAATTAGCCAAGTGCTCTAGAATCAAATCGGGTAACTTATAGTAGTCTCCACTCCCCGACCATGAATCGGTGCCCAATCGAACAGATTCCCCAGAGCCAATTTGCCAGGAGAGTCCTCTTTGTATAGGTGGGGCAGCCTTTGTGATAGCTTTCCAGATAATGGATGTAGTAGAGGTAGGTCCAATGCTTCCTCTGATCCAGTTAAGAGTGTGTTTAGGAGCAATGTATTTCGCAGTGATGACCTCCTTCCAGAGACTGTTGCCTGTGATTAAATGCCAACACATTTTGGCAGCCAACGCTTTCGAAAAGAGATGGAGTTCTTTGATACCCCAGCCACCCCACTGTTTTGGTATGCTGATTCGATCCCATGCAATCCAAGCAAATGTGCTGTCCTTTTCCTGATTTCTCCATAAGAATTGTTTGCATATTCTCTTAATCCGGTTTGTGACTCCAAGAGGTATCCAAGCAAGTGACATCCAATAGACGGGTATGGCTTCAAGTACTGATTTGATAAGGACCAAACGTCCAGCTCTAGAAAGCCATCTATGGTACCAAACATTTATTTTGCGCTCCACTTTTGCAATGAAGCAGTTCTAATCTTTGCACTGATAATCGTTTGGTTTTAAGTGAAATCCCAAGTATTTCAATCCCTCCCCAATGTTGTTGGGTACATAAGCAAATAATGTCGAGGCAATGTCCTGTTCCTGTGCCGAGCATCGTGTCATTATGATAGTGGTCTTATTAGTGTTTGGGACCATACCAGTAGCTCTGCAAAAACTACGAAGAATTTTTTCAAATTGTAGAGAGTCCTGTCCAGAGCCATCAAGAAATATTAGCACGTCGTCAACAAATAATAGGTGAGTGAGATACATAATCTCATTAATATGGAGGCCATGGATACTTCCCTCAGCTTTAGCTTTTTTAATGAGTACAAAGAGACCCTCCATTACAAGGATAAAAAATAGAGGCGATAGAGGGCATCCTTGTCGCAGACCCCTACCAGCATGGAAAAAATCCGATGCGGTTCCATTTAGGAGAATGCTGAAAGATGCGTGGCAAATGCATCCCATAATCCAATTGATGAAAGTGTGGGGGAAACCAGTTTGTATAAGGATGAGGTGAAGATAGCTCCAGTTGACCTGATCAAATGCCTTTGCAAGATCAATTTTGAGGATGGTAGACTTGAGTTTTTTGGTTTTGATCGAGTGTAAGGCTTCTTGAGCCGTACCAATAGCCTCATGAATCTGCGTATGGTGGAGAAATGCAAATTGTTCTTTGGCAATATGTGCAGATAAAAAGGGTTTGATGCGATTTGCAATAATTTTAGATATAATCATATATATACAGTTGCAGAGTGATATAGGTCTGTAATCTTGAAGGCTATTTGGATGATCAATATTTGGTATGAGAGCAATGAAAGTTGAGTTAAAGCCATCATAAACCCTACCCTGCGCCCGGCTATCTTCAACAGCAAGGAGGAGATCATTACCCAGCAGCTCAAAAAAATGGATGAAAAATTCTATAGGCCAGCCATCAGGCCCCGGAATTCTATCTTTTTTAAACCATTTAAGCACCCCTTCAATCTCATCCTTTGTGACTGGTGCATTTAGTTCTTCTTCCTAATCTTGTTCCACAAATCTATTAAAGGATCTAGAGATGTGCATAATATCTGGTAAGTCATATTGGAGTAGGGTTCGGTATAAGTTGGTAAAGTACTGAGTGCCCATATCAAGGAGTTGCGAATGGGTACGAGCCACAAATCCATGTTGATCAGTGAGTTTCCAAATCATATTGCAATTTCTGCGACCATTTGCATGTTGTTGAAAAAACTTTGTATTTTCGTCCCCAACCTGTAGCCAAACAGCCTTGCTTTTGAGCCTCCAATCCGCTTCTTTTTGGCGCATGAGCTTTCTTCTGGAAGCTTCAAGGGAAATCAGGTGCTCTTTTGTAACATCAGTCCGATACCCCAACAATTCAGAGTCATTTAGGTGGGCAATCTCCAGTTCGATCCGTTTAAGCTCCTCGCACTCCATTCTTCTTTTATCCCTCACCAATTTGATGGTCAAGCCTTTGATTCTGTTAAGATTTTCATTGATAACCTTGGCTGGTTCTTTATCAGGATGTTGGTAGCAATGTTGCCACTCCTGAACCACCAGATCATGATATGCCGGGTCAAGGAGCCATCTAGGGTTGAATTTGAAGGGTGGGCATGCTCTAATGGGCCCAAACTCAAATTCCAAATAAACAGGCGAATGATCGACATCCCCCCATGACCCACCCATTGTTGAGCTTTATCCAGGGACAGTAATAGGGGTCGCTCGATCAGGAATCTGTCCAACTTACAAGCCAAAGCTGCATCCCCGGTTCTTCGGTTCCTCTAGGTAGGCTAAAGCTTGGTTGTCTGAATGTCAATAAGATCAGCTGCTTCCAGTTTTGAGGTGAAGTAGTCCACCAGTGTGTCCGGGACAACATGTGTGCCCCAAGATTCGCAGATACCCAATGAAAAATTTAAATCACCTCCCATGATGATATGTGGATGATCGATTAGGGAGCAGGTCAGCAAGGAGTGCTAATAATCCTCCCTATTAGTGCAGGGCCCATATACATTTATCAGGGTGTAGGACTGCGCATTGTTTCCAAAGTTAATGTCCATGCCAAGTACCCCAGGCGGACTCCAAAAATTGTTCATCCGGGTGGTTTTGAGATTTATGTTCAAAGCACTACCACCCGATCTACCTTGAGCATCCAGAGTAATAAAAGTCCAGTTTGGAAGAAGAGTATTAAGGATCGAGGTAACCGAGGCTCCATCCCCCAGAGTTTCCTGAATAAATAATACATCAATGGGTCTCTGAGCCAGAAGCTCCTTCAACGCCAATCTCTTATCAGGGTTGGCCAGCCCCCTGCAGTTGTAGGTCAGACAAATCATGGGGGAACCCCAGATTTGGGTCTCCTTGCTCTAAGGACCCGAATAAGGGAAGACTGTGTACCAACTTCCACTTCGAAATTTGCGCGCTTGATAGCTTTTGCCAGTGCTGATGGTCTGCCTCTAGATTTGGTAGGGTTACTGCATTGCCCCGGGCTGATCCCAAATACATCACCTAGGATTGGGTTGGAGGTAGATCTGAGAAAGTAGGAGTGCCCCAAATATGTGGAATCAATATTGTTAGTGGTGTGGCTTTGTGACAGGTCGGCAGCTGTATGAGGAATGGTAGGGGAAAAGGATGGAGGGGCCTGTGCGATGGTGCAACATATAGATGGGGTACTATAAGCAGATAGAGTAGGAGCAGATGACATAATAGGAGATATCATGGAAGATAAAATAGGCGAGATATGAAAATGCATAGAGTCAGGAATAGGTATAGTACCCGAAACAGTAGTGGTGCAATGCAGAGTATCCGGAGTCGACGGAGCATGAGATCTGGTATGTGTGATGGGCCAAGTGGGAAGCGGTTGAGTCTGCGCCGCCGCGGAAACAGTCGGATGTTTCGGCCCAGCCCGAGTCGTCCCCGTCGGAATCTGGCTTTGACAAGTGTTAGGTTCAATCTGTGTAGCCACAGTGTGCGCCTTCTTGTGGATCGGCTTGGCAAACCCCATCATAGGACAGTCTTTATACAAATGCCCCACCTCATGGCATTTTCTGCACTTGAACGGAACCCCTTCGTAATCAAGGACTTGTTGCCACATCATGCCCTCAAAGAGCATGTTATAGTTGTCATGCAGGCCATCCCTGGTATCAAGGAAGATCAAAATGCGGGCCACAGCTCTGTTACCTGTAGCAAGGTATGATCGATCATGGTCAAGATAATGGCCAAAATCTTCTCCGATGTTCCTAAAAGCAGTTTCATTCCAAAATTGGAGCGATAAACCCGGGAGACGCATCCAGATGGGTCCAGCCCCCCCATTTTCTTTGTTTGGATCAAATAACGGGGACCATTACTTGAGTAGCACAGGGTGCCTTTCAATGTGCCAGTATTGTTTGAGAACCCAAATTGTCTGTTCCGGCAAGGCAAATGTGAGTGAAAACCATCCCCAGGTGAGCAGAAGGACTTTCGGGAGTGTCTCAAGTAGGTCGCCCTAGATCTCCCTGGTCCATTGTATAAGCCTCGCAGTAGAATATTTGCGGCCCCGCACTTTGCCAACCAGCATAGTGGCAGCAGTTTTCTCCAGATCCTCCATGCCTCTGTCTCGCCCAAAGTTTGAAAATCTGCTGAACTTGTTCTTGGTCGTTTTGTTCTTCTTGCCCCTGTCAGGTCGCCCCAGTGACCGGTCACCAGAGCTGTCCGAGTCCGATGCAGGTGGCTGCTTATCAACACTAGTAACATCCGCAGGTATGTTTGCAAAGACGCCCGATACCTTGACCAGCGCACTCCCCTCGGCCACAGTGCTAGGCCCGTTTCCGCCGATGGTGAGATGTTCAAATGTTTGGGTCGTGGCACCTATATAGTTATATACTGCCTCCTCGAAAGGCTCCGAGGTTCCCAGATCCGCTTCAGGGAGATTAGTATTACCTGGCGAAGATAAACCCCATATTCCAATATTTGATGGGAAGGGGGCAGCAAATCTGACGGGTTCGAAATAGTCGCTATTTGGTGAAGAGATGTCAGCCACAGAGATGTGTTCATTCCGAGCAGGTGCTGAGATTTCTGGGACAAGAACCATATCAATCATGTCGACAACTACCACTTGTTCCCTGTGACCCCAAATATCAACTCCCACCAATGGGTTGTTAGTGTAATCCACATACTCCTCATATGCACTCATACTGCTCGGTGACTGTGGTTGCCCAGATAGAATAACGTCAGTCCACTGGAAGTCCGTCAGTATCGGAGAGGATGTAATACAAGGGCCCATGCCTGTGATATCTGCAGTCGAGGCACCCGAATCGCAAGCAAACAAAGAGTATCCCAGAAAATGAGGACACTGTCGGTAAATCGTCAGGTAAAGTTGTGGACCAGCTAGGGCCCGCTCCTAATATAATGTATCCCGTGTCTTAACCAGGAACAACAGTCGGACACAAAGGCTCATGCCACAGTAGGATGACTCCACCCAGCTGCGGTAATACACAAGGGCCACGAGTATTCGATGGGCACCAAGAAAAGAGGCCTATGTTGGAGGGAAACCAGAGTAAATGCTATGCGATAGGTCAAAACAAGTAAGACAAAAAAAAACTTAACCAATAGGGGTTCTGTGCCTGTCATCAGCGAAGTATTCAAAATGCAAAACGCAGGTATTGTCCACCAAATCTCGCCACAATAACTAGTGGAGGTCGGCTGCCATGGCTAGGGTTCCTCCATGCCCAAGAAATGCAACACTTTTAATATGAAACCTTTGAGACATAAAAGAAAAAAAAGGAAAAAAGTGATTGATGAGGCAGAAGGCTACATCAATCAAGATCCTGATTCAGGTTACTGATCTTTGGTTTAAGAAACATAAGCCTACATCAATTTTGTAAATGGATAGTTGACTTGTAATTTAATTGGAACTTGACCAAATATGGTTTATGTGGTACATTCTAAACTATATTCTTTTCCGGAATTGTTAGGATTCTGGTTTTCACTATTGGTTGTAGTATTTTAGAACTACTTATCACTTGTAAAAGAGTTAATCTGTTCTAACAGTTCACATGGAGGAGTGACATACAGATTTTACCATTATACAGAACAAGAAAGACAAATCCCTTAACTAGACTACAATATATATAGCCTGCATAAAAAGAGAAAAATGATAATAATCAGCATGAATAATAGGATGGGAGAGCATTGTATGCATTTGCAAAGCAAAAAATTGGCGAAGCAGGATAGCACACACTTTCAAAACAAAGTTATGTATTGTAAGACTAAGGACTTAGTTGTAACTCCACAGTTATTTGGCACCAAAATTGTCTTTGTACCTTTGAAGGTCTACAAATATTCCCCAAAATAACATAAGCAAGACACTATGAAGGGAAGATTCTACAGCCCCACAAAACATATAGGTTTGAGAAATCTATGGGGCAGTAGTTAGGATGATTTCTCTTTCTATGATAACTTCTTGGGATATCTTTTTACTTTTTCTTACTTATTAGTTCCTTATTATGTTTATCATCATACAATTATAAAAAACAAGAACAATGGTACACAAGTACATAGGATATAAACTGCAAACTAGGGCCAAAACCTCTCCACTTGAGAGGAAAACCTGTAAATTTTTTCTCTTCTTATAGATTCTTCAATTGACGAATTCCAAGACCTCTAGACCAAGACTAAATACGGTTCCAAGACCAAGTCCAACGTCTCCTTATGATATGCTTCCTTTGTCCAAGTCAAACCTAGTCAAATCTCTTCCAACAACAGAACTTCGACCCCCAGCTTCAGAATTTCGGCCTCTACTGCAGGTCTGAAATTTTCGCTCCCCTGCAACTGCTATTGCATCCACATGTGTGAGTGAAATTTAGCCTTCCAAGGCCTCCCAACAACTTTGCTTGCGTTGCTTCCTTGTCTAGGGCTAGAAGGTGACCTAGTAGGCCCTTTCCAGAAACTTTGATTCTCTTCCACCAAATAGAGAATCTCAACCTTGAAGCAACAAACCCTAGCCTTTCTTCTTTGCACGTGTGAGAAAGAATTAGCTCAAAAACTTCTTTCTTCGTCCTCTTCCTTATTCGCTAGCCTCTTTCTGCTCCTCCTTCGCTTGAATGAGATGAGAATTGAATGTATCTCAAGGAGGTCGAGTTCCCTCCTTTATATAGGCTTCTTAAGGTGGACG
The DNA here is from genome assembly GCA_034641835.2 of Pinus albicaulis. NCBI lineage: Eukaryota > Viridiplantae > Streptophyta > Pinopsida > Pinales > Pinaceae > Pinus > Pinus albicaulis. Next base: position 62,005,620 of record CM076576.1, read on the forward strand.
TGGCTCCTCAAAATAGGCCAACTTCTCAGCTTTTAGGACAACTTGGTTTTGAAGGGTATTTTGACACTTTTAATTACAAAAATATTTTTCTTGTTGTTTATATGCTTTGTCTTTCCATGAAACACTGGGTTTTCAAACAATCTTATACAACTGGTGTTATCGCAATGTATCACTGTAGGGTCCATTGGTCCTTCAAACAAGTCGGACAACAACTTCCTCAACCAGACAACTTCTCGGCTTACTTCACAGGCTGTAATGTATTCAACCTCAACACTACTCAAAGCAATCGATTCTTGCTTTATGCTCATCCATGAGATCATGGAGGATCCCAAACTAAAGCATCCTCCTGTAGTGCTCCTTCCATCCTGCTCACTGCCTCCCCAGTCGGAATCTGTATATCCATTCAAGTGGACATCATTCCTCCTATCATATTTCAGGTAGCAGTGGATTGTTCCTTGCGAATATCTCAGAATGTGTTTGGCTACTATCCAATGATCATGCTTCGGCTCAACTTGGAACTCACTGAGAATATTCACTCGTCGAGTATTCACCAGGTACATAAGTGAGCCAATCAACTGTCTATACCTGGTCGGATCTACTGGGCTTGGTTCGAAACTCCTTACTCTTTTCAAGTTTGTGATCATCAGGGTTGTCATTGGTTTGCAATCCATCATGTCAAACCTCTTCAACATCTCGATCACCTACTTCCCTTGACCTAGATAGATTTCATCAGGTCCTTGCCATACTTCCAGTCCCAAATAGTAGTGCATCATCCCAAGATCCTTCATATCAAATTCTGCTGCGAGTTGCTTCTTGGATTTCTTGGATTCGACCTTCTACACCTGTCAAGAGAAGACCATCCACATATAGAAGAATGATTACGAGTTCATCCCTCATGAACTTGATATAGAGATTTGAATCAACAAAACTCCTTGTGAAGCCCAGTCTTTGTAGGTATGCATCCATCCTTGCATACCATACCCTTGGTGTTTATTTAAGGCCATATATAATGCCTTCTTCAATCTGCAAACATATGCTTCTTTATCTTTGACTTCAAATCCCAAGGGTTGCTCTATATAGACTTCCTCATCAATTGTGCCATTCATGAATGCGGTCTTGACATCCATCTGATGTATATTCCATCCCATCGATGCTGCCAAAGAGACCAGTGAGCGTATAGTTATATACCTTGCCGTTGGAGCAAATGTTTCTTCATAATCGATGCCTTCTTGCTGAGAGAAGCCCCTAGCCACAAATCTTGTCTTATACTTGTCAATACTTCCATTTGCCGCATGTTTAATCTTGTAAAGCCATTTGGAAGTTACCACAAACTTGTATTCAGGCCCAGGTACGGTCTCCCACACCCCATTTTTCATTATCAATTGATATTCTTTATTCATGGCATCTTTCCATTCTTGATGATTGACGACTTCTTCAAAGGTGGATGGTTTTGCTTCTATTAGTTTTGTCATATATGCTGCATGCCTTGAATATCTTTTGGGCTTCTTGCTTTCTCTAAATGTGCCTTTAGCTGCTCCATGTCCCTTTGCATCTAATAGAGTAGACTACGAGTAGACTACAACCAATTAGGTATCTTTTTAGTTTCGTGGATTACCACAAGTTGTATAGGTTCACTGGAACGTTCCTCTTCATGATTTGATTCTTCTTCCTCCCTAGTAACTTCCTCTTCAAATACCAGAAGTTCTTCATCATCAAAGTCCATAGAGAGATACTTTGATTTCTTGAATGCAATACTTTCGTCAAATATCACATCTTGATTGACTTCTATTCGGTGTCCTTTTATGTAGATCCTATAGGCCTTAGAAGAATTACCGTAGCCGACAAATGTTCCCTTCATGCCTGACGGATCCAACTTCTTTTTCTTGTCCTTTGGTATATGAATATAGACAGGACAACCAAAAATTCAGAGATGATCCATGCTTGGTTTCTTCCCAGTGAATACTTCTTCAGGAGTCATGTTATCTAGTGACCTTTAGGGACTTCGATTTTGTATGTATACAACTGTCTTTGTAGCTTCACCCCACAAAATTTTCGGCAAATCTTGATCATGTAGCATAACTTTTACACTTTCTTCAATGGACCGATTATTTCATTTTGCAATTCCATTTTGCTTGGGATTATATGGGACTATCAACTCCCTCTTAATCCCAGACTCCTTACAAAAGGCTATAATTTCTTTGGATGTGTATTCTCCTCCATTATCATACCTTAATATCTTGATTCTCCTTTCTGTAAGGTTCTCTACTTCAACTTTGAATTCTTGAAATTTGATAAATACTTCATTCTTGGATTTTGTTAAGTAAACCCAAGGTTTCCTTGAATGGTCATCTATGAAGGTGACATTATAATAAATATGGATGACCTCCAAGTGATTTTGGATTCATAGGACCACAAACATCAGAATGAATGAGATCCAAAATTTCTTTTGACCTTGAAGCATTGCTTCCAAATGGTCTCTTGGTGTTTTTACCCAATGCACATCCCTTGCATACTCCTTCATGAACTTCTTTTAGTTTGGGGATGCCATTCACTATTGAATTTAGGGTTGGTAAGATTTTGTATTGAAGATGACCAAATCTTCTATGCCAAAGTTCACATGGGCTAACTTCAATGTTTACCAAAGCTTGAGCGAGGGGAGTTAAGACTTTGTAAAGTCTTCCTTTACGGATCCCAATTATTCTTGCATTTTCTATGCTTGAGTTTTTACATAATACTATAACCTTTTCATCAATGAACGCAACTCTATCACCCTTATCTTCTAGACATGAAATGGAAAGTAAATTCTTGTGCAAACTTGGAACAAATAAGATATTGTTGAGATCAATATTTCCTCCATTCTCTATCTCTAGCGAAGTTGATCCAATTCCTCTCACAGGGTAGCTTTTATTGTCACTGAGCTCTACGGAGTAAGAGGACTTTCCTTTTGATAATGGCTTTAGTTGCTTGTGTTGACCAGTCATATGCCTTGATGCTCCACTGTCGATTAACCAAATATTCTTATCTTGAAATGTGCCAGTGAATGCTGAGAATAGTCCTTCATCCTTTGTAGATGTCTTGGTCACTTTCTTCTTAGGAAAAAATTAGAGATCCCATATTTCTTTGATGCCCTTCTTGAGATGATCTGCCACTTTTGTACACTTCTTTAAGAACTTCTTCAATATAGTAGATATCTTCATCATGCCCTTAGTCAATATTAGCTCTGATACCATGTTGAGAAATCTAGAGGGCAGTAATTAGGATGATTTCTCTTTCTATTGTAGGTTTTAACCCTGTACAGAAATTATCTACAAATGAATCTTAAAACAGAAAACAAACAATAGCGAGAACATAACACAGATAAGCACAGAGATTTTCCCCTGGATCCCAAATCGGGACGACCAGCTTGATTTTTCATTATATTTCGTTTAGTGTTACAACACATATATATACATGCCGAAGCATACACAAACCCCAATCCATTAACCCTGGATTAGAACATAACCGTAGTTCCCTTTCTCGGATCTACAAAATACCAGGGGCCGAAAACCATCGTTCCCCAAAACCATGTGCAAACTCATGCACAAAACCATGGGTGGGTCCGCCTATGAGTAGGTCCGCACACCCAAAAAATTCTGCCGGGGCGCTGCCCCAGACCCCGACAAGGGGGGTTGCCGCTCCCCCTGTTATGCCCGGCACAACATACAGCACATGGGGCTAGTCGTGGAAAGAATATAATACATACCCAACATTCTCCCACTTGTTGTTTTCTTTCCGCAGGGGGCCACATGAGAGCTTAGTCATTAGCCCAGCTTTGCAACACCCATTGTTTCTCTACACCAAGAGAACTTCTGAGTGCTCACAGACTTCGTTAATGCATCTGCAACATTTTTCAAGATGTCCACCTTTACCAACAACACCCTTTTAGCCTCAACCATATCTCTCACAAAGTGATATTGAACATCAATGTGCTTTGTCTTTGAATGATAAGCAGGGTTCTTAGCCAAGAAAATTGCACTTTGGTTATCACAGTCTATCCTTATAGCTTGCTGTACCAACCCCATACTTGAACACAATCTCTGCAACCAAACTGCTTCCTTGCTTGCATGAGTGGCTGCCATGTATTCGGCCTTTGTAGTTGAAAGAGCCACTACAGACTGTCTTTTACTCATCCAACTGACTGCACCTCCAAATAGGCTAAACACATGCTCACTTGTAGATCGTCTTTGGTCCAAATCTCCAGCCCAGTCTGCATCAACAAAACCATGAATGCCCAACACTCTTTCCAATCTCGGTCTTCCCTGGTAGCACAAGCCATAATCACTAGTGCCACACAAATATCTGAAAACCCACTTCACTACTGTCCAATGCTCCTTCCTTGGGTTTGACATAAACCTGCTCAATACTCCCACTGCATGTGCAATGTCTGGTCTAGTATAGACCATTGCATACATCAGGCTACCCACTGCACTTGCTTATGGAACACGGGACATATCCTCCTCTTTTTCTTGTGTCTTGGGACACTGTTCAGCAGACAGCTTTACACCTACAGGAATAGGAACATTCACCGGTTTACTATCCTGCATATTGAACCTCTGCAATATAGTCTCGACATACTTCCTCTGGTTTAACCAGAGCTTCCTCTTTGCCAGATCTCTCTTAATTTCCATGCCCAAAATATAGTTTGCAGCACCAAGATCCTTCATGTCGAATTTGGAGAACAGTTGGGTCTTCAAATCTTGGATAATTTCTTTGTCATTTCCAATTAACAACATATCATCCACATACAAGACCAAATACATAACATGGTCACCAATTAATTTAAATTAAACACAGTGATCCTCCTTGCTTCTGGTGAAGCCAAGTCCCCGTATATAGGTATCAAATTTCTGATACCACATCCTTGGTGACTGTTTTAACCCATACAGAGACTTCTTCAACCTGCATACCAGTTCTTTCTTACCCTTCACCATAAAGCCTTCAAGTTGCTTCATGTAGATCTCCTCTTCTAGATCCCCGTGAATAAATGTTGTCTTCACATCCATCTGTTCTATCTCAAAATCAAATGCAGCAGCAACAGATAAAAGTAATCTAATAGAAGTAACTTTGGCAACATGAGAAAAAATATCACCAAAATCAATTCCCGGCACCTGGGAATAACCTTTCGCTACCAACTGAGCTTTGTATTTCTCCACCTTGCCTTCTGCATTCATCTTCTTCTTAAACACCCATTTGCTCCCCATGGGCTTCCTTCCAGCCGGCAACTCCACCAGATCCCATGCATCGTTTTTGTGCAAGGATGCCATTTCATCAACCATGGCCTCCTTCCAGAGTTTTCCATCCTCTGAATCTGCTGCCTCCCTGACAGTTCTGGGTTCATCATCAATTATAGTTAAGGCAAAACCTGAACAGAAAGCAGATGGACTATACCTTTCTGGTTGCCTTCTTTCCCGAACTGATCTTCTCAAAGCTGGAGTTTGTGGCTCTTCATCTTCTGAGTCTTCTTCTATTGTAGAGTTTGATTCATCCTCCTTTAGCTCAAACTCTATCTTCTCAGGTTCCTTTGGTAGGACTTCATGTTTAACAACATCTTTCACTTCTCTAAACACCACATCTCGGCTGTACACAACCTTCCTTGTTTCTGGGTTCCAAAGCTTGTAACTCTTTAAACCATCCTTATACCCAATAAAGATGCACCTTTCAGATTTATTATCCAACTTGGTCCTTTTCTCCTTTGGAACATGTACATATACATCACATCCAAATACCCTTAGATGTGAAAGAGAGGGTTTCTTACCAGTCCATACCTCATGTGGAGTCTTATCCTCCAACACTGATGAAGGTGATTTGTTAACCAGATAGCATGCAGTCTCCACTGCCTCTGCCCAGAATTCTTGTCCTAACCCGGTACCACTGAGCATGCTTCTTGCCTTTTCCATCAGTGTTCTGTTCATTCTTTCTGCAACTCCATTTTGCTGAGGTGTGTATGGAGTAGTCTTCTGCCGTGCTATACCACACTTCTTACAGAACTCTTCAAATTCCTTCTTACAGAACTCCCCACCATTATCTGTCCTCAACGCCTTTATCTTCTTCTCTGTCTGGTTTTCCACCAGAGCCTTAAATTCTTTAAATTTGTCAAAGACTTCAGATTTCTTCCTCAAGAAATATAACCATGTATTCCTTGAGAAGTCATCTATGAATGAAACATAGTACACAAACTTACCCAGTGATGGAACCGACACAGGTCCAAACACATCATTGTGCACAAGCTCTAATATCTTGTTCGCGCTCTTAGCACCAGAAGGAAAACTCACCCACTTCTGCTTCCCATATACACAATGTTCACAGAAATCAAAATCCAAAGAGCAATTAGACATACCTTCTACCATACCATTTCCATGTAGTATCTGAAGGCCCTTCTCTCCAATATGTCCAAGCCTTTGATGCCATAGCATGGTCTTTTCTCCAGAGACCGTTAGGCTTTCCGCTCCACCTTTAGGAACCACAGAATTGTTTCACCCATCAATAATAGTGCTGCCCTAAAGCTTGTATAGAGTTCCAATCTGAACTCCCTGCATTAATACCAGTGCTCCTCGAACCATCTTACATGTATCTTTCTCGAACACTGTTTTTACACCTGCATCATCCATCTTGCTTACAGAAATCAGATTTCTGGCCAATGCAGGAATGTGCAGAACACCAGGAAGTGTTATAATCCTTCCACCTTGTAGCTTCAACTTGAATTTTCCATGTCCGATGATTCGGGCCTTCCTATCATACCCTAGGAAGACATCACCGCCATCATATTTCTCATACTTGCATAACCACTCCCTATGGGGAGTGAAGTGAAAGGATGCACCCGAGTCAATCAACCATGACTCATGATCTACATGTGTATTTGAAGAAGAAGCCAAATACACATCCCCACCTTCATCTGAGGTGGTTTTTGCCTCTGCAGAAGGAGCATCATCAGATCCCTTTCCTTTCTTAAGAGCTTTAGATTTGCAGTCCTTCTTGAAGTGCCCTTCCTTTCCGCATTTCTAGCACACCTTTACAAACTTTCCAGGAGATTTAGATCTCCTTCTAGATTTAGATCTCCCACTCGAAACCTTATTCTTGTTTCCATTCTGAGACCTTCCTCGTACAGATAAGGCATCTCCATTTTGGCCCTCCATATTTCTCTGTCTCATTTCCTCCGACAGCAACGCTGAGACAATGTCATCAAAATTCAAGTTAGTTGTATTGCTACCTATTGCAATAACTAGACTGTCCCACGAATCTGGTAGAGAACACAACAAACTAATGCACTTATCTTCATCTGAGATTTTAATATCAACAGATGACAGTTGACTTACCATTGTATTGAAGGTGTTCAGATGCTTTGTCAACGAGTCTCTCTCCTTCATCCTCAGGTTATAGAACTTTTTCCGCAGGAACAATTTATTCACCAGAGACTTAGATTGGTACAAAGTCCCCAAGTTTGTCCCACAAATTCTTCGCCGTAGCTTCCCTATATACATTCAACAATACAGAATCGGAGACACACAACCGTATTGTGCTCTTCGCCTTCCGATCCAACTTCTTCCAGTCTTCATCTGACATTGCCTTTGGTTTAGTACCTGGATCTACTGTGATCCATTGATCTTTATCGCCCAGCAGGTCCTCCATCTTGAGCTTCCACAACTCAAAACTCTGACCATTAAATTTCTCGATCTCTATCTTCCAACCGCTCGCCATCTTATTTCACCGCAATAATCGATCCCACAAATCTCCCACTGAACAGGGTCTACCTCAGGCTCGAGCAAAAAACCCTCAGCAGTAAAGGCATCCCCTTGAAGTCGAAACAGCTCTGATACCAAATGTAGGTTTTAACCGTGTACAAAAATTATCTACAAACGAATCTTAAAACATAAAACAAACAATAGCGAGAACATAACACAGATAAACACAGAGATTTGCCCCTGGATCCCAAATCGGGACGACCAGCTTGATTTTTCATTATATTCCTTTTAGTGTTACAATACATATATATACATGCCGAAGCATACATAAACCCCAATCCATTAACTCTGGATTAGAACATAACCGTAGTTCCCTTTCCTGGATCTACAAAATACCAGGGGTCGAAAACCATCGTCCCCCAAAACCATGTGCAAACTCATGCACAAAACCATGGGTGGTCCGCCTATGAGTGCTAGTGGTGGAAAGAATATAACACATACCCAACATCTATGATAATTGCTTGTGATATATTTTTACTTTTCCTTACTTTATTAGTTCCTTTATTATGTTTATCATCAAACAACTATAAAAAATAAGCAGAATAGTATTACACAAGTACACAAGATATAGGCTGCATTCCAGGGCCAAAACTGTGAAATTCTACAGTTGCAGTGATAGATTTATTTCTTCTACTTATTATTTCAATAAGTTATTTACAGAAATCTATCAGTAAACTACGAAATAAATACTATTGCAACATTCACAATTATATATGCAGAGAAGTAAATAGTGAAGAACATAAGCATAAGAACCAATCACATGTACACAATTATTTTTGGACAATTGTCCACAGAAAAACCCAATGTGGGAAAACCGGTGCAACAGATGAGGGTTTTATTAATATTCTTCTGCAAATGAATCTTTACAAGGAATACACTAGTAGATAGATTTGAAAACAACTGAGACAAAATTCTCGGCTCCTGACAATTTCTGGACACCCTGATCGGCCTCTGCTTCTCTATGTGCCAGTCTGCGTGTTTCTTTGCGCAGTCCCTGCACTGGACTGCGTAAGTCTGCATAGGCTCTGCGTGGGATCACTACGCTGTAGCCATGTGTTGCCTCCTGTGACCCACTGCGTCGCTCCGTCCTTGAGTTCAGTCACTGCTGACTCCCCCCTTCTCCTTCTGCTCTTGCAACTCTCTGCCCTGCAACTCTCCCACTGAGATCGAATTCTATTTCTTCAGAATTTATCTCCTTCGGGTATTGAGTGTATGCTTGACTTGTTTTCCAAATGACCCTCAAGCCTTCTTTTATAATCTTCTCGTTGATGAATCAACGACCCAGATTAGAAGTCTAATCAATGGCTAAGATTAAAACTTGACTTGATCTTTGTTTTCTAGAAGATTCGCCCTCTGTCTTGTTAATATTAATACCCTTTAATTATTTAATTTTTCTAAGTTTAGATTTAGGGGTCTCATTAAAATAATTAATTATTTTAATAAGACATGAACCAAGTGGAATTTCCACAAACAGTTTTTGGGTTCTTTGGAATACTAATGTCCAAGTCTCCTCACAAATTTTGAGACTTAGAACACTTTCCGATGCTACAAAAATCAACACTCCCTCTTAGCGAGGAAAGTGTTCTAGCAATATGGCTGTTGCATGCTGCTCTGCTTCTGAAGCATCCTTTGCACTGCTGATCTCTAGATGCTGCCCCTCATCTCGTGCGCCGCTGCCTTCTGTACTGCTGCCCATGACACTGCCATTGTCACTGCTGCATCTGTACTGCAGCTCCCTCTGAATCTTGATTCTATCCATTCTTGCTACTGGAATGGATTCTTGATCATTCCCATCTTCTCTCTGAAGTAGACAAACTTAGTCTTCCCCAGAGCTTTCGTGAGAATGTTTGCCACTTGTTCTCCTGTTGGAGTGCGCTGCAGCTGCACAACTCCTCGTTGTACACAGTCCTCGATGAAGTGACACCTGATGTCAATGTGCTTCAATCGATCATGAAACGCAGGATTTTCAGAGAGCTTGATGCAACTCTGATTATCACATAAGATACTGGTCGCGTCCATTTTCTCCTTTAGTAGGTTCACAAGCAGTTTCCGAAGCCATTTGTCTCACACATAGCTGTGCTAGCTGCCATATATTCAGCCTCTGTTGAGTTCAATGCCGCATGTTTCTGTTTCCTGCTGCACCAAGAAGTCATTCCTAATCCTAGACTGAAACAATACCCACTGGTACTCTTCCAATCTACTGGATTCCAACCCAATTTGCGTCGGTGAACCCACTCAATCTAACATCACTCCTACGGGTGTACTTTAATCCAAGCTTCACTGTTCCTTGAAGGTACCTGAGAACATTCTTGGCTGCTGCCCAATGAGCCCTCTTAGGTTCTACCATGAACTGATTGAGGGTATTTACAGCATAACAAATGTCTGGCCTTGTGTTTACCAGATACATCAACAATCCTATGAGCTACTTATACAGAGTAGGATTAGCCTCATCACCTTCGGACGTGTCGATTTTCTTCCAGTTGGTGATCATTGGAGTCGTCATGGGTCTACAATCCTCCATCTAAAATCTCTTCAGAATCTCTGTAGTATATCTTCCTTGACCAAGAAATATCTCCCCCTTCTTCTACCAAACTTCCAACCTCAGAAAATAGTGCAATAGCCCTAGATCCTTCATGTCAAATTTCGTAGCCAAATTCTTCTTGCAGTTTGTGATGAGCCTCGATGATCCTGTCAGAAATAGATCATCTACATATAAAACCAGTATTAGGGGCTCACTCCCTATCCTTAAACAGTAGAGATTAGGATCTGCGTCACTCTTGACGAATCCCATCTTTTGCAAGTAGCTGTCAATTCGACCATACCAGGCTCTAGGAGCTTGCTTTAGTCCATACAAGGCTTTCTTGAGCCTGCACACATGAGTCTTTTGATCATGCATCTCGAGTACACCTCTTCCTCTATCACCCCATTCAAGAACGCAATCTTGACGACCATTTGGTGAATCTCCCATCCCATCTGCGCAACAAGGGATATCACGGATCTAATAGAGGTATATCTAGCCACTGGGGCGAAGGTTTCTTCATAATCTATCCCTTCCTTCTGAGCATACCCCTTAGCCACAAACCTGGCTTTAAATTTCTCAATGCTGCCATCTACAACATACTTGACATTGTAGATCCACCTTGATCCTACAACTGATCTCTCCTGAGGTCTGGGGACTACTTCGTAGACATCATTCGTCATGATGGAATTGTACTTTTCCACCATTGCATCTATCCACACTTGGTGCTGAGCTGCCTCCCGAAAACTGGAAGGTTCCCCAACCTATGCAACCAAGGCTTGATACCTCTCAGGCTGCTTACGCTGTCTCTTTTCATTTCGGAGGACCCCGACAAAGTCTTCTGCATCCCTCAGAATTTGTCGTAGTTCTCTGCTCGTTCTCCCACTGGTAATGGGTGGATTTACTTGCTCTCCCTCTTGCAAGTCCTTGGGAGAAATGTCCCTTGAATCCTCATGTCTTGGAGAGGCAGCTGAATTTTCTACTGCTGGTTGTTGAGGCTGAACCAACGGATCCTCCTCAGATTGCGTAGCAGAAGGCAACTCGCGGGATCTTCTGAAGGCCTTCTCCTCCAAGAATTTTACATCCCTCCACACCACATCTTTTCTCTCGCTCTCGTGAATATAGATGCGATATGCCTTTGCATTTTCATCGTATCCTACCAAATATATGCAACTTTTTCCTCTTTCACCGGGCACATGACAAGAAGCGGTATCGTTTTAAACATCCTAAAAAGTGACTCACTTTAGGCTGGCCAATGAAGACACTTTGCGGTGTGATCTTTCCCAATGCAAGCCGTGAGGAATCTTGTTCTAAACATAGACGGTTGTATTACATGCTTCAACCCACAAAAATTTGGGCATGCCTTGATCATACTACATCGCCCTTGCAGCCTCGACAATAGTCATGTTTTTCCTTTCTGCCACACCATTCTGCTCCGGATTATATGAAGTGGTCCACTCTCTTCTGATACCTTCCCTTGCGCATAACCCAATGAATTCCTTGTCTGTGTATTCACCACCATTGTTTGAACGCAGTACCTTGATCTGCTTTCCTGTCAGATTTTCGACCAGAGCTTTGAAATCTTTAAACCGATTGAAGACTTCGTCCTTGGTCTTCAAAAAGTAGATCTAGGTCTTTTTGGAATGGTCATCAATAAAGGTGACGAAATACTCGGCACCACTAAGAGCTTTAGTGGACATTGGTCCACAGATATCCCAGTGTATCAGGCCCAATACACTCTCGGCCCTATTGCTGCTTGTCTGATAAGCTGCCTTGGCATATTTACCCAGTACGCACCCTCTGCAGACATCATTCCGCTTGGTGCTCAGTTCTGGAACTCCTGTGATAGTTTTCTTAAGGATTTTTAACACCCCATGATGCAAATGTCCCATTCTTCTATGCCATAGTTCATTCAGGTTTGTTTCATCAGCGCTGCCAATCAGTGCCATCGGGGATTTGAGTTGCTATTTGTAAAGTTTGTTGCTCCTTACTCTGATTTGTGCTTTCTTCTTCCAACTGGGATGTTTGACGTAAACCCTGTTGCCAGTAAAGTAAACGTCATAACCTCGGTTTTGAAGTTGAGACATTGAGAGCAAGTTCATCCCCAGCCCGGGCACATGCAACACATTCGTGGCCCGAAGCTTATTTTCGGCCTCAGTCTGAAATACCACAGTACCTCTTCCAATTGGGGTACATTTTGCTTTATTACCCATGGTTATTTTAAAATTCATCTTCTCCTCTCAGTAGTCAGAAAAACATTCTCGTCCTCCTGTCATATGAGCAGAAGCTCCACTAAGCCAAAGCATAAGAACCAATCACATGTACACAATTATTTTTGGACAATTGTCCCCGGAAAAACCCAATGCGAGAAAACTGGTGCAACAGATGATGGTTTTATTAATATTCTTCAGCAAATGAATCTTTACAAGGAATACACTGGCAGATAAGGTCTGAAAACCCCTGAGACAAAATTCACGCCTCCTCCCAACAATTTCCAGACACCCTGATCAGCCTCTGCTTCCCTCTGTGCTTGTCTGCGTGTTTCTTTGCGGAGTCCGTGCGCAGGACTGCGTAAGTCTGCATAGGCTCTGCGTGGGATCACTGCGCTGCATCTTGTGACCCACTGCGCCTTCGTCCTTGAGTTCAGTAACTACTGACTCCCTCCTTCTCCTTCTGCTCCTGCAACTCTCCCACTGAGATCGAATTCTATTCCTTAAGAAATGATCTCCTTCGGGTACTGAGTGTATGTCTGACTTGTTTTCCAAATGATCCTCGAGCCTTCTTTTATAATCTTCTTGTTGATGAATAAACGACCCAGATTAGAAGTCTAATCATTGGCTAAGATTAAAACTTGACTTGATCTTCGTTTTCTAGAAGATTCACACTCTGTCTTATTAATACCCTTTAATTATTTAATTTCCCTAAGTTTAGACTTAGGGTCTTCATTAAAATAATTAATTATTTTAATAAGACATGAACCAAGTGGAATTTCCACAAACGGTTTCTGGGTTATTTGGAATACTGATTTCCAAGTCTCCTCACAAATTTTGAGACTTAGAACACTTTCCGATGCTACAAAAATCAACAAAAATCTCTCCACTTGAAAGGAAAACCCGTAAATCTCTTCTCTTCTTATAGATTCTTCAATTGACGAATTCCAAGACCTCTAGACCAAGACCAAATACCCTTCCAAGACCAAGTCTGACCTCTCCTGATGATGTGCTTCCTTTGTCCAAGTCAAACCCAATCAAATCTCTAATAGCAGCACAACTTTGACCCCAACTTTAGAATTTTGGCCTCTACTGCAGGTCTGAAATTTTTGCCCCCCTGCAACTGCTACTGCATCCACACATGTGAGCGAAATTTAGCGTTCCAAGGCCTCCCATCAACTTCGATTGCTTTGCTTCCTTGTCTAGGGCTAGAAGGTGACCTAGTAGGCCCTTTCTAGCAACTGTGATCCTCTTCCACCAAATAGAGAATCTCAACCTTGAAGCAACAAACCCTAGCGTTTCCTCTTCACACGTGTTAGATAGAATAAGCCCAAAAAATTCTTTCTTTGTCCTCTTCCTTCTTCGCTAACCTTTTTCTGCTCCTCCTTCGCTTGAATGAGATGAGAAGTGAATGTGTCTCAAGGAGGTCAAGTTCCCTCCTTTATATAGGCTTCTTAAGGTGAATGTGGCTCCTCAAAATAGGCCGACTTCTCAGCTGCTAGGCTGAATTGGTCTTGAAGGGTATTTTGACACTTTTAATTACAAAATAATTTTCTTTACAAATTACAATGTGTTCGATGGGGTCTTAAACTTACGACAATGACTCTTTTGACTTATTCACCTACGACAAACCCTGGAAGCACTCAATGGGTGCTTGACCTCTAAAATAAAAGACCTTGAGCATGAAACCCATGCTCCAAAAATAACAATAATAAATTTTCTTTCATTTTACAAAATACAATAATCAAAAGTACATTTCATATTTATGAAGACCGGACCTAGTTACACATTTTCAACAATAGGTGCAACTCACAAAGCTTTGCTAGCTTCATAATTCTATATTGACTTATTAGCCAAAGGTCATGTGATCTGAGATTCAAGATTTTCTTTTCAGATGTAATTTTTATGCAAACGCGAGCTGAATGGGGCAAATGTTTGGTACTTAAAGGTCCATCCTTTTCCAGATAATCAGGCTTTTGGAGAAGAGTCATCTAATGCTTCTATTCATTAAGATAAACAGAACAAGTCTACCTCAATGCAAGTTCCTCTTTGTTCAAATTACTGAGTAAAATATCAGAGGAGCAAAAGAAAAATAAATGAGCAAGATAATTAGATTTGCTAATTAGACTTTGCTACTTGTTATGCCTTAGATCCTCTGCAACACACACTACATTTTTTGGCTGGGATCAACACCATCATAAGCCTAATCCTGGATCCCTTTAAGTGGACGGTCATGGTTGGTCCTTTTAGTTCCCATCTTCATTGCCTTTGGGTCCATGGTACTTATCTATTGACTAGCCCTTGGTGGATGGTAACTCCTTGCCTTGTGGGCATTAGATATCTTGGACTGTTGGATACGCTTTGGAGGTCTTGGAGGTGGATCTACTAGGACACATGATTTACAGGAGCCCTTAGTTACTTATGTTTATTGCCATGTAAAAGGTTGTAGTGTTCTAGAGAAATTTAGTACTTAGGGTTTCCCAAGAACTAAGCTTTCTTTAGCAAAATTATTTACTCATTCAACAATGGCACTCCTCCATGAAATAAATAATCTCTTTCAACAGTAACAGTAATCATATATGAGCAAAAATATGATTCTTGAATCCACGACTATCAATAACCAGAAATACAATATTCCACAGACTATAGTGTTGTATCCAATTGTCCAAGATTTGATAAATAATTTCACTATTAAACCGTACTCTGACTGGAGTTTGGCTCACTACGACTTTTCCTAGCTTCCTAATAAATGACTTGGGTAATCGTATGTTGTTCCACATGTTGGAAATACTGAGAGCGGGGTGAATCAATATTTTTTATTAATTAGTATATTTTCAAGTTTCAACTTCACAAAGCATTAATTGTTATTGGCGATAGATAAACATAAACATTTATCAACACCATTCAACAATGTATAACAATAGAGACAATAGACACAAATATTTTTAGGTGGAAACCCCTCTGGGACAAAACCAATTGAAGGCTTCTTAATATTTTTCTTGAAAAGGTTTACATCAAGCTTTCAATTCCAACTAAAGGAGGCTCCAACCCCCTGGTTTACAGGCTCCAACTTGTAGGACGTTCCCACACCCTGATTACCAACTGCAATTGGGAGGGCGCTCTGATGCCCTAGTTTACAAGATCCAACTTGAAGGTGCTCCAACACCTTGTGTACCAGCTGCAACTGAACGAATGCTCTGACACCTTGTGCAAGCTCCAATCTGCCATAGCACCACCCTGCCGCCCTGAAGTGTTCTCAGGCTCCAACTTGAAGGAGACTCCACTCTCTTGCTTTGCCTCACCCAACCACCCTGATCTGCCGGCGGACCACGTTTCACAATTTTCAGATTGGATCCACCTGTGTTCAAAATCAAGATAAAAGAAACTTCAATATAATCTTTGTCAATCAATAATATCTGCTACTGCTCAACGTCTCTGCATCATTATGTTGTTAGTCCTACAATCATACAATCTGTAATCTGCAATGATAGCCTGCAACTATAATCACCGTCACAGTCATTTCAACTTGCATAAGTAGCCGTCCTCAGGATATATGCTTTTCTGCTTCCAGTCCTCTGTTCACTTAATATACTCAATGGTACATCAAATCACTAACTTTGTTCAATACAATAGTGTGCTCTAGCATCAGTAACAATGACTGCTCAACCTGTCAACTTACATTAGTAGTAAGAATTTTGCTCCATTGTATACAACATGAAACCCTAGCTCCAACAACAACAATACATATGCTCGTAACAATCCTGCTCAAAATTTGATCATCAAGCACAACCTCAAGGCTTGTGCTTTTATGATTGTTCACTTACAAAGTCCTGATTGTGATGCTTTTTTTTCAGAATACAGTTTAGGCTAAAAATGAGTCCAACAAACTCTCAACCAAAAATTAAATTATTTGTTCTACTGAAAGGTCCTTTCAGATTGTGTTCTACAAAATGTTCCTTTTCCTGGCAACCCTTCTACAAAAGGTGCATCCTATGTTGCCAGGAAACGTGGGTGTGGGGATGGGGACGGGGACGACACTTTTTGAAACAGGGTGCGTGGGTGCGTCGGGGATATATACTATATATATATTATATTATATAATATTATATATAAATTATAATTTATATATGTGAATTTGTATAAAACAAGAAAAATAAAATATTTTTGATTTAAAAATTAAAGTTTAAACTTCAAAGATTTAAACATGCACATCATTGAACATTCAACATTCACATAATGATATATATAATATGAATCATGATAATATTAAATAACTTAATAAGTTATAAAAGTCACGATATATGTCCATTGTCATACTACATTCAAAATTTTCCTTAAGGGCAAAGAGTCAAGACATCTCCAAACATGAACTAGGAAATTTCAAAATACTCAAATAAAAATTTAAAATAGTGAACAATGGCTTCCTCAAGCCATGTCATCAGCATCACTTAGATCTTCAGTCAGCATGTTCTCAAGGTAGGAATCACTCTCATCTTGAGCCTCCTGCTCATCCATAACAATTGAAGGTAGCTCAATAAGGCCATTTGGTTGTATTTCCTCATCCACACACATAGCATCATCTGTGTATTGGTCCCATCTCTTGAAAGGACCCTCCTTGTACCCAGGGTCTTTTCGAGATATGAGACGAAGTGTGCTATGAATGTACACTAAGTTCTCTGCCTTCTTTGAGCCCAACCTATTTCTTTTTACTGAATGGATAAAGGCATAAGTACTCTAATTCCTCTCGCAAGATGAAGAACTAGCTACCTGGAAAAATAGGGGAAGCCCATTAAATTAATTAAAAATTTAAAAAGAAAAGCTAAAATGAAAATTGAAAATCCAATACAAAAATTTAAATGAGAAATAAGATGAGGAACTCCAAACTAGTTACCTGTCCAAGTAACCGTATGGCAAACTGCTGCAACTCAGGAGCATCAACACCATGAAGCCACCACCAATCAATTGGATCCTTCTTCTTGCGTCTATCGGCCAAAGTTGCATGTGAACCAAAGACACCTCGACCACGTGAAAATTGGGTAAACTGAGTTCGTATGTCAGAGGCTTCTTCTGTATCACCATAAATTTTCTTTATAGCGGTGAAGAATCCTTTGAACACCTCTCTATCTTGGGAAGGAGGCCTCCTTCCTGTGGTGGGATCATACCATTTTGGATTAACTGCATAAGCTGCCATATGAAGAGGGGTGTTCAATTTATTCCACCGCCCATGTAAGAAAGAAAGAAGAAAGAAAGAAAGAATTTTTAATGTCCACGAGGCTAAAAATAGCCTATGGGACAGATTGCTTCTCTATCTGACTCTTGTATTCGGCCCTTTTCCTGTGAAGTTTTACAATGAGCACTCCCAGCTTATCGACAAACTCTTCGCTGAATAGATTATCCCAAGAATTAGCTGCCAGAATACCTGCATAGTTTTCCCTGGTGTCTTTGAAGGCCTCACATTCTAGAATGAAATGTTTTTCTGTTTCCACTTTTCCGGAGGAGCAAAAAATACATACTCTTTCTTCCCACATCTCTTTTGGCCTTTTCCAACACCCTGTTTCACAACGGAGTTGATGAGAATTCGTCCTTAATTGAGCAATAAGAATTTTAGATCTCCAAGAAATATTAGCCCCTATGTACGCCTTTTGTTGATGGTTAAGCGTGGGGTTAAACTCTTCCATGTAGTACTTCTTCTTTCTCTCTAGCTCTTTCTTCCAAGTATGTTTGTGCAATTTATCCATAACAAAAGTTTTTATCTCTTTACTGTTTGTAGGACACATGCTCAAGCAAATACCCCATTTACTAAACCATTTGTTATTTTGCCGCATCCAAGTCTTCTGTCTTTTGCACAATCCGTCACTAAACACAACCTTAGGCCATCTATCCTCTTCCATTTGCTCAATTTTTTTCAGATACCTTATGACTCGCACCATAGCAATTGCTTCAATAGGAGCAGCCCCTGTTTCACTTAACAGGATAGCATAAGGAACCGCACTTTTAATTTTGAATTTGTTTGTAATCAAACGTTTCTGAATTTTCTCAATTTGTTTCCACTGCATCTTGGTTGTGCTGCTGGCCCATAGTTCACAACCGTAGAGAATCACCGAAATCACTAGAAGCCCAAAAAGAGTTAGGGTGGTTTTCCAATCCCACAGCTCTGCCTCTCTACACCTGTTTTGAAGAGCATAAAATGCTTTCCAACCCCCTAAAGTTCTTTTCTTTCTACAACCATCCCAACTTAAATTTCTGTTGAAGTCAATTCCGAGGTATTTGTAGTCTGCAACTTCTTCCAGAATGCTGCCTTCAAAATAGAACTTATGTTGGTTATGCTTTCTTTTGTTAGAGAAAACTACTACTTTCGTTTTGCTAATATTGACTTGCATCCCAACCCTTCTACAAAAATGCTCAAGGGAACGTAAATGCTCTTGCAAACCAAGAGCCGATTTAGCAATCAATATAAGGTCATCTGCATACAAAAGAAGTCTGATAACGAACTTGCCCAAATGGATACCGTCACCCCCTTGCGAATTTAGCCACTCTTCAAGCTTGTCAATATATAACCCAAAAAGGGTAGGAGACAATGGGCAACCTTGCTTGACCCCGATATTGCTTCTAAAACTTTCAGAAATGCCAGCTGAAGTTCTGATTTTGACTTTCACCTCTTCATACAACCTATGCACAGCTGCTCTCAAATGCTTGGGAACCCCGAGTTCCTCCATTCTACCCCAAAGCTTATCCCTAGGAACCGTGTCAAAGGCTTTTCTGAAATCAACAAAGCAACAAAAAACTTCTTCATTTTTTTCCCAACATTTTTCAATGATGTGCCTTAAAGTTATACAATGATCAACTGTGGAATGTTTAGGTCTAAAACCTGCTTGCCCTTTAGCACGTTTATCTCTTTCTTCTGCCCACTTGCTGATTTTCTTTTCCAACATGCTTCCAAATAACTTTGCAAACAAGGGGTTTATCATTATGGTTCTATAATTGGAGGGATTATTAACGTCACCACTCTTGAAAAGAGGTATTGCCATACTAGTTGTCCAATCTGTGGGGAACCCCTGCTGTAAGATGTTGTTGAAAATTTTTGTGATGTGAGGTGAAAGAATTTTTAAGCCCCACTTTAGATACTCTGCTTGGAGTTCATCTAAGTCTTTTGCTTTTCCAGCGCCCAACTTCTTGATACCCATCTCTACCTCTTGCACCGTGAAGAGTTTTGTGTCTGTGTTGACCAAGGGAGGAGGGTCAACCTTGGGATCTTGCTCATAGAGTTGTCTTACATAGTCAAACCATTTAGACGCTGTAATGTTGTTTTTAGTTTGCACCTTTTTCGATTGGAGCTCCTTCCAAAATAATTTGGGGTTATTTTTCCCGAGGAAGATTAGTTCTTCTCTCCTTGAAACCATGAAATCAACTTTTTTCTTTTTTACTATCTGCTTGTAAGCTTTGAGCTTTATGTTATCCGTGTCTGATTCCTTCCACTTTCTCCTTGCCTTTTTGCATTCCTCGTCAAACCAAGCATTAACCGGAAAGCAATTTGTTTCAGACTTCTTAATTTTTGCTCTTTTGCACTCCGCAAGTGCGCTTTGAATTAAATGTGTTAATCTGTGACTATGAAGGCCATGAGATGGAATTTCCTCCTTCTTGAAGAGCCTCTCTAGCATTATTTTGAAGGTATTACAATTCTCTGGATTCAAAAGAATTCTGCCCTTTGGGGGATTTTGTTGAACACACTGATTTTTTGACCCTAATTGCTCCTTTCCGGTCCAAGAGAAACTTAAATAGATTGGCTTGTGATCTGATTTTAAGTCCCAAATTTGATCTCCAATCAACACTTCCTCCATTTTCTTACACAAACTATGCGAGCAAATTACATAATCTACTACACTTGCTCCATTGTAAATATTGCAAGTGAAATTACCGGACTTTTCCCATCTAGTCAAACCATTACAAATGACTAAATCGAAAGCCCCACATAGCGTAAGCAGTTGTTCTCCAAAGAGATTGCAGCCTTTATCCTCTGAAATTCGTTCCCACTAATGATTACTCTCTTCTGTAAGCCAGATAGGGTCACTGTCTTCTTTACAACAAATAATGCTAGCTTGTTCACCTGCAGTTCTAGCATTGAAATCCCCCACTATAAGGACTTCACCTAGCTGAGAATATATTGCAATATCCGTTTTTAGGGCTGCAAAGGGATCTTTGTGGTCAAGCCCTCTACTTTTGTAGATTTTTGAAACTTGCAGCGCAAAATAGCATGCTGCAATTCTAATGTGATTTCCATTTTCTGATATTTTAAGCCAAACAAATTGCTTATTTGGGTCTTCTTTTTCTAGCTGAATGAAACGACCTTCTTTTTCTCTTACTAATACCATGATACCCTCGTGCCCTTTGCCATTCCCTGCTGCCTTGTTCCACACTGCTATCTTCCAGTACCCTTCAAACAAAGGTGTCTTACACCCTTCATGCTCATGTGTTTCTATGAGGCAAATTATGTCTCTACCTTCCGCAATAGGCCCTAACCCAGGTCCTCGTCTCCATGGGTAACCCTTGCAGTTCCAACAAACTAATCTTAAGGAAACCTGGGTAAGACTTGATTGCTATTTGTTTTGACATGCAAGACTCACAGTTGAGTCTTTGTCCCTGCTTGCCCCTAATGATCTTGCTTCCTCATTTCTTGCTAAAGAGTTTGCTGCCTCTTCTTTGTTATCATTTTGCTGCCTTGTTTTGGAAGGAGGTCCAAATTGCGCAATCACGGCTTTACCTTTATAAATCCATGCTCTTTTTCCCTCATTCCTTGCTGCCCTAACTTTTGTCATTTCATCCCTCCTTTCCTCTTGTTGTCTTACAGTTAAATCTTCTTCTAGAAAAAACCGAGAACCCCTTAAGAGTTGCTTCTTGCTTAAAATGATATCTTTATCACGCAAGTTGGGCATGATGACTTTTATGGGCCTGGCTCTTTCACCGTTAAGCTTACCTACTCTCCATGCTTGACATATTTGTCCTTGCCATTGGAGCTTGTCTTTCAAGAAGTCTCTTGCAAGGTCAAGAGTACATTCATTTTTCCCATACTCTTTCACTCCTTTAATAATTATGTTTGTTGCTCTATCCAGTCTTTCCTTGCTTTCTCTATCTTGCATGTTGTTAACCTGAATGTTTGTTTCTCCTTCCCTCTTAGCAGAGTTGTTAATCACTTGAGCCCAAGTTTTGGAAAGTTTTGTGGGATCTTCTTTCCTCCCTTCTCTTGATGTTTCTTCATTGTTGTCTATTTGAGCAACTGCTTTCCCCTTATCCTGGGGTGGCTTCGCATTCATCACCTCTGTGTTTTCCACTGCAAATTTCTTCATGTTTTGCACCTCCGCTTTCATGTGTTGCCATTCTGTTTTCCCTATTCGGAGAGCTTCCTGCAGTAATGACACTTGTTCCTTCAGAACTTTGTTGCTTTCTGCTAAAGCCTGATTTTCAGCTGTTATTATATGGATTGTACAATCTCTTTCCAGCGCTTTAGCTTCTACTACTTCCAACCTTTCTTTTACATTTAAGAGTTCTTTCACATAAAGATCAGATGACCAAGTGAGAGGTGTGGATGTGGGACTATATAAAGCATAATCATCACTAACTTTTTCTTTTCCTTTGGACTTGTTGCCACATGTTTGCGAAGAAGACTTGTTTGAATGTTGTTTCTTGCGAACAATACTCTCCCTTTGAGACCTTTTTTTCCTTGTCTGCTCCCATTTTAGACGAGCTAGTCTCCTTTTTAAAATTCCCTGATATTGTTTGGCATTGACCCAAACCCACTTCCCAGTTTTCGTTGATGTGGCAATTTTCACTTGCCCTATATCATTTGTTTCCACGGGTTCTAAAGTTTCTTGTCCCATTATCATGATGATATTAAGGGAAATCAAAATCTCTGCCCAAAACTGACCCTTTGTTTTATGCTTAACTCTTCAATATCTGTTGGTCTGACCATTGAAAACTTGCCGCTCGCCCACCGTCCATTGAAAACCAGCCGCTCCTCGCCCACTATGCATCATCTTAAATGGATGCCACTGCCACGCTTATGTTTTTTGTCGTGGCCGACTCGCATCATCCATTCCGCAAAGGAATCCCACAAGTTCGCTTCGTTGCCTTCTAAAAAAAAAAATTAATTGGTCCACCGCCGCCCGCCGCTGCAGAATTATCCCTTTGTCTTTGGTGCCGGTTGAAACTGGAGACCAATCGAACTTGCCGTGCAGATGAAAATGCGAGATCCTTCCTATTTGTGATGGCTTGGATCCTCTCACACATGGAGTCCATGTTCTCATAAATTTCACCTAAACATGGACCATCTATATCCGCATAGCGGATCATATCACAAATTGGTTCTATAAATTCCACAACAAATTTGGCATCAACCCAAAATTGATCATCCAAAATCAACCTCCTCACCTCCAAAGCTGCATCGGAAGTAGATAACTTCCATTGATCCCACATATCACTGATCATTGTGGCAGATAAAGCCTCCTTCATCTCCACAAGCCTCCTAAGTAAAATGTAATAAGTGGCAAATCTGGTATCTGCAGGTTTAAGAAGCTCCATTTTGGCATGCTTGCGGTAAATGGCTTGTGATTGATGATGGTTGCATATAAAGATTTGAATTTTGCGGCCATTTTCAATGATTGCTCGGATCCATTCAAGTTTCCCAATGTCCTTCAATGCATTATTCAAAGAATGCACTGCACATGGTGTCCAAAAAATATGTCTGCGTACATCAAAGACAAAATTAATTAATAATATTTAAAAAAAATCAAACTTGTAAGTTGTAATCAAAAATAAAAAAATAAATAAAAATTCAAAATGTAATTCAATTATTCATGTAATTTAAAAATTGAAACTTGTAGTTGTCACTAACCTATACTCCTTTTGAACCATTGCCCCTGCTGCTTTGCACACTGGAGCTGTATCAATAATAACTTGAACAACATTGGATGGCCCCACCTCTGCAATGGCATCACATAATTGGTCTTTCAAGAACATAGTGTTCTTTTCTTGACCAGAACAATCAATGGCCCTGAGAAAATAAGGACCAAACATGGAAGAGACAATGATGTTTATCAATGGACGATTCCTACAATCAGTCCATCCATCCATGACAATGGAGCATCCATCTACACTCCAAGACGCCTTCAAGGGTGCCATTGTCTTCTCAAGACGAGCTTTCTCCCTGTCCACCAAGACAGTTCAGAGCTTCTCATAACCAGGTGCTTTATATCTTGGAGGTCCATCATTAATAGCACGAACCATTTGCTCAACATAGGGTGAATGAGCTGCATTGAAGGGAATGCCACATGCAAGAAAAAATCTTGCTATTGCAAGATCAACACCGTCCCTACCTTTCACATCAAACATGTCATAAAGGCCGCCAACTTTAGGCTTCTTGTGTGCATGACTGGTAGTGCTTTTTGATGCTCTAGATGGAATATGCTCATCACCAAATTGAACATCATCATCAGACTCATCACCAAATTCTTTCTCATCACCAAATTCTTTCTCATTAGACTCATCATCTTCATTGACATCATGATCAACATTGCGACATGATTGAGAGATTGCCTTACCATCAGCCTTTTGTTGCTCTCTTTGTGCACTAGGGAGTCTATTTGCATCATCTGGGTCTCCAGTGCAAGGATCAACACCCTTCCTTGGTATCTTCATGAAATGAGCTTTAACTCGGGTATAACTCCCTTTCCATTCAAGCTTACATAAATTGCATTTTATTGTAGCTGTCCCCCTAGAACCCTTTGGAGGTTTCTGCCTATCCACATGTTTCCATAGTGGATATTGTGGATTTGATGAAGACATTGTTGATTTTGGAAATAATTTAATAAGCCAAATGGCCAAACCTGAAAGCAAAGAAAATAGAAAATTTAAATTAAAAACTGTGAACACTGAAAATTAAAATTTAAAAATCATAGGTTGACAAAGTATTTTAATTCTGCAAGCTGAAATCACTATTATGTTCCTCAGGTCTTGTGCCGTGTTCTAGTTCTTATTGACTTGCCTCATAAAACTAATGTGGTATTCTTTCCTTGTCATGTATTGGAACTCTACTTTATTACACTGATTTGTAGCCCTTGCCAGTTTGATTGGACAATTTATTCAATTTCGAGTTTTTTATTATGTTGCAGAAGCTTCTACTGAAGTGAAGCATCAGACTCCTAGTAAAAATCATAGCCACTTTGGGCAGTTGTGAAAGAGACATTGAGAATTTTTTTATTTTTTTTTTATTTTATTTTTTATTTTATTTTTTATTTTTTTTATTTTCTGGTTTGCTCTTGTGCCGTGTTCTAGTTCTTATTGACTTGCCTCATAAAACTAATGTGGTATTCTTTCCTTGTCATGTATTGGAACTCTACTTTATTACACTGATTTGTAGCCCTTGCCAGTTTGATTGGACAATTTATTCAATTTCGAATTTTTTATTATGTTGCAGAAGCTTCTACTGAAGTGAAACATCAGACTCCTAGTAAAAATCATAGCCACTTTGGGCAGTTGTGAAAAAGAGACATTGAAATAATTTATTTATTTATTTATTTATTTATTTTTTTTTCTGGTTTGCTGCTGGTGCCTCAACGTAGATTGGCATCTTCCTCCAGTCGTGCCTTTTTCAACCTATTTTCAAAGTCTGTCTTTAACAGTAACCCACAAGTTGATAAATGGATTAGATCCATTGGTTTTTCCATCACTGCTTGGAACTCTACTTAAATTTAGCCCATCTGGGCTAAATTTTTTTCAGTCTATCTCTATCTCAGTAGGATTGCATGCTGATGTACAGAGGGCCGACTTTAAAAAAAAAAAAAATTACCTGTCTTGCACAACGACGGCTACTAGGCAGACGCTGAGGACGACGGCTGCTGGACGGCGGGCGACAGACGCAGAGGCAGCAGAGGAGGAAACCGTCGAGGAGGAAGACTGCCGTGCTAACGCTGCTCAGTGCTAACGCTGTTCTGGAGGACGCCGTGCTAAGACTTGCTCAGTGCTAAGTTGCTAACGCTGTTCCGTTGAGGAGGAGGGTGAGGTAGCTGTGAGGGTGAGGTCGAGGGTGCCAGCGTGGGGTTGCAGTGGGATAGAGTATAGTTCTTCGGGTCAGTCAATTTTAGGTTTAAGTTTAGTGTTATAATTTTAATTTTTAATTTTTAATTTTAATTTTAGTTTTTAAGTTTATGTTTTAAGTTTTAATTTTAATTTTTAAGTTTTAAATTTAAATTTAAATTTTTACGTTTTTATTATTTAATATTCAATAAATTAATTTAAGTTTTGAATTTTTTACACAAAAAAAAATTCGCATTAAGAATAGACTATAGTTAGAAATTATTTAATTTTAATTTTAATAAAAAAATCTTAAATTTTAATTAAAAAAATTTAGACTATAGTCGAATTTTGATTTAAAAAAAAAAAAATAAGCCTAACTTGTCCCCGAAGAACCCGAAAAGAACCCATTTTTGGGGTTCTCCGTCGCCGAAGAACCCTAAAAGAACCCGAAGAACCCTAAAAGAACTCGAAAAGAACCCGAAGAACCCTAAAAGAACCCTGATTTTGTGTTGGACGTCTCGGGTTCTTCCATGAAGAATTGGGTTCTTTAGGGTTCTTCTGGGAAGAACCCGTCCCTGCACCCAGTCCGTGGGGACGGGAACCAGGGAGGGGTTCGGGAACCCTACCCTTGGGTGCGGGAACCCATGCAACACAGGGTGCATCTGTGTTTTCTACACTATTGACAAAGTAACAATTTGACAAAAAAATTAAAATTAATCTGACCTTTACTCCAAAAAGGAGTCGAATCTGAATCTTCACTCGAATATTACATGTGGCATCGACTTCGTAGTTTGCAGACAGCATATGAATTACATTCGGCGTTTTCAAGCTCTACGTGGATCCACGGCCGTGATATATTTTCTATACAGAAACTCGTATTGCCTTATCATCACATCACTGTAGAGTAACTTGGATCATAGGTAGACCAAGAAGAGGTTTCTTGCATCACAGTGAAGACTGCACCTCCTTCTCTGAATCACTTTTTAAATTCTTGAGACTTACACTGTCATTTGTACTGCTGGAGAACATGGTATGGCTTTTGGACGGTTTAAACTGTTCAGATGTCTTCAATACAAGTTCACATGAGCGCCTTTGATCACTGAGTAACCTGATTTGTTTTCCTTTGTTCTCTTCCTTGTTTGCAATGTGTTTATACTCAGGATTGTGCTCAAAATGTTGATGATGCACAGGTCTCAAATACTTCTAGAAGGCCATGATCTTGATTCTACAGATGCACAGAATTATTGTTATAGCCAACGAATATTTCTTTAGGTGTGCATCAAAGATAGGGCCTAGAAACTATGCCCATGAGACTGCACCAGACTGCAAATGTGAATTAATAAATGTTGAATTTCCAACTTTTCTGATTAGAGCTTCAACAGTCTTTAAATTTACTAGTTCTGTAGAATTACACATTTATTTGTTCCCAACTGACACAGGTCAACAAAAATATGTGCTCCAAAGAATGATCGAGTATGGCACTTGAATAATTACTTCAGATCATCGTACTACAAGGTTGCTAACACACTGTACAACGTCTATTATAGCTTCCAATATTGCACAGATTTCTTTACAAGGTGAAATCAAACAATGCAAAGGACTTTGACTTTTACAAGATCAACTGCTGGCCATGAAGTTAATTACAGGTATCTGCTGAACACATATATAACGTGTTTATTGCCAGTGAAACCCTTGAGCCCAAACCAATCAATGATCTATCAAATTTATCTTGCCCTAGATCTGTTCACATGCACAGAAACAGGTTACAAAGATCATGCAACAGAGAGAGACATAGCCAATGCAGCTTCTTCACGTGTTTGTCCAAACAAAGTAAGAGAAAATTCCAGCAAATTTTTTAAGGAAAACTGCAGGTCTAGATTTAGTCTTCAAGGTTCAAAATCTGCAACATATATTAGTCAAACGGATCCCATAAACTAAGCATTATAACCATAAACCCTCGCTGTTCTTGATTCGAGCCTTTCTAAAGATGCGTCTTTTCACCACAGGCTGAAAAAATCAGAGACAAGCACGAGAAAGATAATCGTTGAATTATTCATGTGGAAGGAAGGATTCAAGTCCCTTTTATAGGTTTTTAAAGGATTCCTTGAGGGATCCGAATCCCTACATTGGAGGTATACTATTTGATTTAAATTTTACTTTGTGGAGGGAAACCTTTTGAGGGTTTTTCTTAAGAATTAAAGTTCAATTAACTTATAAACCCCAAAACCCTCATATACCCTTGATTATTTGAAAATAATAATTCATGAGTGATCTTTTGCCATAGGGAGAACTATTTTAATCCATGGTGGGTGGCCTTATAATATGAAATTTTGACTTAACCAAGGAGAAGTTGCCACATCACCACCTCCTGGGTGTTTACCTACAAATTGGGTCCTTCAACTTCAAACACAAGTATCTCTCAAACCGTGAGGGCTCATGGGACGTGCCACATACCACTGGAGTCAACTTGATGAGGAGAATCCAATGACGAGGATATCCAAGGGAAATTCAGTGATCTGCTTCTTTAAAAGCCTCTGACAAGTTTGGGGTATTATCTAACTAAACCTTGGAGTTAGGATTAGGGATTCCAACCATCCTTCCATTGGAGCTTCCAACTAATGTAATCCAGACAAATATTAAGAGCGTTCATTAACGAATGTTGGCATTAATGACAACACCATTCAACACCGCAGTCTAGAGTAAATGCAAAAATTTCGGATGCCTGCAGCCAGAGGTATGACGACTGGATCAACCCGCAGTGGACGAGGATGTCCGCAACCAAGATTCAGATGCGCACAACCAGGGGTATCATGACTGCGGATATTCGAATGTCTTTGTGTAGTGCTTCGTAGCACCAAAAACCAAATATGTGACGACTGTGCCCAGGGGAGATTGACCCTGCGTTAATCCTTTGAATGCGAGCTCGCGCCTTCCGCTATCTATACGTTGATCCAATTTTCTTATCCGCAGATCTTTACAGCCTCAATGAATTTCAGTTGGTCCCTTGCTTTTCCAAAACAACGATATGGTGGTTAGAAACTTAGATAACTGCAGAACCTCACAGGAATGGTGCGGTTTCCAGATAGTATTTAGTGACAATGACTGCTGTAAGATTGATCTCGGTCCCCACAGAACCACAATACTCTAGACCAGACCGAATTTCTCAAAGAGTATGCCATGCCAAGGCAAGTGAAAACCATTCAATCATTAAAACAAATCCATAGGTGCACCATGTACTTCGCTCTGCCCCAATGAACCTCAATCTGTTTTAGGAAAGTGCCTCAGAGATTCGGCCAATTCGCTTTAAGGAGAAACTACTTCAGAACTTCAATCTGCTCCAAAATTCAATCGCTATTGGATCTCAAATGATTTGTCCAGCTTCAGAAAAACACCTTGATCTACCTTAGCAGAAATCCGCTCATATATTTAGCTCTAGGATTTGTGTCTATTACTGCAAACTTCAAAGGGAGTGTGGATGCCACAGGAGGGTGACATCTTGCCTTAGCAAACCAAGAGTGCAAATGTTTAGGGTAAAGGTGTTTTGCCCAGAATTTCGATATCCTTCAAAAGATAGATTTCCTGTTGCCAAAACAACCAAAATACTAGATCCACAGAACAAACCAGAATTGTTCAATAGCCCATGCCAGAACAAAGTAGAAAGAGGAAATAAACTAATTAGGGTGAATCTTTCACCACCAAAATTAGAAGGAAAGATACTAGGTAGGGTGGGATCACCTCCACCGAAACTAGTCCAAGGGAAGGGTTTTTAAACCCTCAGAGCTTCAAGCTCAAAGAAGAATAGAGACAAAATGATTTGATCCAATAATGATCCAAATGAATTCAACCCTCTTGTATTTATAGATTTCCTTGAGGTTATTCTCTCCTTGATTAATTGAGTGAAATTCACATGAAACCCCAACTTTGAGTTTTTCTGCCCCAGCTGCCCTAAACTTGCCCAAACATTGGGTATTTTGGGGATTTCATCTTCGTCGAGCACTATAGCCTATGGGGATCAATAGGCTACTTTGTCCCTTGGACCAGTTAATCCCTTGTGAACATTATAGTCCTCCGTTCCCGACATTGCTTGTCCTCAAGAAATGGCATGTCTGTGTGTTGCATCAATTCCATACTGTCTGCAATTGTTGGTATCAACCTTTCAGAAATTCGATTTTGCAAGCTTCTCTCTTCCCCAGAGGAGTTGCCACAAATTGGAAAACCCATGAGCAACAAATCCAGTCCTAGAATAATTGATTTTGGCTGTAGGAAGACCCTTTCCATACACCTTTAGGCCCAAGAATCTTCCAATAGATGCAAAAAGCTGCAAAATACTCTTGTTATGGAGACTGATCACACTTCAGTAGGTGTCAGACTACCCTGATTCAATGCCTTATCACATTCTGTAATTGCAGAAAAAATAAGATTCCTAGAAGGCAGAAGAAAACCTCCATTCCTGATGCAAATTCCAAGAGCCACATAACACTACCCATATGCCCAAACACACAATACTTCCTCGCCAAGTTCCTCAACATCAGCTTTAGTACTTTCACGCGAACAGTCTAATATCTTATTAATGCCATATCAAAATCATTCTCGTGATGCTTCAAAATAATATCATCCTCAGCTTGACAAAGCTGACTGTTACTCCTGCACACTCTTTGAACTTCCAAAAGACGAGTATGTATGTTGCAAGAGATAACCTTCATCAATAAACGCTATACATATATACAACTTTTGGAAAGCACAAAATCAACTTCATTCCCTGTCTTGGGGTCTATCACAAAGGTATTATGAGAACAAATAATATGTTGATCTTGTCCTGGTTCAATTTTGAGAAAAGGTATGCAACCTGAATCAGCCACTCAAATCCCTTTAATAAGATCTTACATGATTTTAAATTTTTATACCTGGAGTTTTCATCCCATTGGTATCAGTTTCTCCATCAGAAGGGACCTGTGTGTGACCAATATTGGCTCCTTGTCCTGAGCTACTGTCAGATATGAGGTCAAAGTGGATTGCTTCTTTCCACCTACCTTGTCTTCAAGTCTTAACCTGTCTTAACACAATATCCATTACTAATGCAATGCAGAACTCATGCAATACAAAATATAATATTGCAAACGAATTTTCCACTGCAGCCATTCTGCATTCCAGATCATCTTCAATACTAAACGTTTGCATTTCAGTGAGTTTCATGGGTCCACTCCTCTCACCTATAAGAAATTCTAGGTGCAGTATTCTCCACAGAGATAAATGCCCACGATAACCCTATGTAAGCTGAACTTTGAATTCCCCTTCAACATGAAGTACCACTCAATCATCAGATACAATTCCACTAGAAATTTCTTTTGGAAGAGATACTTCAAGCAATCATGATCGTAACAGGGTGTCCAACTTTGGCAAGGTGTTAAAATTGGAAACTAGGGCCAAATTCCACCTTGGGACAACTCATTTGATGGAGATGATGATTGCATTAAATTTCTCTTTTTGAGAGAACCAAAATTGATCTAAAGATCATCTCATTCGGATAAGCATTAGTGTGATTTTGAATTTATGCTTACACATAAGCAAATTGTCAAGGTCGGCCTCAACTAAATGTAGGCTCATGAAGGCCAATGGACGTGTCTCTTCACCCACAACGAATTGTATAAATAGAAGTGGCCTCACATCTCATTTTGCATCATCATCATTCACACATTCTTCTCTCTCTTCATCATATTGGTTCGTACAACTATTGGGCAGCCTCTCTCTCTCCCACGTGTGGCAAAGAAGGTTGAAGTTTTTCTGGGCAAAATTGCAGAATTTCAGAGTGTTTGACCAGCGTTGATCGAGGAAATTTTGACTAAATTTGACTGCGGTTTTTTGTAGCGACCAACAGTCGTATACGCAGCGGAAATATTAAAATACTTCATAGACAAAAACATCCATTGTAGGATAGAAATTGTAAATTGTATATTATATAAAAGATTTGATGATAGGATGATTGCAAATGAGAACGAGGGCCTGCTTATATACCCTAGGTAGGTGCCCTTTCACGAATGGCTATGTCTCTAAGACATGCCTCTTCATTACTAACTAACTAATCATTAGTTAATGACTTATTATTTGTTATTACATTTACATTTACATTTATTATTATTTTATTATGAATTATATTCATAACATAGCCTCTCCCTTCAAGAAGCTTTGTCCTCAAAGCTTACTTAAGAAGGATCGGGTTCTCTTCTGTTGTTCGAAATATCTTCTCATTTCTGAGCTTTCATCCTTGTTGCTACAAGACAATATGATGTTCTGAGCGATAGACATAATTGTCGTACTGAAAACGGATCAGACCATCCTAGATTAATCTTCTGGTGAATCTTTGATCTTTAGAAATGAGTGGTGAGTAGTTATCGTATGACTGGATTGAGCTTACTTCAGTATTCCTTGGAACATAAGTTTGTTTATGTTCTGCGTGATATAGATTTGTAGATTGATTAAGGTGTCTGCTTTTGTGATTGGGATGTAGATAAGGAATTTGTGTTTGAACGAACTTAAACGTTTTAATGGTAGTTTCCTTATTTGCATCAGGCATTGCTGTTGTTGACTTATTTACTGAATCCTTGTTTGGGGTGTCCTTTGTTTGAACGACAACCTCTGAGTACGTTTTTACTTCAATAGGGTTAGGATTTGCCTGAACGAAATTAATGGTATTGATGTTTGTTTCTTCGGCTTGGACTGCTACATCTTGAGATTTTGATGCTTCCTTTGCGACAAGTTCTTTGAGCTTATTCGTCAATGATTTCTTTTTGTCCTTAATTTTTTTAATCTGTTTGAGAAGATTTTGATTATGATTTTTGAGACGTAAGCATTCCTCATTATCTGAATCAACTTTATTTGGCCTTCATGCTTATCGTCTTTTAAACACTTGGTTTGTTCTATTAATGTTTGGTTAAGGCTTTTTAAACGTAAATTTTCTACTTCTTGTTCTAATAAACTCTCTTTGAGTTCCTTCTTTGATGCTATAGCTTTTTTGACTTGTTCGGGCAACTTTTCTTGGTGTTCTCTGAGGCGCGAAACTTCTTTGTCTTTGATGAAGATGACTTCTTCAAGCTCTCTTTGCTTCCTTGATATAGTTTTTTTGTTATCTTTGAACATCAAGTCTGAGATATCCTTAAAGTCTTCTGATGGAGACATTATCGATTTTGACTCCATTGTCATGTCTCGAATTGTGACCATCTTCCCCTTATAAGGAAAAGTCAAAACTTGTTTCTCCATGTTTAACATGAATGTACCCAAATCCTTAAACCAAGATTGACCGAGAATAATGTCAATCTTTCTATCATACATAGTTACAACATGAAACCCAGATATGTTCTCATAATGATCTATTGTCAGTTGTAAATCACTAATTTCATATTCTTTTTTGTCACAAATAATTTCCTTTCACCAATGGTTGTCTCTAGAATTAATAGCTGATTTGCCAAATTAATGTTGATGTAGTTTTCCTTGTCGCGTGCGCTGATAGCGATATTAATTTCTTTTCCTTGGATACTTCCTTTTAATGTAATTAATCTATGATCTATAACTGAAAGACTTTCGTAAGAAAATCGTTCTTCCTTCGTCTTTTTAGACTTGAGCTCTATTATCTTCATTACTTTTTTTTTTCCACGATTGATCCCATTTTGTTTTGATTTGAACTGAAAAGCTTATGTAACTTTTTCTTTTTTTTTACACTCCCACACCTCTTTTCCTTCTTCGTCCTTTTATTATAAACCTTTATACTTGGTAATAATATTTTTTTTTGAGTATTTTATTTTTCTTCTCATAAATTTTTCCTTTTCTTTTCTAATTATTATATATTTAGTCCTAACTTCCTTTTGACTATTATAACAATAGTCTACTTGGTTAAGTAACTAAAATATATCCCTTTTTATTGAACTTCACGAATCCTCAAAATTCCTTACTTAATATTTCTAAACTCCTTAATTAACCTTAGCCTCGTTTTTATTTAAGGAGTATAAATAAATATTTTAATTAACTTAAAAATTCACCTTTAATAACTTTTACCTCCAATAAAAAGTTTTAATGATTTTTTTTTTTCATTAATTCCAATTATAACCAAAGGTTTCTTTGTATCACATGACTTGAGATTCTCTAAGATTTTAAAACAGTTAAATCTGATCTTTCACCAAACTATTTTTTTTTTTAAATAATTCTCAGAACGTCACGTCTTATGTGGCTACTCCAGAATTTTCTTGTTTTATACGAATTTTGCAACCCAGATTACCAATATTCAGTGGACTGGTTGTACGAACTACAAAACTAGGTATTGAAAGCAACGGAAACAACCACTGTACAGCAACAGGTTTCACCAATAAGCATATCACCTGCACATGCAGAATTTATGACACGACAACTTGAGCTAGGGCACACTCATCGTAATCAGATTGTTGAAGGCGTGGACCATATATTTTTAATTCGTTGTACTCGCACGAATGATGCAGAATTGTAGTGAAATTTTTAAAGGTGCAGTGAAAAACACGATGGTATGAACTGGTATGGTTGATTTGTAGATCAATTGACAAAAAGTGGTGACGGAAACTTGTATGAAGGTGAGTTTTGTGGGTATAGATATGAACGTGATTTGTTGTCTTCACAGTGATAATAGAACAGAACCATACGGGTGCTTTTTTAGGGTTTTTTATTAAATGTATATAACTTTTATATATGTATTTTTTTGTTATATAAAGTTTTTAGTATTTATTTTTTTATATATATATTTTTTATTATTATTTATTTATTTATTACGATCACTCTTTATTTTATTTTTATTATGGCCAAAGGCCTGATAGCGAAAATGGAGAATCTTCCAATGTGAAGCGAAACGCTTCAACTATGACGACAACAAGGTTGACGAATTTAATGGTCAAAGACCTGGATCGGAGAGCGTGGCTCTGTGTAGCGGTTAAGCGGCTGGAGGCTCGAACTGCTCTGATACCAATGTAGCGACCAACAGTTGGATACGTAGCGGAAATATTAAAATACTTCGTAGACAAAGACATCCATTGTAGGATAGAAATTGTAAGTTGTACATTATATAAAAGATTTGATGATAGGATGATTACAAATGAGAATGAGGGCCTGCTTATATACCCTAGGCAGGTGCCCTTTCACGAATGGCTATGTCTCTAAGACATACCTCTTCATCACTAACTAACTAATCATTAGTTCATGACTTATTATTTATTATTACATTTACATTTAGATTTATTATTATTTTATTATGGATTATATTCATAACATTTTTAGGGCTGAATTTTGATTTCCTTAGGCCGCATTGACTGACACAAAAATCGAGGTTTTTTTGGGCTGCTTGACTTGTGTTGACCACAAAGTTGACTATAGGTTGACCGAGTTTGACATGATTTTTTTTTTTGTGTTTTGGGTTGACTTTGACTACTGCTGGAGGCTGAGTTTGACTGCCTTTGACCGAGCTTCGAAGGAGGTGTTTGACTGTTGTTGACCAATGTTGACTTTCTGGTTAGGGCTAAAGGTTGACTGCAGAATTTGACAGGGCTGATTTGACTTTGTATTGGGCTAGTCAATTTTGACTATTGTACTCCCTCCCTCTCCACTGAACATTTTGATATAATAATAAGAAGAATTGATCAAAGGGTTTCCCCACATTGGGGTTTTTCCATGGTATCTGCCAAATCCGGTGTTCTCTTATCTTGGCTTGTCTTCTGCATTTTGTTTAATGTTCTATCTGCATTTACTGTCAATGTGATTGCTACTGGAAATAATTGGAAATTGTCATTGGCCTGCTAAAGGAACATTAAAGTAAATTGTGCTAAGCATAGAACATACCACTGTTAACTAAAATTAACACAAGGCTAAGTCACTCTCTTCTCCAGAAAGCGCTGTTTGCATGCCCATACCTTCAATACATCTAGGTAAACAACGATAAGTTTCTGTGAGGAGAACATCAAGAGGAATTGGAACATCGTAAATAGGTGCATGTGCTTGCTGTAGCCCCTCATGTGTAAAGAATAGAGAATCAACAACCTGCGTAAAACATATGTCTTGACTTGACAAACTTCCTTCAAGTTGCTGGCAGTATTAAACCAAAAGGATCTGGTTCGTGTGCTTCATGGGCTTTGACAAGGCAATTGATAAGAGATTTAACCATGTAATATTTGTTATTTGCAGTGCTGAATGAATTTGGATGACAACTTGCTGATCAGACATTATACTCTCCATTCTTGAAATTTTTTCTCCATCATCTCCTAGCGCCTATTGCTTTTCATCCTCTGTATTTTGCATATTTTCATTATAATCAATATCTATTATAATTGGCCTATTTAAACCAAGATTACCTCTGTTCCCATCATTATAATATTCCATCTTATCTGCTTCATTACTCTAGCCTATTCTTTCTGCTGTAAAGTCTATGTGTCCTCTAGTATCTAGCCTTCCATAAGTAGATACTGTGCAGACATAAGTAGATTCCCTTCCCTTGTAACTCCCTCCTCCGTTCTACAAAACTGTCTTTGCAGACTGTCACCTCTGACTCGGCTCTTTGTTTTGCAAATTGTCCCTCTGCTCTCTCCTAACACATTCATATTGCCAAATTCCCTCTCTGAGTCGATTCCCTCATTATACATTGCGCTCTTCGCTCTGCCGGTGTTTGGCAATCTCAACCTTCCTCCATCGGCCCTCACTCTTCCCTCTGCCCCCTCGGCTTGCACTCCTCCCTTTGTGGCTGCGTGTGCGCTCGGCTCACTCCCTGCTCCCTCCTCCATTTGAAACCCGGGGATTTCTGCTCCACGAAATATCTGTTACAAACCAGTGAATATATTGAACATTGTACTGTTTCCGTGTCAACATGATAGAATAGCGAGTGGTCGCCACGAAATTTTGTAACATGATAGCAGGTGCATGCTCAAGTAATGCTGCCTGCGGAATTTCCATTCAGTCCCTAACTTCAATCTGGCTAAAATGCACAAAGTCGAGATTCAACACACCCATTTCAGGATCCCCACGTCCTTGCATTGCGAAATAAGTGATCGCCTTCCCTCCCTACTCCCTCTGCCGTCGGCTCCCACACTCACCTCCCACACCATCTGTGGAATCGTCATCGAAGCTCTGCCCTCTTTCACTGCGATTGTTGCTGTAGCTGGGTTGTGAGTTGTGTGGTATTGAAGCTCCGCTTCACCACACACTACACCGTGGTATCAATTATCACCACTCTCATACGCTCTGTGATACGCTACACCATGGTATTGAAGCTCCGCTTCACCGTACGCTACACCCCGTGGTATCACCACTCCCATACGCTCCGTCATACACAACAATATGCTCCACTCATATATCAATATCTGCGCCACTCATAAACACCATGGTATCCCCCTCCCTCATGTGATAACACCTCCCCCTATCCCACTTCCCCCATATCCCACCTCCCCCAAGTATTACCTTTGCAAAAAAAATTACTTTTTTTTTTTACAGAAAAAATTTCTTTTTTTTTTAACAAAAAAAATTTCTTTTTTTTACACAAAAAATATATTTTTTTTTTCCGAAAAAAATTACCCTTTTTTTACCAAAAAAAATCAACACCAAAATTGCATTTTTTTTTTTGGCAGTAGATTGCATTTTTTTTACAGTATATATTCACAATGTATTCACTCATATCTAGTGTGGGAGTAGTTCTCTCTGGCAAGGAGAACTATCCTGAGTGGTCTTGGAAAATCAAGCACACTCTCATTTTTAATGAGTTGTGGAAAGGAATTTGTGAAGGAGACGAACACAATGCACCTGGAAAGCCCATCTCAGACAAGGAGATCGCCACACCACTCTCATCCGATCCGTCATACACAACAATACGCTCTGCTCATATATCAATATTTGC
This sequence comes from Pinus albicaulis, assembly GCA_034641835.2. Lineage (NCBI taxonomy): Eukaryota > Viridiplantae > Streptophyta > Pinopsida > Pinales > Pinaceae > Pinus > Pinus albicaulis. The sequence goes on from CM076576.1 coordinate 62,043,078, forward strand.
TCCACTCATAAACACCGTGGTATCCCCCTCCCTCATGTGATAACACCTCCCCCTATCCCACCTCCCCCATATCCCAGCTCCCCCAAGTATTACCTTTGCAAAAAAAAATTACCTTTTTTTTTTACAAAAAAAATTTCTCTTTTTTTAACAAAAAAATTTCATTTTTTTTTACAAAAAAAAATTGCTTTTTTTTACAAAAATGTCAACACCAAAATTGCATTTTTTTTGGCAGCAGATTGGATTTTTTTACAATATATATTCACAATGCATTCACTCATATCTATTGTGGGAGTAGTTCTCTCTGGCAAGGAGAACTATCCTGAGTGGTCTCGGAAAATTAAGCACATTCATTTTTAATGAGTTGTGGAAAGGAATTTGTGAAGGAGATGGAGACAATGCACCTGGAAAGCCCATTTCAGAAAATGAGATTGCCATTTGAGACAACAAGAACAACAAGGCCTATGTCTTGATTGTAGTTTCTGTAAATGAAGAGGTGAGTCGCCATATTACACCATTTTCAAATGCCTATGAAGCCTTCACGAAATTAAAAGAACTCTATGACTCACATTCAGAACTTGAAGTTGTTCAATTAATGATTAAGCTATTCAGCCTTGAATTGAAAGACGATGACCCTCTTGCTTTAGCATCAAAAGTAAGATCTATCATGCATGACATTAAAAATACTGGTGTAGAAATTGACATACCTCTCATAGTTTATGTCAAGGCATTGTATCCCACTTACTCACACTACCTTGAGCCATTGCAAGCAAGTTGAAACCTCAAGGAGATCACCTTTGACTTCCTTGAGAAAAAGTTTGCAGAAAGAGAGAAGGCTTTTGGAAAGAAGACAACCCCTTAGTCTTCTGAAGAAGCTGTATGTATCGCACATAGAGAGAAGAATCATGCTCAAGATTCTTCCAGAGGGAGAGGTGGTCGAAGAGGATGAGAAAGAAGAAATTTCAGAGGAAGGGGGGGCAGACAAGCTCAAAGTCAAAAATCTGATCTTCATTGCATACGCTGCAATAGAGATTGGCATGATGCATCTACATGTAAGCTGCATTGGGACAAAAATGAGCAGGAAAGAAATCAAGCAAAAGGTAAAACTCATGACAAAGACAAAGGTAAAGCACCCGAATCCGCTCATTATGTTGTAGCACATTGTAATATTGGAGTAACTGAAGACTTGTTTAATGCTTCACTTCTTGGAGAAATGATTGGTTGCTAGATTTAGGAGCAACATGTCACATGACTTTTAGAAAAGATTTTTTTGAAGAATTTACTGACAAGGTTGATGGAGTGGTATACTTTGCAAACAAATCTAAACTGAAGCCATCAGGGCTTGGCACAATCGGGCTTAAGTTGCCTGGTCTTCTAGACCTTCTTCTACACGAGGTTCTATACCTCCCTGAGTTGAGGAAAAACTTGCTGTCCTTGGTCCAGACTCCACATCTGCCAGCAAGGACACTCCATTCACATGTTTGATGGCAAGGTTGAGTTTAGAAAAGCATCAAATCCCTCACTTGTCATGAGAGGAATAGAAGAAGGAAGACTCCTAAAGCTGCAAGGTACCTCTGCTCATGCACAAAACTTTGCATTTAGTTCTCACTATGATGAAGGTACATTCCCATCAAGTCTTTTATGGCATGCTAGATTTGGACACTTAAACTATGATTGCCTTCGATATTTGAAGAAAAATGGTGTTACTGGATTGCCTACAATTCCTAGGAAAATTAAACAATGTGACGCTTGTATTCTAGGAAAGCATAGCAAACAGTCCTTTCATGATTCACATTCCAGAGCACATAGAAAACTATTCATTCAAATTTATGTGGCCCCATGCCTGTTCCTTCTGCAAATGGAAATAAATATATGATGACATTTATTGATGATTACACCAGAATGTGTTGGGTTTACTTATTGAAGAACAAATTTGATGCTTTTCAAACATTCAAGAATTTTAATGCATGGATTGAAAATGATGCACAATCTCATATTGGCTCTTTGCGCACTGATAATGGAAAAGAATACACTTCAAATGTATTTGAAAACTATCTTCGTCAACATGGGATCAAACATCAAACAATTGTGCCCTATAATCCCAAACAGAACGGTATAACTGAGAGAATGAACATGACAATTTTAAATATGGTTCGTTCCATGATGTTTTTTAAGAATGTCAAATTGATGTTTTGGGCTGATGCAGTTCTATGTGCTGTGTACATAAAGAATAAGTGTCCTTCTAATGCAATTAGAAATAAAACTCCTTATGAAATGTGGCATGGGCACATTCTTTCGGTAAAGCATTTCAGGGTCTTTGGTTCCACTTGTTATGCTTTGATACCTAAGGAACAAAGAAACAAACTTGGTGCTAGAAGTTGAAAATATATCTTCTTGGGGTATTCCAATACCTCCAATGGATATCATCTCTATGATGAAGTCAATAAGAAGTTTGTAGTATCAAGAGATGTCATATTCCTTGAATCTTCCAAGATTGACAATGTTGTTGAGTGGAAGCTTGGTTGCTTGGATAGATTCACACATGCAAAGTCATTTCAAAAATTTGATAATCAGATTCCATATCTTGAAGAGGGGATTCCTATACTGAATCAATCTGTGGAATCTTCTTCCAAAGCACTCTCTCCCCCACATGAAGAACCAACCACGGACGACACCTTAAATGATGTGATTGACAGAATTGGGAGACTGAATCTTGATTCAATCCAAACTCAGTCAAATGAGCAGCCTGGGCCATCTCAGAAAGGTCCCCCAAAATGGCTGACAAAGACACTGGAAAATGTTCGTCTTGATGAGGTTGGAAAGATAGTAACAAGAAGTTCCACTAGGCAAAATGGAGGTGATGTAGAATCTAGATGATTTTGATTCACCTGTTGATATGGATGTTTCTTATAATTGTGAATTGAATTTGTCTACGGATCTTGAACCAAATTCCTTCAATGAAGCCGCTTCTCATGATGAATGGAATGAAGCGGTGCAAAAGGAGTATGATGCCTTGATAAAGAATGGCACTTGGAAGCTAGTTGATCCTCCATTGGGAACCCCAAACCAATTGGCTGCAAGTGGGTCTACAGGAAGAAGTACAAAGCGGATGACTCACTTGACAAGCACAAAGCCAGGCTTGTGGCAAAAGGTTTTGCATAGAAAGAAGGGGTCGATTATGAGGAAACTTTTGGCCCCACAACAAAATGGGCTACCATCTGGACACTCTTTGCCTTAGCAGCTCATAATGTTTGGAAAGTCCATCAGATGGATGTAAAAACTGCTTTTTTGAATGGAGATCTACAGGAGAAGGTTTTTATGTCCCAGCCAAAAGGATTTGTTGTGAAGGGCCAAGAACACAATCCATGTGAGTTTCTAGAGCTTTCTCATCTGTCCTTAATTAATTACTATTAATTAACTAGTTTTACCAAGTTAGACTTAGGAAAAATTTAACTGATGGTTGATTAATTTAATTAAGACATTTCACAAGCTTATCTTGCGAAACCTTTTTTGGGTTTTGGAAATCTCATGTTTTTAGCCTTCTGACACAAATCGAGACTAGAACACCTATCCGATGCTACAAAAACTAACACTCCCTCTTAGCGAGGAAGGTGTTATCTCTCTACTCCAACATCTCTACTCCTCTGTAGCTGGACCATGCTATTGGTGTTTCACACCTATGAAAATTCCTTGAAATTGCAACAACTGGAATTTATTCTTCTAACTGATTAATTATGTAGTTTATCTGTAATGACAAATAACAAATAAATTACACTACAATTCTTCACAATAAAATTACACTGTGGAAAATAAACTGGAATTGAGAAAATAGATGCACACAAAAAATAAAAACGACACAAAAATTTTTGGACAAAAGTCCCTAGAAAAACCCAATTGGAAAACCTCGTGCAACAGATGAGGGTTTATTTTATTATGTCTTCAACAAGGGATGAGAGTACAATAATTGGATGTCGAAATACTGGAAATCCTTCTGCTATAATATCTCTATTGCCTCCCAGGCAAGATTCACACCAAAACTGGCTTCCTCAGCCACCCACTGGAGTTCTTCCTCCTATCCCTACGAAACGCTGTGCATAAGACACTCCAGGATAAAGAAACGCTGATGAAACTGAGTTGCTGCCTTTGGAAAAATTACTCATGCCTCCTCCAGAAATTCTTCTTAGCAACCGGGAGCCCAATCTCCCTTTGAAATAGCCAAATCAAACTGCTCTTCTTGCTCCCCTGCGCAGGAGGCAGAGTCAGCGTTCCAGTAGTGGAAGGTTAATAGAAGAGGATATAGTCATGATGTTTCTTGCATATCTTTAGAAGGAAGTGCTAGGGATCGATACCTAGATTTTCCTGTGGGGAGCCTTAAGAATTGGGACCAACTCCATGAAGCATTTAAAAAGAGATGGGACATCGTAGAGGGAGACATGCATTTCTTGGCCAAGTTTTAGGGAGCTAAGAAAATCGACATTGAAAGTTTCAAGGATTTCACCCAGAAGTTTGATAAATTGCTCAAAGAAGTGTTTGATCTATACAAATCTACTAAGCGGACTATCCTTGTCTTGTATATGGAGGCTTTCTCTGGACATATGCCTTATGCGTTAAAGGATAAGGACCCTCAAACCCTTGCTCAAGCCAATGGGGGTGAGTTGGTAGTTCGTTACAACCCCTAGAAGAATGGAGTTGCTAAAAGGAAAAATAGGTCCATTGTCGAGGTTGCGAAAGCCATGATTCATCATCAGGATCCACTTATGTTGCTTTTCAAAAAAGCATGTAATACAAAAATCTGTATTTAAAATAGGAGTCCTCACAAGGTCATGGGTGACAAGACTCTTAAGGATTTGTTGATAGGATTGAAACTGGAGGTGGGGCATTTTATTTTCCTCAGTATCTAATGTATATCTATTTATCTTTAGAGAAGAAGATAATGTTGGAGCCCTTAGGATTGAAGGGCATTTTTTTGGTTATAGTGAGACTACCAAGGCATATAGGCTGTACATCCCATCTTAGGGGAAGACTCTGGTGAGCAGGGATGTGAGATTTGAGAAGCAGAGGGCCTTGAGGAAGTCACATGATACCAAGCAATAGTGGAAAATGATCAAGAGCAAGAGGCTTTGACGTTTGAGGAGAGGATCACAACACCAACGATAGGTATTCCATCTTTAGGTTTGGAGGAGCAGGAGGCACCTTTTGCTTTTGCTAGGGGGATGCAGAGATGGCTTGAGCAGACACTATGAGATGCTCAGGAGCATGTTGAGGCTCCTAGTAGGACTTTCAGGGAGAGAAAACCGTTGAGACAACTTCCTAGTTGCATGGTGCTTATGAAGGACATCATTAAATCCAAGTCTAGCAGTTGTGAGGAGGCAACATGCCAAGAGGCTTGGAGAGATGCCATGGTGGGTGATTTTGCCTCTATTAAAATGCAAAACATGGTCGAGACATAGTTAGCGAGAGGGAAAAAGCTTAGCATGAGCTCTAACCCCCTCATTAGCCATCACCGGGTTTCAGAGCACTTGATGCTCCATCTCATCATAAGGAACCCTTGCTTGTCCCAAACCTGATGAGCGAGAAATCGATTGATCTTAAGGTGTAAAATAAATGCTATATCATAAAAGAGAGAGCTTTGATGCTTGGGCTATGCACCATATAAAAGAATTATAAAAAAGAAGTAAAAGGCATATCAGAGGGGTGGAAAAGGTAGGCCAAGAAAAGGGGTAACTCATGTCTCCATGATTACTCCTTCCATTACATCTATACACTTAGGATGTGGACCTCCATTAGTTGGTTCCATGACCATGGCAGTTGGCCATGAGGTCATTCATCTCCGTTGCCACCTATTCTCCCTAACACCTATGGATTGAATGGTTGACCTTGGAAATGCCTCCTCCCCTTAAGGGGCTGGAAGCAACTAATAGGGTTGATTACCTAGCCACCCCTACAAATGTAGGGAACGATTTAACGGGATTTGGTCTAGTTAGATGTAGCAACAAAACTTGTAGGTTTGTTGACTTAATAGCAAAAATACACAAGAGGTATTTATAATAATAATTTATTAATAAAATATGATATGATAAGATATAATAAGATGATTGAAAGTTACAATGAGGCCGTGCTTTTATACCTATGCAGGTGCCTTTTCACGAATGGGCATGTTTTTTAGACATGCCTTTTCAGCTAATTAACAACTACATAACATAATCACTATTTGATTAGTTAGTAATTATATTTATTCTATTTTATACAAATTATATTTGTTACATTGCCTCTTCCTTCAGAAACTTTGTCCTCAAAGCTATATTGTTGGCAATTGTCTTCATCTTGCGATAGTCATCTTGGGTTATGTAATTCATCACTGATACCTTGGCATGAATAATTCTCTAGGAATGTTGTCTTGAACTGGGTTCTCTGTTTTCTTCTTTTCCTCCCTCTTTATATATATATATATATATTTTAATTTTTAACAACTGTGCCGGATGGTCGCTTAACCAATTTCAACGGTTTTTTTTTTTAATAATATATATATATATATTAATAAATTTTTTTGAATTGAATAATATATATATCTACATATATTATTTTTTTATTTAATTTAATTTAATTAATTAAATAATAATTTTAATTAATTAATTTATTTTTTTTTTTAATATACAACTATATTAGTTTATAGTTGTATTTTAATTGTATGTTTACTATGTCATGAGCTTAACTGGACTCATAGGATTCATGACCCAAATTACAAAACGCACGTCGTTTTTGGAGGTTACATCGTTTCGGAAAACCCGCAAAAGTCTGGTAGTAAGGATCAAGCAGAAGCCCTACTAAAGAAACCATCTGCGTAGTTCTATCCCAACCATCACTGCAATGAACGAGCACCGAGGCACCTTGCCGGGCAACTCGTGCAGCAATCCAAGACGAACCAGCCAAGATACCATGAATATGCGTTGGATAACCCAACGATTAATATCTACTAAATATAGTTTTCCTTTCCACGGGATGGGTGTAAAATTTGTGTTGACTAGGTGCGGACTCTGTGGAAGAACTGACCATATTTCAATGTTTACGTCTAGCGACAACATGACCGCATGGATTTGATAAGCATGTGGCTCTGCTACAGCGTTTGTTCGAGGCGGCAATTCACGTAGAGAAGATGGTGCAAATTGACTTTTTCCTCGAGAACCAGTAGCATTCTTTGCTTGCACAACCTGGTGATAATAATCATCGACATAGGGATCACTAGTGTGAGTTGCAGCAAGCTGCATGCGAACAATGCTCTGAATTTCTTCTGCAGACATATACTTTGATCGGAACTGCGGCCAGCCATTATTACTCCTACCTGACTGGCTGTTCGTATCTGAATTCTGTTGGCTATTATGCTGATTTTGCTTTCCACGTTGTTTAGACTTACTACGTTGATCCCTAAAATCCCCACCCAAAAATGCCTCATTGTATCTGTGCATGGCAGGTGAAGGGGGATGTGAATTGAATACTTGTGTTGGCACGGGAGGAAAATGAGGAACACCACTCTGCATTGCCTGGAATCTTTTCTGCTGCAACAATGCCTGTGCTTGTGCAGGGAACATAACATTGGGTTGGGGCATTTGCTGATGCATCATATTAGTCATAATCCCTGATGGCCCTCCTGGTCGCATATTAGATTGATTTAACCAGTGGCCTTGCTAATGCCGTGTACCCATTACATGACATGAAGAGTTGTATTGAGGCACCCCTCCACCATATTGGATCACAGAAGGCAGAATTCCTCCAAAATGAGGCTGGGGTCCAGGAAAATGTGACATTTGAGGTGGCCCAGACAAGGCAACCTGTGATGCTTGACCAGGAAAAGACCTGTGACGTGGTTGATTTTTTAAAACTTGTGATTACGGTGGAGGATATGAACTGAATGATGACTGAGGAAATTTTGGATCCCCTCCCCACTGTTGTGGAGGATATGATGAGTACCTGTAAAGTGGTTTTGGCTCTGGTGCTCTCACCGAAGAATGCTGCTCTTGATGCCACCATTTTCTTCCTTCCTGTTCAATATCAGCATCTAATATCTGCTGATCCAACCAATTGGAAACCTCTGCTTCTTGAAACCATTCCGGGGATTTTCTAGCTCCAAATGCCAAGTCTCCAATATTTGATGGAAGCCTGGTTTCCTCAGAGACCCTGTTCAGGTTTGAGTGGTTTTCTTCTTTTTTACGATCACTGTATTCTTCAACGTCGTCTTCTTATGCTTCACCTTGTTCCGTTTCTTCATTGCCGCTATCATCTTCCATAAAATTATTATGGATTTCCATTAAATTCTTTTTAAAAAGTGTTGTAACTTTTGCACATGAATTTTCTAATCGCTGAAATGCTTCTTGAATTTTTTTAATCTTCTCACTTTTTTCAGGATCTTCACATAATGGCACATTGTATGGTAAACAATGTTCATAGGCTCGTACACTACGTTCATAGGCTTGTAAGAAGATATTGTGTGACATGGCTTTAATGGCTCTGATATGGCTTTGATACCACTATAGCAACAAAACTTGTAGGTTTGTTGACTTAATAGCAAAAATACGCAAGACGTATTTATAATAATAATTTGTTAATAAAATATGATATGATAAGATATAATAAGATGATTGAAAGTTACAATGAGGCCCTGCTTTTATACCTATGCAGGTGCCTTTTCACGAATGGGCATGTTTTTTAGACATGCCTTTTCAACTAACTAACAACTACTTAACATAATCACTATTTGATTAGTTAGTAATTATATTTATTCTATTTTATACAAATTATTTTTGTTACATTAGATATTTGAAGGTGATCTTGATTGGAAGTATTATTATTATGCCTTTAGTAGTTAAGTATAATTGACATGGATGCTTATTGTCCCTAATGAATGGTTCCTTTCAGTTGATTTTGAGATGGTTTTGCCACGTGATTCTGCATAGAGTAGCTGAGGCCTTAAGGGCACATTATTCCACTCCTCCACATGATGTCGTGGCCATACTACATTTCTGCAGAGCATGGCGGCCTTGCAGGTGCAACATTTCCCTTCTACAACAGGGCGTTGGGCACTTTGATGAGCTTGGCAGTTGATGGATATCCCAAAGCCCCCTTAGATGCTAGAGTGCTAAGCTTATCTTGCTTAGTATTCAAGATTCTTTATAATGTACTAGTGGACCCATCATGCACCCAAGCTGGCCTTGACCCTACTTGATGGGCATGCCTTGATCCAGAGCTTAGATGATGATGATTACTGCCCAAGATGATTGAGGAAGGCTTGTTGTACCTAATGTAGCCCTATTGTTGGAGAGAGAGAGTACACCACATTGTTTAAACTTTAAACTTTAGATGGCACCCATGGAGGTGATGTGGGGCACCCAGAGTTGGCTTTTGGACACATGGAGATGCTTTGAGGCTTGATTTGAGGACCCTTCCTCAAATTGAGGTTGATCATGATGCTTGGAGACTCTTATAGCCCTTCTGTTGCACTTTTGGAGCATTTTGAGCCCTATAAGAGCATGACATCATGTTTATTGAGGGCTTACGACTCACACGTGTGGGAATTTATTGGCATATTTTGTTGTTGAGCTATTGGGTTGGATTGTAACCCATTTGACTTTGTGTCCGTTCAAAATTAAACTTTTCTAGGTGGTTTTAGTCGAATTAATCGAAGTGATAAACCTCTTATAAAATGAGGATCACTCCATTCATTTTTCATCATCACTCTTATGGATTTAAACCTCTTTAAAAGAGATCGACGTAGCCTCTTGTACTTCGTTATTTGTGGAGATGTGATCTTATGTGGAGTTTTGCTATTGGAGACTAGTTTCTCTATTGGAGACATATTTTTGGGAGTGAATGAAGGGATATTGTTGGAAAGTTTGTGAGTATTAATTGCATATTTTTATGGTTTTACATGTAATGGAATATTGCTAGGGTTTTCTACTGGTTCCTTGTTTAAATGTAAATATTTATTGGAAAGTCTTGGTAAATTATTGCATGTTTAATCTACTTTCGTCGAAATCCCTAGAAGACTTCCTAGAGAGCATTCTTCTAGTTAATTTCTCTCCTTGTAAAAATATAGCTAGGGTTTTGAAGTGAAAACTAGGGTTTCCTTGCTTACTCCATGCATGAATTTGATATCTCATTAGTTTAAACCCCTAAGACTCCATCACCCAAGTAGGGAAAGGCATTAGGATCCCATTGATGATCAAAACTCTTGAATTCCCCCCTACCCCCTCTCTCTTACTTTATTGGTCCTTTAAGGCAAAAGCACTAGGGCTAGGGAAGGGGATGAATTCAACTAGGGCTTGAGTCATTGAAATGTTGGAGATGATTTGGCATTCTTTCATCTTGCTTGACCTCACAAACTCAAAAACTAGTTTTGTTCATGGTGGAAATTGCTTCATTAGTGCTGACATCATCAACCTTAGGCAATTTAGTGCAGTAGTAAAACCTAGTTCTATACAAAGCTTCAAATTGGGGTTTGTTGAAGGTATACCATCTCATATTGTTGATCATACCTCTAAGTAAACCTTTTCCTTGTGTTTGTATGCCTAGATGCACTCTTTGAATCATATATTAAAGCTCTAAGCATCAAGTACTCTTTTCAAGTGTTAGTTTATGGCACGTTGCCCCTTGACATAAATATTTGTGGCCTAATCCAACTAAGAAGTACCTTATTTAAGCCATTCACACACATCACCTTGAATGAATTGACTTAGAAGACCTTTTTGTGATATATACTAGGAGGCTTCCCATGTGGTGAAATTCCAGTAAAGAGCAGGAGGTAGAGTGGTAAGGTTACAATGGGAGCAACCTTATTGTTGTATCTTAGTCTAGTTCTTGCCTTGTGAGGCCTCTCACAAAGGCTACTAGATTTTGAGGCAACATGGATCTTGTGATAGAGTTTGAGATGGAGGACGCCATCATGATGCATTATTTTTTGGGATTGGAGTTTTGGTTGCAGACAGGTGAGATGTTAGTTGGATAGGGGGAGTATGTAGCTGAAATCCTAAAGAGATTCAGGGTGGAGGATTATAGGCCTATGTCAACGCTCATGACTGCCACCTTGAGAAACCTGAGTATTTTAGAGTCAAAGTTGGTGGATCTTATATTGGATAGGTAGTTGATAGGTTCTTTGGTGCATTTCGTCAACACTAGCTAGATATTTGTTTTGCTGTGAATACAATGAGCCAGTTTATGGCGGAGTCTATGAAAATTTCAATCTTGAAATTCTACTACAGTGATAGATTTATTTCTCCTACTTATTTTCACAATAAGTTATTTACAGAATTCTTCCAGTAAATTTTGAAATAAACACTACTGCAGTGATCACTCAAGTATATGTAGAGAACAAAACAGTAAAATGCCAGCACAATAATCAATTACAATGACAATTATTTTTGCACAATTGTCCCTGGAAAAACCCAATGTGGGAAAACTGGTGCAGTAGATGAGGGTTTATATATTAATCTTCAACAGTAAATTCTTTACAAGGAAAGACTGGCAGAATAACTGAGAAACTTCATGAGAAAACACCTGAGATAAATTCTCATCAACCCTTTGGAGAATTCTCGACACTTGGGGGACTTACTGCCCCTCTTTGCGTCACCTCTGCGTAGAGCTTGCGTGAGCTCTCTACGCTGCCCTCTCTGGCCCTTTGCGTCCTTCCCTCAAGCCCTAACACTGCTGATGCCCTCTGCTTCCTTTGCCCTGCAACTCTCCATCTGAAATTAAATTCTATTCCATCATAATCGACTTCCTTTGGGTCACTGAGTGTATGCTCGGCTTGCTTTCCAAATGGCCCTCAAGTCTTCTTTTATAATCTTCTCGTTGACAAATCAACGACCTGGATTAGAAGTCTAATCAATGGCTAAGATTAAAACTTGGCTTGATCTTCGTTCTCTAGAAGATTCATACTTTGTTTTATTAATACCCATTAATTATTTAATTTCCCTAAGTTTAGACTTAGAGTCCTATTGAAGCCTCGAAATTCGCTGCAACAACATGGGGTATGACCACCTGGACGGGACCTTAAAGCAACTCCTTTTCCGTTTGGAATGGTGGCTCCAACTGGTTTAACTAGGTCCAGTTACCTTCTCTCAATATCCAATGGCTTAAAATATAACTTTTATCTACCAATGGAGAAGAGACATCAAATCGTCCGTCTTGCTGATCAGGCAAGAAAGTGATCCTTAAGCTAATTTGGGCTTAGCCAAGCCACAACTGAAGTTTTGCCTCTTTGGGAAGAGGACTTCTAGCAATGTAGAATTAAATCTAAAATGCAAGCAAAAGAAAATTTATCCTAATCCTATCTCAATTAGGCAGATGTAGATCTAACCCAACCGAGAGCAAGATATTTTAAATAATTGGGATATTTTAAATATGTTTGGCTTATAATGAATATCAAGCTAACGAAGAAGTTCAATTAACTGATATTATAAATACCGAAACACATCCTATTCAGAGACCTCTCAACTAAGATAATCAACCAACAACATTTAGGAAATAGTTCACAAAAATGATATTGCTTGTTAAATCAGTAATTCGAATAATTAAACAATAATATGCAAAAAAAGTTCACAACATAACATTGTTTATTTAATCAATATTAAAAGACAGATTTTTGAGTAAATAGTTACTCAGAAATCAGAATTCAACCCATAAAAGCAGAGATAAATAATAACATATAATTGAGGCGAATTACTCATATTGACAAAAGTGCGCAAATATGAATAAAATGACACATTATTGCTATCATAGAATGAAACTAGTATTTAAAACAATAGTATTATAAATACCAATTTATTGAAACCATTTCTCTGACTCCGGTCTCCAATCAGTCCTTTACAAAGCTTGAATTTCTGTTTTTAAAACAAGAGCTATAGAAGTACAAACTTTGTTCTCCATACATAATTCAGAATGCAAAAGAAAAATCCTCAATAATCCCTCAGATCTGAGTTTTCTCTCCTCTACCCTACACCTCTAAATCCTCTAGACAATAGTGCCATCAAGAATTCTAGAATTGTAGAGAAGATGAGCCCCTTACATTATATAATCTACTATTTATAATATTTACAAAATGATTTCTTCATAGGAAAGTTTGTTGAAGAGTGGTTCTGCTCAATCAATTTTCATTGGACCAAAATCCCATTATTCTCTTGTTGGAACATTTTCATTGATTGAGATTTTCTTCTTCTCATCTCTTTCACTGTTTTTCTGTAAAAACAAATAGAAACAAAATTAAAATGTAAAAATAAAATCAAAATGCTAAATCTGGTTAAAACAAATCCAATCAAAACTTGATTAAATAGATAATTTAAAAGGAAATTTAAACTTTCTATTGATGCCTGTGATGATCTAATTGGTCAAGGATATCATTGATGAATGAATCTGCACTCAGAAGAAGCTGTGGGCAAATTAAAATGCAAAAAATAAAACTCAGAAAAATAGTTTTGTTTAAAAATTTGGAGCTTGATTTTCTGCTGAGTTTTAGACCTAATAAATGATCAAATCTGGAAATGAACCACTTCAGAAATGTTCTCTATAATTTTATCTATTCAATGAGCTGTCCTGGGCCTCATTTGGCCAAGTAAAACTCAATCTATGAGCTTCCAAAGTTGTTATATAAAAATTGACAGAATTTTGGAATTTCTGTTGCTTGGGCTAAAAATCAAATTTTTTTAATTAAATTCTAATCCTAAATTAGATTACAGTTTTTAATTAATTAATACTAATTAATTGTAATTAAAAACTAAGTTATAGCTTAATTGTTAACAAAAAATAATTAATATAAAAACCATTTAAAGAAATTAATTTAAATATAATAATACTATATTAATATTATAATTCGAATTATATTAAAATTATGATAAATATTGTAATTATAATATAAATATAATATTAAATAAACAATTTACAAACCATTGGAATCAATCCTTAGTCCATACATATATGCCATGGAAGGAGGAGGGAGTTAGGTGAGTGGAAGGTGAGGTAAGCATGAGGGTGAGGTCACGGGAGTTATAAGGAGTTTTAAACCTTATGTTAAAGTAAATAACCCCTCGCATAAACCAAAATCGCACATCGCATATTTTAAAGGGACGAGCTTGAGGTATTTAGCGAAATTGCGATATGCGATATCGCAATTTTGCAATCGCACTTTTATTTCGGCCTTTTTAAATCGAGTTTTTTGGAAGAAAGGATGTGGTGAGAAGTGGGGCCCACATGGGATTAACCATCCTACAAATTGGACTTCAACTATTTTGTAATTTTGGGGTTTTGGGTTTGGCAATTTGTTTTAAAATAACAAGTTGAAATAAATTACCAAGATCCCGAAACGTGTTCTCATCTATTGTACAATTTAGCTAGGTCATTTTGTAGGACTGTTAGTGAAAAATGAAAAATTAGTAAAAATTAACTAAAAATTTATATTTATAATGAAGATTATTTTAATTACGAAAATTGAAATATCACACTTTATACATTTTTAAACCCAAGCAAGAAAATGATCAAACTTCAAAGGAGTGTCATTTACAAACCGATTGACCAAATAAAGAGAAACAAGTATCGTTGGAAAGCTTGTGAAAAATTAGATTCAATGAAACAATCAAAATATAAATCCAACAAAAGTGAAAAAATGGTAAAATTTTAGGATAATTAACTTAATGAAAATCATAAAAAGGTGCTTAGCCAAAAATGAATAAAAAGGGTCCCCATTATTGAAGTAAATAATTCAAAAAATGGGAGGTGTTGGGTTTTCCCTACAACAGGTCATCAACAGAGTCGAGGTGGGTTCATTAGGGGGGCAGTGAAGCATGTGCTTAGGTATCTTCCAGGTATAATGGCTTATGGGCTTATATATGTTAGGAGTGGTGGAGTGCAATTAGGGCCTACACAAACTCAGATTGGGCCCTGAGCGTTGTAGACAGGAAGATCACCCAGGGTGTTGCTTCAACTTGGGATTAGCAAGGATTTGATGGTTTAGCAAGAAGTAGAATTTAGTGGTGGTCAATTTAGCAAAGGCTGAGTACATGACTGTGAGTTTGACGAGTTGTGAGGCCATGTGGCTTTGCAAGATGCTCACATGGTTGTTTGGTCTTGAGTTGGATCCAACGGTGATTCACTGTGACAAGCTCATTGAGAATCTAGTGTTTCATGACATTTCCATGCATATAGAGATCATGTATCGCGTCATCAGAGACATGGTCCAGAAGGAAGTTGTGAAGCTTCAATGCATATCAATAGATGAATAGGTTGGAGATATTCTCACCAAGCCTTTGATGAAGGGGAAGTTTGTTTTCCATAAAGATAAGCTGGGGGTGGTGCAAAATACCTACCTTGCTTGGAGTGAGTATTGATGTTATTAGCCTGAACAAGTGTTTTTTCATAGGCTTGGTGTCTAGTATGCAAAAGATATCAGATTGTCTCCTCGGGTGATTGCTTGAAAAGAGTAAGTGATTATTATGATTGCTTTTTTAAGTTGAACTTAGGAAAAGTGTGTTAATTATTTAATTGCTTAATGTTGACTATTAAGCCAAGTTTCTAAGGATAAATAATTTAATTATTTAAGTGACTTAGATCAAATCACTACTGTTGATTTCAAGTGAGGCGTAGGATCTAATCATAGTCATTCATCACTTAGAAGATTAGGGTTAGAGATTTGGTTCAATGAAATTATAAAATAAGCCTTTCGGGAGTGAAATTAGTGAAGGTTGAGTTTGTGGAGAGAGAGGCCAAATTCTTGGAGCAGGCCCAAACAGTCGAGAGAGGCTGAGCATCTAGCCAGGTTTGCGCGCGGAGGGAGGGAGGCTGAGTTTCCCAATGTGTAGGAGCCGTAAAGGTGGAGCAAAGATTTGCTAGAGCCAAGTATTTTACAAGGAAGCTGAATTTTCAGAGGTTGGATTTCTTGAAAGGCTGAATTTTCCAGTGGGCCGAAATCCATTTTCAAAGTGTGCTGTATTTTCTGTGTATTCTTTGTGGGCCAAGGCCCTAATTTTCCAGATTTAATAAAGTGAAGGAATATTTGTTTGGACAGAATTTTTTGGTGTCCCTGTGGTTGATTTTCCTATTTGATTTCTGCTGCAATTTTATTTCTGAAAGTTAAAAATACCAGTATATTTATTTTTTAGCAGTTTTCAAAATTTTATTAAGCAAATATTTTCCTGGGTATACAATAATTGTTTGAGGAAAAATAAATCAGACCTGATATTAAAAGGTGACGATATAAACCTAGAAAAAATTTCATAGATGATGAGAAGTTGACAGAAGTATTTGTTAAAGATATAAATCTAACCTTGTTTGGTAAAAGAAGAAGTGATGTAAAAATTCCATATCAAAATTTGGTCTTGCATATATTTTCCACTTTTCAAGATTTTTATTTTTCTTCTTGTTGTCTTTTGTTTTTGTAGGTCTGATGGAGCTCAACCTCATTTAGTAAATATACAGTTTCAAAAGAAGGTCAAGCTACAGGTCCTAATAATATTTCTGTTTCAAATATTAGTTTTAAATTAATATTATTTTTGTCTCTTACATATATTGGTGTGCATAATTTGATTGTATCATTTGGACTAATTTGGGTCGGGGCATCTATTTGTGGCAGCTTCTTGGAATTTATGTAGATTACAAGCTTGATGAGAGTTATACACCTAATAAGATTTCCATCCGTGTTGGCAATGGTTTTCGCGATTTAAAGGTGAGAACCATGACAGGTCATCGATGTTTCTTCATTGAGTGAGGCTTAAATACTTGCATCATCATTATTATTCATAAAAATCTTAATTGGTGCTTAAATACTACATAAATTGTCCATGAAGAAACTCTGATTAGTAGTTATATTTTGAACCGTATAGTTTAGTACGATATGCTATGCTATGCTATGTGGGGAATATAAAGTAGGAAAAGATAGTTGTAAAATTGTTTTTTTTTTCCAAAATATAGTTCAAATACCTTAATAACAATGGTGGCTTCATGCTTTGATGTTTGTCCTCTTGATAGGGGATATGTTCTTTATTTTGTATGATTTTTTCCAGATAACACATCACAAGAAACCCTCAAAGATGTCACCATTATGGACAAGTGTTAACGAGAGAGATCTCGCTCTTGGCTTATGACTGCTTGAACTAAGCCTTTGGCTTCTATATCATTTACCATTAATATGCATTAGATTTAATGCTTGTATCTACATTGTCTTACAGAATTGTGTAGTAATGATTAAATTATGCACATACAGAATATGAAGTTTATTGAAAGAGAGAAAGTTGATAGTATTTGTAATGTGCAATAATGAGATGCATAAACAATGATATCTCTACTGAAAGGGACAATCACTTGTACTACCAACTATTATTGTGTTAAGGCATAACTTGAAATCTGATTAACACTTTACATGTATGTTAACCTTTATTTGTGCTTGTGCAACTATAGGGTTCAGATCCAACAGGATTCCATTAGGCGAATTCCATTACATGAGCATCCAGATATTTACAGTGAATAGAACTTGATTTAGATTTAGTTTCTCTAGATTTGGAGAAACTGCTATTTTTAGCAGTTTAATTTTTTCCACGATCCAGAATTCTGGGGATTGTATGGTGAGGATTTTTACATATTCTGGTTCCTTGTAAAAAAGTGAGTCCAATGAGGCTGATTTCATTCACATGTGAGATGTTGCTATTTTTAGCATTGTACAAATTTGGACTTGCTGTATTTGGTGACTTTCTCATGGATGTTACCAACATTTTCAATTGTTCTTGCTTTTTGCTTTTGCAAACATAGAATATGTTTTGGGCATGTCTATAATTAGCAATTTCCATTCGTGGCAGGGACAGTTTGGATGTCATAGTTCCAAGCAATGAGCATCCAGTGATGGGGTGGTTCAAGGTTCTGGTGGGTGAAGAGTGACAAGTCAAGAGCAATATTTAGCAGATGGATGGTCTCCTAGAGTGACATGTAGTTTGTTAGAAAGTTTAGTGTGCATGAGATCCCCAAGGGCCTAAATCCTAAAACCTTAACTCTTGATGGTTTTGACTTTTCAAAGGTCTTATTCTCCTTACCTAAATTATGATGAAATCCTAACTTGTGTTGTCCAGATCAGTTGTTATGCTGGTTTATTTGATTTTCTAAGGTCCTAATTCGTCTTGTTGTCATGGTCATGACTGGAAGCTTAAGTTGCTTGCTTTCCCACTCTCAGCTTTCTTGCTAATTTACTGAGCAAGGGGTCTTCAATAAAGTGTTATTCAAAGTCAAGTCGAACTTTACACATTAATTCTGTTGGGAAAAAGTCTTGCTCGAGTTACTTTGGCTGTAGTTGGAAGTCTTGCTAAAAATTGATCAAACCTTATACCTAAAACTAACTGCAGAGGGCAAAGTTTTGCTTTGCCTTGTCACTTGCTTTGTGCTTTGCCTTTCAATGCCGACCTTCCTCTACCTTGCTACATAACAAGAAGGGCATAGTGTGGGAGTTTCCTCTACCATATCACTAACTTTATGCTCTGCCATTCTGCTCTCATCTTGATCCGCTCTTCTGCCCTCACATTACTGCACTCTACTAAACATCAAGGAAAGCAGAGGGTGGTGGCATGTAGTACTCCTCCCTCCCAATGTCCCAGTCTAATCCCCCACCTTTCGTCTTTCTCAAATGCTATCTTTCTTGTGCATCTACTTGACATCCACGCTTGCCACACATCGTTCCTTTAAATGCCCTCTCACCCAGCTTCAGCACATCATCCATGTGATGCTATTATTTGCTGCTACATCACCATCTTTACTTCCACCTCATCAGCATCACATCATCCTGCCACCATGTCATCGAATTGGCCTTCAAATTGCCAAAGTCTTCACCTTCTTCTTTGACTCTCTATCATCATCTTGCTATCCAAGCCTGCTTAACCATTATTTATTGGGTTGGGAATGCTAGTGTATCATCTTTTGTTTATGATTAATGTACATTGTACTTGTACCCTTATAAATCCACCCTTTGCAGTTTTAGGATATCTCTGGCAAATGGCCATTCAGTTGGAAATAAAGATGGTTCAGTTGTGTAAGGAATATTATTTTTCCTTTTGTAGCCGAAAATTTAGAGCATCGAAACCATTAATTGTATTTCTTCTGACTGGCTGTTCTACTCCACTATCTTTTTGACCATTGTAGCATTTTAGTGGTAGGCCTAGATTAGATCCACCTTATTCGCTTCCTTGCATTGTCCTCAAAAGCCCTAGTGACGCTTCATTATATCTTGTTGGCATTAATTGTCTCTATCATTTTTCTCTATATTTGTGAAAATATTCTTCGTTCATTTTCCATATGCAGGAAATTAAGTTGGTGGAACTAGTGGAGCCTGTTGGTTGGACCTATATCCCGCTGTGTGCAAATGAGTCTAGGTAAGGCATAAACCTATTTCATTTCATTGATTAATATTTCATTGTGCCCTATATATTTCCTGCTTTTATTTGTGCTTGACGTCAAGACCTATTGCTTCATAAATGAAACATTATTTTCTAACTTTTGGAAAGAGAACAATATTGATGGAAATGATAGTTGGCTTCTTTCCTGCACATGATGTAATTTTTTTACGTCATCTTTCCTTCATGTAAAGGCTTTGAATGCTAATAGGAAGATTTGGTTGGAAGGAGCAGAAATGCATATGTTAGAACTTAGGTATGGCTATGGATTACCTAGCAAAAAGCCTCAAAGAGAAAAAACTAGATATGTGCGAATGGGTGGAAACTATTCTCTCTCTCTCGCTCTCTCTCTCTCTCTATATATATATATATACACATTTCATTGATTAATATTTCATTGTGCCCTATATATTTCCTGCTTTTATTTGTGCTTGACGTCAAGACCTATTGCTTCATAAATGAAACATTATTTTCTAACTTTTAGAAAGAGAACAATATTGATGGAAATGATAGTTGGCTTCTTTCCTGCACATGATGTAATTTTTTTATGTCATCTTTCCTTCATGTAAAGGCTTTGAATGCTAATAGGAAGATTTGGTTGGAAGGAGCAGAAATGCATATGTTAGAACTTAGGTATGGCTATGGATTACCTAGCAAAAAGCCCCAAAGAGAAAAAACTAGATACCTGCGAATGGGTGGAAACTATTCTCTCTCTCTATCTCTCTCTCTCTCTCTCTCTATATATATATATATATCTGTGTTTGTGTGCTAGAAATAGAAAGTAAGAAGATAGATCCAAGGTCTACTTCTTACTTGCAAGGCATGAAGATTGGCTGTGAAGATTAGATGTTGTTGGTAATTACAATGTGTTTAGCTCTGGTATATATCTAGTATCTATTCAAATTATTTTGGAATGGCATTTAATGCAAATTAAAAATTTCCACCTCAGCCTTAAGATTCCAGGATCTATTAATCTATTTCCTGTGCATACTGAACAATTGTACTTCAAGGGATCAATGTTTCCGGTCCTTAGGGCACACTTCCCAACATAAACCAGATTTGAAAATCACTTCGTCTAGCAGATTTATTACAGCCATAAATCTGTGCACTGGTCTTCTATATGTTTGGAAGATCACTTAACAAAATCTGTTCTTTGTTAGGTAAAATCAGCATGCATAACCAGCTATATAGACTACTTAATCATCACGAGAAAATAGGTTGAAAATCAGATCTGCAGGTAAACAAGGTTAGCACAGCAAGGAACGCTTGAATACATGTGACGAAGTTGCAAGTAGATACCTACTGCTTAATGCAAGCTGCTGCAAGTCATGTTTTTAAAACCTCAATGAGGGCATCCATGATAAATAGCGAGCCATAGCCACCGACTCCTCGTAGCTAGGAATCACTCCCGTCAAAGTTGATCACTTCACCGAAGGTCCACAACAAGCAACTATATACACTAGCAAGTTCTCTTTGGTACATACAGTTGCATCATGTTACCACCTGGATTAGTAGCCACAACAATGTCCGATCAAGGTTCTAAGCAGTCAGTGCACAGGACATTTGTCCACTGTTGCCTCGGCACAATCTCCTCGCACTTTAGGCCAACTCCTGAAATGCCACATAGGGTATCCCAATACCTTGATTGCTTCACTGACAAGTTAGTAGACTAGTGCCTGGAGACGCTCGATATGGTGACAGTTATTTGAACACAAGTGGTAAATCTGATATGTAAGTAAATAATGCAGAAGAGACAAACTAGCACTTACGAAAGAGTGAAATACCTCAAATAAATATTACCTTTGATGTCACAAGTTGAAGTAAGGGTGCGTATACCGATTGAGGTGATCTTTCTTTGAATTCTTCTTTATGGCTTAAAAGAGGACAAGCTTACTGCTCTCCTGCACGTCCAGCACCTGTAAATGAGAAGTCTGCAGAAAACACAAGTTTGGAGTGTCTTTCAAGCCACCCAGTAATGTGGAAACACACTATGATCAAGTATCCACGGGTGATAATGTTAAGGCTATGAATTATGACTGAAATAACAATGCAAAAACAAGTTTATGCAATAAAATGTGAAGATACAACACTCCAAAATATCAATTGCATAAATTAGAAGGCTAATCTCCCTGGGGTTAGGCCGAACTTCCTCCAAATCAAAGCACTTTGGGAGGCTGAAAATTCTTCCAAATAAGATAAATTTGCGATTAAAACCAATCAGAAGTAAAACTAGGGTTTACTTGGCTTGATCTCACCTTATTTCCTTCAAACCCTTCTCTAGGGCTTCACAAATCCTTGTAGAAGATTGCTGTAATTTTATGGCAGATTTGACAAGCCTTGAGAAACCCTCAACAAATAGTGTAGCAAAAATAATCCACAAAAAGAGAGGGCCGATTTATATTAGTTTGTTAGATGCTGCTAGAGAAGCACAAAATCCAAGACATCCACCTTGAAATGAGACTATTTTTGGTTATTTATCTTTCAGAACTTTTGGGATTTTGTATTTTTGTATCTTTATGGATTTTTCAATCATATAAATAAAAATAAAATGTCATGAACTTGAATTTTGTAAAAAGGTGGTTAGTTGTTGGATTTAGGGCTGATGCCTTATCTCCACTAAGCCTTAATGGCATCAAGTTGAATGCCCCTCTTAAGTTGGTTAGTTATTGCTTGTAGATTAGGGCAAGAAGGTAGTACCCAGAAGTTGAATTACCTTCTTCATTAATCAAGTCCCCTTTAATCAAGACAAGTTATGAAACCCTATAAATTTTGAAGATGTTCTATGCTTGATGCAACTTTACTTTTATCCCCAATGTCAGTCAGCAATCACATAAACAAGAAAGTAAAGTGCTGATAGAACATACCAGTAGATCGACAGAAGACAAGCCAGAAAAATGTAAGTGTGTTGGTGCGTTACGGCGATCAACAGGATGCTTCAACCAGCAAAGTCTCAATACGGTCAACCAACCAAAAGTGTCACACACACAACCTTTAAAGACAGTTCATCAAAAATCAGCATAATTCAACAAAAGAATTCCACATCCAGATTTCCGGCATCATCCATATTTACGGCATCATCCATATTTGCGGCATCCATTTCCGGCATCATCCATATTTACGACATCATCTAGACTTACGACATCCATTTCCGGCATCATCCAGATTTAGATCATGAGGATGTGTGTGATGAGATGATTGAAATTTCCTCCAACGTTGACTCTATTTATATCAATCACTGAGGGTGTGTGACAAATTTGCTGGGGGTGTAAAACCTTAAGGCCGACCTGCACATATTTTGAAAGTACTAAAAATAAATTCAAAATAAATGTTCTGCTCATCGGATCAAGATGATCTTTATATCGATCTTGCACCTCTTCGAAAGAGGAACCCAATAAAAATATTGGTGTCTTCATTTGAGCATCACAACATGGAGTCTGGACCTAGTTGTCCAATTTTAACAAACCCATCCCTACTAGAAAGGATCCCTCCAAGAGGAAAGTCTTCAACCATAAGATCAACTTTGGAATGAAATAAAATCAAAACCCCTATTGAGTAAGCTCTAAGGTATGGCCTAACGAGGAGATTTAATGCTTACCTAACACTAACAAGAGAGAAGTGAGATAATCTACCCTAGACGTCTCCCTCTAGATGACAAAGTTGTTCTTCAATGGATTAATATTGATAGCCTTGTAATAGTTTTGAATTAACACAAATTTGTCTTTGTAAATATGTAGAATAGCCAAGAATAAGAGACTTCAAAGTTGACATGAAAGTTTCATGGAAATATTACATTTGGGAGAAGAGTGAGCTCTTTATTTACAGAAGAGGTGTTGAACCCCATAATTTCTTCTATTTGACACCATCCTTTACTTCTATCATCTTTTTCTTTTTGACCTCCATAACAACGCATTAGAAATCTAGTTACATGATTTATGACATGGCAAGTATACAATTGTCTCCTATTTCATAAAGTGACAATGTCCTTTATTATTTAATTTAACGTTTACTCTGGCTACTGAATTCTAATGATTTTGCAGCAAATTCACGATTTCGCAACCAAGTCCATGGTTTGACAAGTCCCAGGATACCAGTTGGAGAGTGAAATATATGGATAGGTGGCAATGGGTACACATAACGATTTCCTCCTATTCCCTCGAGCCAAAGTGATAGAAACAAATCCTGGTTATACGGTCAAAGGCAAGGTCAACCACCAAAGTCGGCAACAAGCGAGTGAGAACGAGATCCGTGCCTCGTGATTTGCTTTGCTAATAGCAAATCACTAGCAAATCATATGATGTTATCTTTTCTAGTTAAATACAGTTTATGTTGGTTAGGCTTAGGCATAAAGCTCTGAACATTAATTGCCATGAGCTCTTCTATAAGTAATGCCTCTCAGCAGAAATGAAAGACACCGTTAGTAAGATTGAAACTCTGTTATTGAAATTCTGTTTTAAAGAAGATATTTTGTTTCTAGTGCGCATCAATGTGTGGTTAAGTGTTTGATTAGTAGCATAATCGTGGTTGCCTGCTTCTCGTGGAGGGCCCCCTCGAGGAAGTAAGGATTTTTATGTTGTTTTCAGTGTTAAGTAGTTAATTCTCTAACTGTGTTTTCAATTTATATTATTTAATTTTCTAAGTGTGTTGTCAATTTCTCTTCAGTTAAATCTATTTGTTCTGTCTTTTAAATTCTTCATTGCTTTCATTTATTGAATACAAATGCACATGGATAGATAGGATTTTCATGAAAGCAAAATTCTTTACACGAGTGATTTTCATTAAGTGCAATTTCATTCATGCAACTGTGTGGTTTGCTTTAAGTATCGAGATTTCTTAAGTGAGAGTAATTTCCTTCTTTGCAAATGAATGTGGATTTGATTTACATTTATGGAAAGTGTGAGATTGATTACATTTATGTAAGAGTTTGAGATTTCCATTTCAAAGCAAAGTGTGGAATTTATAAGCATAAATAGTTTTAGCAAGAGAGTGTGATCTTCATTAGAGTTTTCTAGAAATCATTAGTTTGCTTATGAAAACATGTGCATTTTGAGAAAGCTCAGTTTCATTTAGAATTGTGTAAATAATCAAGACTTACTAGCCCTGGTTGACAATTTATGCAAGTAATTTAAGATCAATTAAATTACCAAACATTTTGGCACCGTTGCCGGGGAACTGTATATAAGAGTTTTTTTTTTTTTTTTTTAAATAAATTTTTTAATTTTTTAATTTTAATTTTAATTTTTTGTTGTAAATGACATGCATAGAGAAAGAGATTCTAGAGGTAGATTTGTAGGTAGAGGTAGAAGTTTAATCCCAACATCACCACTCACCCCACCATGACCTCGTAGCGCCACACCATCCACCCAAACTCGTATACCATGCATCGCAGGCAGACATAGACTTCCTGAGGTACTTAGATCTAAAATCCAACCTAGAAATTCACCAACTTCATCAACTGAAGCCATAATAAAAGAAGAAGATTCTACATCCCCAACAAAAGGAGTAATTTTTCTATCTTCAACTGGAGAGAAACTTCTAGCACATGAACTAGAAGTCCCTAATGAAGAAGAAGAAGAAAATACCTATTTTAATATACCATTGATAGAAGAGCCAGAGGATCTAGAGGAGGAACTAAAAAACCAAATTTGGAACCTTATATTAGTTCGGAAGAGTCTATAATGGCTAGAGAAGGGGAAGGAGAAGTATACAATGGTGAACAACCTAGGATTGGAGGTGGAAGAGGTGGAGGAAGAGGAGGAGCTAGAAGAGAACCATACCCCTTTGGATTTCCTATCTTCGATGAAGATACCACAGTAACAATGAAAAATATCTCACCCTTCGTACATCCTAACTTCCATGGATTAAGAAGTGAGGATTCTGAAACATTTCTCTTTGAGTTCAAAGTTTTATGTTGATCCTATGACTATTTGCTCGACTCTCAAAAATTGAAATCGTTTCCAGCCACTCTCAAGGATGCAACATTAAAATGGTTTATGGGCTCAGGAACAAACTCCATTAGGACATGGGAACAAATGAAAAATGTATTCTGAGAGAAATACAAGGATTATTGCATGCCCCATAACCTTAAGGATGAAGTTTTCAAAATGATGCAAAGAGAAGAAGAAAATCTTGAGGATTTAATTGAAAGGTTTAGCTACAATCTTAAAAGAGCCAAAATGGAAAATCTAGATGAAGAAACTTTGAAAGCTCTCCTATTAAAATCCATCAGGGATGAATGGATAGATCTTCTCAACCTGATGGGTAAAGGGGATATTTATCAGTTATCATTACCAGTTATTTGTGAGTTATGCATACACATTTCAAGAGGAAAGACAAAGACTGGAAAAAGCCCAAGAGATCCTGTTATTTCTAGGATTAATAAATTTGCAGCCGGAACATTAAGTAGGGCTGAAATAGGCAATTTGCTTGATAATTTCAAGACAGCCATTTTCTGGAGTCTTAGTGAACAAATAAACACCATTTAAATACAAAACAAGCAAAAAGTTGAAAATGCTGCTTTATCCATTTTTTGTCCAAAGTGTAGAAAGAAACATGCCTTAAGAGAATGTCCTCTTGATTTGAAAAACATAGAAACTTCTATCATATGTACAGAAAATCATGATACCAAAGAATGCCCTTCAATACCAGGTCTTAAAGCTGTTTACCAAGAGGAAGCAGTACCAAATCAGGTAGACCCTCTTTGTTTTATTGCTAAGAAACCATGGCAAAATCAAGGATTTAACACCCAAACATATGTACAACCATCACAAAATAACTGGACTGCACCCATGCCTTGGAAACCTTGGCCTCAACCTTGGGCACAAGGATGGAAAAATCCTTATGGAAGATATCCTCAGTATCCTCAATATCCTCAACCTTACCCTAATTTTCCACTACAATATTTCCCTCATCCTAGTGAACCACCTCAAGCTCAATCTCAAAATCCAAACTCTCAACTTTCATTGCCGTTTCCACAAAGACCAAATCAACTGCCTGCTCAACCACTTCCAAACCCAAACAATAAAAGCTCACAACCTGTTTACAACGTAGAAGGGAAAAAATTCCAAACTTATAGGCAGAATATTGGAAAAGAAGCCACCATTTGTTGTTGTTCGGAAAGTGAAAAGGATGATCACTCTGAGGAAGAGACATCTCTTCATCAGAAGAAAATTTCTCAAAAACAAACCATCCCTGTACATACCAATGATATTCCAATAAACTCAACTCCCATTATAGAACAACCTTCAGTTTCTGTACAAAACCCACCTTTTCTAGAAAGACTAGAAATTGATAAAGGGGTAGAGAAACAAATTATGATACCTGATTATGATATGATGGATGAACTGAACAATGTTTGTATAAAAATCCCTTTGCTACAGGCTATCAAGGAAATACAAATATTTGCAAAGACAATTAGGGAGTTAACATTAAAATACCTGGCATAAAACGAAAAGAAGTCAAAAGAATTCAATTGGTTGGAAAAATTGCAGATATCATGATGGCAAAAACAACAATTAAGAAATATCTAGATCCAAGAAGTTCCATTGTGAAAACACACAATAATGGTGTCGAGATACCAAATACATTGATTGATTTAGGAGCAGCCATAAACATCATGAGTAAACAGACAATGGATCAATTGAAACTTCCTAATCTTCAATATACACCCACATTACATTGTTACAATTAACATACATGTTATAAACCCTGATGGTGTGTTAGAATATGTGTTTGTATCCTTAGATTCTTGGGAACACCCTGTTGATTTTATGATTCTAACACCCAATAATAATCTAGGAGGGCATCCATCGATCCTAGGTAGGCCATGGTTAGCTACAACTGATGCTTTTATAAGCTGTAGATCTGGTGAGATGTTTATCTCTGATGGGAGTTCAATAAAGAAATTCACATTATATCCTCCAGCAAAAACATTGATAGAAGTAGAAAGTGAAGAATGGATAGAAGATGATATTGATATACGATCAATTTTTGCTACTTCACAAATAGATGAAGAAGATTAAATTTTAAACTTAATGGAAAATAATGAACCTTCTTCATATTGTAAATCTAGTCAAGATTTTCAAGAGCAATATAATATTGAATATCTATCATCTCGTCAGATGTCTTTACATTCTATGGAAAAATTTGGCAATTCTTTAATATAATTTTTTCTAGGAAGAATTTTGAATGTTAATGATAACTTGGAAGAATCTCAAAAGAAAGAATTAGTAGAAGTGCTACAAGAACATTCCTCTGCTTATGCATGGGAATACACTGATATGAAAGGAATTAACCCTGAAACTTGTATGCATCATATCTATATTGAAGAAAATGCCAGACCAATTAGACAACCACAAAGGAGGATGAATCCAAACTTGAGGGAAATTGTTTAGGAATAACTACAAAAATTGTTAAATGTGACTTTCATTTATCCCATATCTGATAGTCAATGGGTCTCACCACTAGTAATTGTTCCGGAAAAAAATGGAAAATGGAGAGTATGCATTGGTTATAGAGAACTGAATAAAGCTACCTTAAAAAATCATTTTCCACTCCCTTTTATAGATCAAGTTCTTGACACATTGGCAAGAATGAAGTATTTTTCATTTTTGGATGGCTTTAGTGGATATAACCAAATTCAGGTAGCTCCAAAAGATCTAGACAAAACAACTTTTACTTGTCCATGGGGAACTTATGCTTATTGAGTACTTCCTTTTTGGATTATTTAATGCACCCGCAACATTCCAAATGACAGTTCTAGGAATTTTCTCTGATCTTATTCATGATTATGTGGAAGTATAAATGGAAAATTTTACTATCTATGGGAACTCTTTTGAAGAAGCTCTTAAGAATTTAGAAAAAATTCTTATTAGATGTAAAGAAGCAAATCTCTCATTAAACCATGAAAAATGTTTTACGATGTTTACTGAGGGGATTGTTTTAGGCCACCATATTTCAGGAGATGGAATTAAGGTGGATGCATCCAGGGTAGAAATAATTTCTAAACTGTAGTTCCTACTTGTCAAAAAGATGTTAGAAGTTTTCTTGGTTTTACTGGTTACTATAGACGATTCATATAAAACTTTACCAAGATTGCCTCTCCACTTTTCAAACTACTTACAAAAGATTGTGAGTTCACCTGGAATTCTAACTGCCAAAAAGCTTTTGAAACATTGAAAGGAAAAATTTCCGAAGCACCAATTTTGAGAGGACCAAATTGGAAATTACCTTTTCATATCTCAACTGATGCCTCAAACACAACTTTAGGAGCTGTGTTCGGACAAAATGACTTGACTCCTTATGCCATTTACTATACAAGTAAAAATTTGACTCTTGCAGAGTTAAATTATATTGTCACTGAAAAGGAGTTTTTAGCAGTTGTACATGCCATCAACAAGTTTAGACATTATATCACTGGTTATGAAACCTTTATTCACACAGATCATTCTGCAATCAAATATCTAATGAATAAATCAATTACAAATGGCAATTTCTCCAGTTGGTTGCTTTTGTTACAAGAGTTTATTGATTTTTGGTAGCATCGAATGTGCTCTAAGACCCAAATTTTGTGGAGAGGCTTAGACACATGCATTACAAATTGAAAAAACCAAGATATCGTTTTGGGAAGTTCCACCCAAAAACAGTTTTATAAGGAAAATTAATTATTTTTAATGAGGACCTAAGTCTAACTTAGGGAATTAAAATAATTAATCAGTATTATTGTAAACTGTCGGTGAAAGTTCGAGAAAAAGCAGATCAAATCTAATTTAATCTTAGACGTTGATTGGAGATCTAATCTCGGCCGTTGATTTGTCAACGAGAAGAATATAAAGGAAGGCTTGAGGGTCATTTGTAAGCTACACTAGGAGGATCTAGAGATCAATTTTTTCTGACGGAGCAAGTGCTCGGACGAAAATTAGATCTGAGTGATTCTTGATTGCAGTGAGGGGCAGTGATTCTGGTTGGAGATTTTCCTGACTCGGAGAATACATAGCAGAGAAGACAGAGAGCAAATTAGCAGAGGCAGTGTAGGAGCTACACAGAGGCAGCGCAGTCCCACGCAAAGGTAGCGCTGCAGCCTCAATGGAATTCGAGATTTAGCTGAGGGTCAGTGAAGCAACAAATCTGTAAGCTTGTTGACTTTAATTGTAAAAATACACAAAAGGTATTTGTAATAAATTATAATAATTTATTATATACAAATGTATAAGTGATGAGAAATATTACAATGAGGCCCTGCTTATATACCTAGGTAGATGGTCTTTCATGACTGGACATGTCTTTTAGACATGCCTTTTCACGTAACTTAATGATTAATTAACGTAACCTTATTTTGATTATTTAATATTTACATTTATTTATCTGTTCTATTTGTTATGAATTATATTCATAACAGTTAGCCAAATCCAGTGTCGGGGAGCTGGGGTGTGAGACCGGCAGAGGCCAGAAGGGCAGATCCAGCCAACAGAAGACCAGCTACGCAGTCCCCACGTAGAGTGACACAGTGACTGCGCAACGCAGTGGAGGGCTTGCAGATCTAGGGTTGTTGGTCAGTCGGGCTTCCAGATCAGTGTGAGATTTCTCTCACTAACTTTTTGCCAGTCATATTCTTTTTAGGGATTGCCAGAAAGGCATCCCAGATTTGTATTCGGAAATTTACTGCATAATATATAAACCCTCAGATCTGCTGCACTGCTTTTCCCACATTGGGTTTTTATGGGGACGTTTGTCCAAAATTAACGGTGTCCTGTGTTTGCATTATTCTTTCTTGCTCAATTTCCTTTTCACAAATGTATTTTAATGGGTGAAGGCTGTTTTAGTATTTCCAGAAGTAATCTATTAATAACTTGTTAAATTTAAATTTACAAGTAGGAGAAGTAGTTCAGTTGTTGCAGTAGGGATTCTTAGATCTGGGATCTAGGAATTTTCACATGCTATCAGAGCTTGCATTATGAAACAAGAAGAGCAGATCCAACGCGAGTCAGACGCTGAAGAGTTGCCGAAAGCAGCAAATCGAATCCCCAGAGGGATTGCGCAGTCCAAGTTGGAATGCTGAAGTTTCTGGGTAGATCTCTCTCCGAGTGAGTCGA
Organism: Pinus albicaulis; assembly: GCA_034641835.2. Lineage (NCBI taxonomy): Eukaryota > Viridiplantae > Streptophyta > Pinopsida > Pinales > Pinaceae > Pinus > Pinus albicaulis. Next base: position 62,073,565 of record CM076576.1, read on the forward strand.
AAGAGGGGTAAGATCTCTAGATCAGGATTTTGCGGAGCTAGAGGGTGCAGTGCAGAGCCTCAACGCAAAGCTGGTGGGATGCAGTTTCTACAGGCAGATCTTGATTTTTGCCGGGCAGAAAGTGTCAGAATAGGAGGAAGCAGCTTAGTGAGGGAATTTTCTCTCTCGGGAAGTTCTTAGCCAGGGAACTTCAGTTTTTGCAAGACTTGAGCAGCATATCCGGGTAGCAGAACTACGAGCTCCACAAGGAGTGCGTAATCTTGTCTAGTGCTGCGCAGAGCGAGTAGAAGAGGAGCAACTTCAACATATTTGACGACCATGGCAGCTCACGGGCTTCGTGATCAGGACTGGTTAGAGGGAGCCTCTAACTACGTGATTTGGAAGGCAAGAATCTCTTGTCTTCAAGATGAGTATGATCTGAAGCTCTTCGTGGATAGCACGGTAGCTGTCCCTGCAGATCGAGATCTGTTGAAAAAGTACAAGGATGATATGGTGAAGTCCAAAAGGCTACTCCTGGATGGAGTCAAGGACCATGTTGTGTCCCACATTGTGAGCAAAGGAACTGCCAGGGAAATTTGGGAAGCCTTGAGCACGCTATATGAGGGATCTTCCGAACAACGGAAGATGTACTTAGAGCAACAATTGAGGATGGCGCAGATGTGGAGAGGGGAACGCATGATTCCATTCCTGACTAGGCTTCAAGATATCCGTGACCAACTTGTATCTGTGGGGTCTACCCCTTCTTCAATAATGGTGAGATTGGCAATGAATGCAGTCACCGAGGATTGGCAAGTCTCTATCTAGAGTTCCCTGGGCAGAGCAGTCTTGCTAGGTTGGGAGGAGATGTGGGCATCTCTTCAGCAGGAGGAGACGAGGAGAGACTTGGTCAAGTGTAAACTTGACAGTCGCAGTGGCAGTGGAATGAAGGTGAAGAAGGAGGAGGTAGATGCAACCCTTGCATCTAAGGGACAACAGGCAACGGAAACGTAAGAGAGACGTCTTGAAGATCAAATGTTTCAAGTGTGGTGAACTTGGTCACTACAATTCCCAGTGTCCTTTGAAGCAAAAGGGATAGGATGAGAAGCATGATCCGAAGGTTGTAGCCGCGAAGATCAAGGATGATTAGTATGCTATGAGTGCTCACGCATCTCCAAGCGGGAGATGGGGTGGCGTTGAGCTGTAAGTTCGCAAGAACTTTAGCTGGGCAGGATCCTGGAGGAGTCCACCTCTCGGATCACAACCTTGCTACGGGTGCCCGTAATCAACAATAGCAAGCTGGAGGAGTTTTCAGTCGGTGCAAAGGAGTGCAGAGACGACAGTTGCAGTGCTTAGCAGCGCAACTTTTGAGCAATGCAGAGCAAAGTTGCAACATTGCAGAGCATCAACAACGCATTGCGGAGCAGTAGCAGTGCAATGCAGACTAGCAACAATGCAGTGCAAAGAAACAACAACGCAGTGCAGAGTAGTAATAGTGCAGTGAAGAGCAGCAACGACGCAGTGCATCTGAGGGACAACGCAGTAGCTATCAACAGTCAGTGTCTTTAGCACTGAGATGCATCACTGAACACTTGTTCAGATTTTTGGACGTTTTCAGTTCCTTCTCTCAGTAGTTGAGTTGTAGTGCATAGTTAGTAGTGGCAGTGCTAGCAACAGATGCAACATTTGAGAGGGAGTTGCAGTACAGATGCAATGTTGATTGTGGTAGGGTCAGCAGCAGTATAGTGCAACATCAACGCAGTGGTTGATTGGCAGCAATAACAACGTAGAGGGAGATGCTCCAAAATCAGAGTAGTGTGCAACAGGGTATATCTGTTAGAGCACATTCCTCGCTAAGAGGGAGTGTTGATTTTTGGTAGCATCGGATGTGCTCTAAGCCCCAAATTTTGTGGAGAGGCTTAGACACATGCATTACAAATAATCCAAAAATCGTTTTGGGAAATTCCACCCAGAAACAGTTTTATAAGGAAAATTAATTATTTTAATGAGGACCGTAAGTTTAACTTGGGAAATAAAAATAATTAATCAGTATTAATGTAAAGTATGGGTGAAACTTCCAGAAAAAGCAAATCAAGTCTAATTTAATCTTAGCTGTTGATTGGAGAGCTAATCTCGGCCGTTTATTTGTCAACGAGAAGACTATAAAGGAAGGCTTGAGGGTCATTTGTAAGATACACTGAGAGGATCTAAAGATCAAATTTTTCTGATGGAGCAAGTGCTCGAGACGAAAATCAGACCTAAGTGATTCTTGATTGTAGTGAGGGGTAGTAATTCTAGTTGGAGTTTTTCCAGAGCTGAAGAATACATAGCAGAGAAGACAGAGAGCAAATCAGCAGAGGCAGCGTAGCAGCTACGCAGAGGAAGCGCTGCAGCCTCAAGGGACTTTGAGATTCAATTGAGGGTTAGCCAGATCCAATGCCAGAGAGCCAGGGTGTGAGACCGGAAGAGGCCAGAAGGGCAGATCCAGCCAACAGAAGACCAACCGCGCAGCCCCCGTGTAGAGACTGCACAGTAACTGTGCAACGCAGTGGAGGGTTTGCAGATCCGGGGTTGTTGGTCGGTCGAGCTTCCAGATCAGCGTGAGATTTCTCTCACTAACTTTTTTTCAGTCATATTCTTTTTAGGGATTTCCAGAAAGGCATCCCAGATTTGTACTCAGAAATTTACTGCATAATATATAAACCCTCAGATCTGTTCATCGGTTTTCCGTCATTGGGTTTTTCCTGGGACGCTTATCCAAAAATAACGGTGTTTTGTGTTTGCATTATTCTTTCTTGCTCAGTTTCCTTTTCACAAATGTATTTTAATGGGTGAAGGCTGGTTTAGTAACTGCTTCAATATTTCTAGAAGTAATTTGTTAATAACTTGTTAAATCTAAATTTACAAGTAAGAGAAGTAGTTCAGTTGTTGCAGTAGGGATTCTTAGATCTGGTATGTAGAAATTTTCACATGGTATCAGAGCTTGCATTTTGAAACAGGAAGAGCGGATCCAACGTGAGTCAGAGGCCGAAGGGCTGTAGAAAGCAGCAAATCGAATCCCCAGAGGGATTGCGCAGTCTAAGCTGGAAGGTTGAAGTTTCCGGGTAGTTCTCTCTCCGAGTGAGTTGACAAAGAGGTAAGATCTCTAGATCGAGATTTTGCGGAGCCAGAGGAAGCAGCGCAGAGCTGGTGGGACACAGTTTTTGCAGGCAAATCTTGATTTTTGCTGGGCAGAAAGTGTCAGAAGAGGAGGAAGCAACACAATGAGGGAATTCTCTCTCTCTCGGGAAGTTCCTAGCTGGGGAACGTCAGTTTTTCCAAGACCTGAGCAGCAGATCCAGGCAACAGACCTACGAGCTCCACAAGGAGTGCGTAATCCTGTCCAGTGCTGCGCAGAGGGGGTAGAAGAGGAGCATATTCGACATATTTGACGACCATGGCAGCTCACGTGCTTCATGATCAGGACTGGTTAGAGGGAGGCTCTAGCTACGTGATCTGGAAGGCAAGAATCTCTTGTCTTTTGGACGAGTATGATCTGAAGCTCTTCGTGGATAGCACGGTAGCTGTCCCTATAGATCCAGATCCTTTGAAAAAGTACAAGGCCAATATGGCGAAGGCGAAAAGGCTACTCGTGGATGGAGTCAAGGACTATGTTGTGTCCCACATTGCGAGCAAAGGAACTGCCAAGTAAATGTGGGAAGCCTTGAACACACTATATGAGGTATCTTCCGAACAACGAAAGATGTACTTAGAGCAACAATTGAGAATGGCTTACATGCAGAAAGGGGAACACATGATCCGTGACCAACTTGCAGCCATGGGGTCTACCCCTTCTTCTTCAGCAATGGTGAGACTGGCATTGAATGCAGTCAAATGTTTCAAGTGTTGTGAACTTGTTCACTACGCTTCCCAGTGTCCTCAACCTTACCTTACTTTTCCACCTCAACATTTCCCTCAGCGTAGTCAACCACCTCAGGCTCGGTAGAAAAATCGGTCTGAAAGCCGGTTTGTGACCGATCGACCGAGCCAGTCACCGACTCGGTCGGTTCAGTCACAAACCGACCGGCTCAGCTGAGTTCGAGTTGTGAAAATTCCTAGATCCCATACATCTATGGAATCCTACTTGCTACAACTGAGTGTACTTCTCCTATTAAGTAAATTACATTACATAATTAATTCAAATCTGAATTATAGAAGCAACTACTAAAGCAACCTACACTAAAAATTGATTCAGAAACAAGGAACTGAACAAGGAAAATCGTTCACACGTATGACACCTTTATTTTGGACTAAGTCCTCGGAAAAAGCCAATGTGGGAAAACCGATGCAACAGATCTGAGGGTTTTATTATTATGCAGTAGCAATGTCTGAATACATTTTCTGAATACCCTTGGGTAATTCAGTTACAGAGAGAAATACTGGCAGAAGAATTTGTGAGAAATACCTCACGCAATCATTGAGTTCCGACTGATCTGGATGAAGAAAACACTGCTCTGGACAGGCTTTGCGTAGTCCCAACGTTGGAACTTCCAGCCACTCTGTCACCTCCTTCCAGGCTCAACGTCAACCCTCCTCCAAGTCGTTTGGCCGCTGTGGATGTCGAGGAACAACCTCTTGGTGCCACTTTTCGGATCCAGGCCTTTGAAACAGATCCACCAGCAAAATTCCGAAACCTCTGCCTCTGCCTTTGCATGAGCTTACGCAGTCACTGCATCAACACCTCCTTGCCACGCTGGCTAAGCTAGATCACATCTGCCTCTCTCTCTGACTGATGCTCCACTGGACTGAGGAAATCTCTTCCTCTCTGGATGCTATCTCTGCCCCTCACTGCTTAGATCTCCTGTTTGAATTTCTCAGCAAACCCCACCCTAGAAATTTCGATCTTAGATCAATTCAGTGTCTCGGTATATTTTCCAAATGATCCTCAAGCCTTCCTTTATAATATTCTCGTTGATGAATCAACGACCCAGATTAGAAGTCTAATCAACAACCAAGATCATAATATGACTTGATCCATGTCCTCTAGAATATTCACACTGTTTTATTTAATTCCCTTTAATTATTTAATTTCCCTAAGTTTAGACTGAGGGTCACCATTAAAATGATTAATTTTTCAAATAAAACAACATCCGAGTGGAATTTCCACAAACGCTTTCTGGGTTCTTTGGAATACAAGTGTCTAAGCCCCCACACCAAATTTGAGACTTAGATCACTTTTTGATGCTACAAAAATCAACACTCTCTTAGCGAGGAAAGTGCTTTAGCAATTATGCCTACTGCATACTGCTTTGACCTTGAAGCACCCTCTGTGCTGCTGAAGTCCATCAACTACTACGCTGCTGCTACCACTGTACTGCTGCCCATGATATTGTCACTATCACTGCCGCATCTGTACTGCAACTCCCTCTCAAGTGATGCATTTGCTATGCTGCTAACACTGCCACTGCTAACACGACATCTTCCCTGCAACATAGCTGCTAAGAGAAACAACTGAAATTCACCCAAAACTGAACAAGTGTTTAGTGGATGTACCTTGATGCTGAAGAATCTGACTGTTGATAGCCACTGTGTTGACGCTCCGATGATCTGTGCTGTTGCTGCTCTGCACCACTATGCACTGCGCTACTGCTGCTACGCTGCTGTTGTCTTTGCTCCAGAATTTGGCGTTGCTACTGTCTGCACTGTCATCTCCATCAGTCCTCGGCTCCACTGAAACTCCTCCATCTCTCTACTGCTAATCACGGTCTCCCGTAGCAAGGTATGATCCATGAGGTGGGCTCCTCAAGGATCCTGCCCAACTGAAGTTCAAGATGAAATTATAGTTCCATGTCACCCCACTTCCCTCCCAGAGAAGCATGGACTCTCATGTTCCATGTCATCCTCGTCGATTCTCGCGGCTGCAACCTTCGGGTCATGTTTCTCATCTTTGTCCTTTTTCAGAGGACACTAAGATGCATAGTTGCCCATCACGTTAATTTTGAAACACTTGACCTTCGAAACATCATGCTTCGATTTCTGTTGTGTCTACTATCCCTTCAATGCAAGGGCTGCATCCTCCTCTTCCGCCTCGTATTTCAATCCGCTTCCACTGCTGCCATCAAGTTTCCACTTGATGAGATCCCTCCTCAGCTCTTCTTCTTGAAAAGCTGACCACAACTGCTCCCAACTAGGTAATGCTGCCTGACCCAATATACTCTAGACAAACACTTGCCACTCCTCCGTGACACTGTTAAGGGCCATCCATACCATGGTTGCAGCTGTAGGTGTAGCATTCACTGCAGCCAGCTGATCACGAACCTCCTGAAACCGCATGAGGTATGAAGCCACACACTTCCCTTTCTGCATCTGGATCATCCGAAGCTTCTCCTCTAAGTACAACTTCCGCAACTCAGAAGATCCCTCATATAGATCATGCAAAGCCACCCACATATCTCTGGCAATATCCTTGCTTGCCACATGTGAAACGATGTGATCCTTGACACCATCAAGGATCAACCTCTTTGCCTTCGCCATATCCAACTTGTACTTTTTTTGATCTGGATCTATAGGTTCGACTACCATGTTATCCATGAATGTCTTCAGACCATATTCATCCAGAAGAAACTTAGCCCGTTCCTTCCAAATCAGATAGTTGGAGGAGCCCTCCAACCGATCCTGTTCACAAAGTCCATGAGATGCCATATCAACCGATCAACTTTCGAATCTGCTCCCTCTTTCTCCCCACTGCGCAGTCCGTGGCAGGCTTACACACTTTCTGATGGAGTAGTAAGATCTGCAGCTCCTCTACTGCTCAGCTATCGAGAAATGCTGATTTCCTCGATCAGAGAATCACTGAGGAAGAATTCCCTCAATATGTGTCCGTCTGATTCCTTTTGACACTTTTTGCCCAACAAGAACTTCAGAAAACTGCGCCCCTTTGTCTTCTTCATGGAGGCTCTGCGCAACTCCCTCTGCCACAACAAAAACTCAAACTGGAAGTCCTACCTCTCTGTTGACTCACTCAAAGAGAGACAAGCTCGAAGCTTCAACCCTCCTGGTTAGATCTACGCAAATCCCTCTGGGGATTCGTTCTGCTGCACTGCAACAACAATGACCTACACTTTAGAAAACAAATCTGTCCTTCCCGATTCACATCAATGCTTTGATACCATGAGAAAATTCCTAAATCTCATACATCTAAGGAATCCTACTACTACAACCGAGTGTACTTCTCTTATTAAGTAAATTACATTACCTAATTAATTCAAACTGGAAGTCCTACCTCTCTGTAGAAATTTCCTGTTTCCCACCCCGGTTTTCGGTTTCACCTTATTTCTCCAAATAGTTAAATGCCCTTTCCCATATCCTTACATTCAACAAACTGAAAAATAAATTTTTGCTGAAAACACAAATTCTGGAAAATTTACAGAATGCTGAAAAATGCAGAAATAAAAATCAGCAAGCTTAAAATAGTCATTCACACATTTTAACACAGATATTTTTGGTCAACATGACCCTGGAAAAACCCCCTACAACTCTTGGGGAAAACCAGTTCGAAAGCTTCTATTTTATTTTCTGAATATTGCTTTTTACAGTGAAACAGGAAAAACTCAGAAAAAATTCCAGCAACCAATTTACAGACTTATCTCGATTTCCGTGCTTGCACACCACCTCAGAAATTGTGCCAAATCAGCAACAACAGAAAACAGAAAATTTACAGCACCTTAGGACAACATTAAATGCTGTACGGCCACCTCAGGAAGCGTGTCGGAACAACCGTACTTTGCTGTACGGATTTTGTACAACACCCTCTCTTGAAATCCGTGCCAAAAAAACAGAGTTGTAGCTGTCGTCCTTTTCCTCGTTTTTTGTGCCGGAAATGACAGCCACCCTCTTTCTCGAAAAACGTGCCTGATTTTTGTGCCTTGGAGTGCGTGCTTGCTGCTGTACCCTCTTCCTCGATTTTTGTGCCTCTTCACTTGGAAACACTGCCTCTCCTTTGCTGTATGGATTTTTTGCCTCGGTATGTGTGCCAATAAATGCTGCTGTACCTTTGCTGAAATCTCTTCACTGCTGCCCTCCTTCTTCTCACTGCTCAGAAAAATCTCCAGCTCTCCTTCTCTCCTTCTCCCAATCTTCTCATGAAAGAATGAATGACCTTTTCCCTCATTTTCCTCCTTTAACCTAACCCTAAGTGACTTTTGGGGAATCCCTAAATCCAATGGCTGAAATAGATTGAGATCTAGGGCTGAGATTAAATGCTCATTTAAATCTTACTTTCTATTTTTTAATTCACCCCACTTTAATAAAGACCCACTTAGTCATTTATTTCCAAAGTCACTTTTCCTTTCTAATTTTACATTGACTTTATTAAAGTCACTTTAAAATTAGACTTTAGTAACTTTATCACTTAAAGTCACTTTTAAATTAGACTTTAGTAACTTTATCACTTAGAGTCACTTTTAAATTAGATTTGACTTTATAAAAATTATAAAGTCACTTTAGGAGAAAAATTAAATTTTTTTGGACACTTTTCCCTAGGCCAAAGATCAAAGCCTTAGGGAACCACCTGTCCTCCGGTAACCAAATTTCAACAGCAATATCCTTGCTTGCCACATGTGAGACTATGTGATCCTTGACACCATCAAGGATCAACCTCTTTGCCTTTGCCATATCCAACTTGTACTTTTTTTGATCTGGATCTATAGGTTCAACTACCATGTTATCCATGAATGTCTTCAGACCATATTCATCTAGAAGAAACTTAGCCCGTTCCTTCCAAATCAGATAGTTGGAGGAGCCCTCCAACCGATCATATTCACGAAGTTCGTGAGATGCCATATCAACCGATCAACTGTCGAATCTGCTCCCTCTTTCTCCCCACTGCGCAGTCTGTGGCAGGCTTACACACTTTCTGATGGAGTAGTAAGATCTGCAGCTCCTCTACTGCTCAGCTATCGAGAAATGTTGATTTCCTCGGTCAGAGAATCACTGAGGAAGAATTCCCTCAATATGTGTCCGTTTGATTCCTTTTGACACTTTTTGCCCAATAAGAACTTCAGAAAACTGCGCCCCTTTGTCTTCTTCGTGGAGGCTCTGCGCAGCTCCCTCTGCCACAACAAAAACTCAAACTGGAAGTCCTACCTCTCTGTTGACTCACTCAAAGAGAGACAAGCTCGAAGCTTCAACCCTCCTGGTTAGATCTACGCAAATCCCTCTGGGGATTCGTTTTGCTGCACTGCAACAACAATGACCTGCACTTTAGAAAACAAATCTGTCCTTCCCAATTCACATCAATGCTTTGATACCATGAGAAAATTCCTAGATCTCATACATCTAAGGAATCCTACTACTACAATCGAGTGTACTTCTCCTATTAAGTAAATTACATTACCTAATTAATTCATATCTGAATTATCGAAGCAACTACTGAAACAACCTACACTAAAAATTGATTCAGAGACAAGGAACTAAACAAGGAAAATCATTCACACATATGACACCTTTATTTTTGTCTAAGTCCCTGGAAAATCCCAATGCGAGAAAACAGGTGTAGCAGATTTGAGGGTTTTATTATTATGCAGTAGCAATGTCTGAAAACATCTCTGAATACCCTTGGGTAATTCAGTTACAGAGAGAGAAACACTGACAAAAGATTTTGTGAGAAATACCTCACTCAATCATTGAGTTTCCGACTGATCTGGATGAAGAAAACACTGCTTTGGACAAGCTCTGCCCAAACTTTGCGTAGTCCCCGCGCTAGAACTTATAGCCACTGCGTCACCCCCTTCTAGGCTCAGCGTCAACCCTCCTCCAAGTTGTTTTGCCTCTGTGGATGTTGAGGAACAGCCTCCTGGTGCCACTTTCCGGATCCCGACCTCTGAAACTGATCCACCAACAAAAATTTGAAACCTCTACCTTTGCCTTTGCGCTGCCTCTGCGTGAGCTTACGCAGTGACTGCGTCAGCCCCTCCTTGCCACGTTGGCTAGGCTAGATCACCTTTTCCTCTCTCTCTGACTGATGCTCCACTGGACTGAGGAAATATCTTCCTCTCCGGATGCTATATCTCTGCTCTTCACTACTCAGATCTCCTGTTCGAATTTCTCAGCAAACCTCGCCCCATAAATTTTGATCTTAGATCAATTCAATGTCTCGGTGTATTTTCCAAATTGCCCTCAACCCTTCCTTTATAATTCTCGTTAACGAATCAACGACCCAGATTAGAAGTCTAGTCAACGGCTAAGATCATAATATGACTTGATCCATGTCCTCTAGAAGATTCGTACTCTGTTTTATTTAATTCCCTTTAATTATTTAATTTCCCTAAGTTTAGACTTAGGGTCACCATTAAAATAATTAATTTTTCAATTAAAACAACATCCGAGTGGAATTTCCACAAACGTTTTCTGGGTTCTTTGGAATACAAGTGTCTAAGCCTCCAGAGTCCACACCAAATTTGAGACTTAGATCACTTTTCAATTCTACAAAAATCAACATGAGTTAGCTCGGCCGAGCCACAGACAACCGGTCGCAGACGCAACAAACAACCCAAAACGGACCCCAAACTGGATTTAAATTGATGTTTAGGTTTTTGGTATGCCCTCTAACCCCTCCCAATCCTATAAAAACTTACCAATAGAGTATGAATCTGATGAGGATTTTGGTCTTGACTTTGCTGAACAGATAGAGGCTTAGCTGAATGCAACTCCACTAGTACCAGTCCCAACCCCAAGTCCTCCAGTTGCATCCGCAGACACTTCCTCTAGTCAACCACGATGCAAGTGCATAGCTCGTCTATCTCAAGCTCAGCATGCGAGTGCTACTACTTCTACAGTTCCAGTTGAAGATCTTGATGTGGAGGAGGAGCCATGGGTTTGCCCCTCTGATTCAGAGTCTGAGCCAGATGATCTTGCCTTGTCTAGCAGTGGTGACTAGTGATGTTTTGTTGTAGAGGCCCTCTCGGTATCGACTCGGCCGGTTCGGTTTCAATGACTCGGCCTTTGTAAAAAATACATTATATATATATGTAAAAAAACATGATTTTAAAGATTTTCATTCATGTTTCCAAACACAAAGCATTAGAATATAGACAAAAGACAACATATGATCAAAGTAGACTCATGAATATATCCATTATATCAAAATGGAACCTGGTGCATTGTCCAATAACCTCTACCTAGTTGAGAGGGAGTGTTAAAATTGGCAATTAGGGCCAAATTCCACCTTTGGACAACTCATTTGATGGAGATGATGATTGCATTAAATTCCTATTTTCGAGAGGACCAATATTGATCTAAAGATCATCTCATTTGGACAAGTGGAAGTGTGATTTTGAATTTATGCCCACACATGTGCAAAGTGTTCAAGTCGGCCACATCAACATGTAGGCTCAAGAAGCCCAATGGACGTGTCTCTTCACCAACAACGAATTGTATAAATACAAGTGATCTCACACCTCATTTGGGATCATCATCACTCACACATTCTTCTTTCTTCATCTGATTGGTTCGTATAGCTATTGGGCAACTTCTCTCTCTCACACGTGTGGCAAAGAGGACGATTTTTTTGGGCACAATTGTAGGCCGAAATTTCAGAATTATATGACAGGTTTGAGCAACGTTGACCGAGGCCTTGTTGAGTGAGTTTGACTGTGTTTTTGGGCTCAAAGTTTTGATTTTTCTAGGCCACATCTTTGGGCACAAAAACCAAAAAATTCTGGGTTGTTTGACCTGTGTTGACCTCAGGGTTGATTGCAGAAAAATTACTACAATTTTCTCTCTCCTTTGATTGAGTTTGACCGCGCTGTTTTGGGTTGAATTTGACCTCCTGATAAGGCCGAGTTTGATTGAGGAAGACCAAGCTGTTTTGAGGAAGATTTGCTGTTTCTTTGACCAACGTTGAATTTCTGGTTAGGGCTGAAGTTTGACTATAGTTGAATGCAAAATTTGATAGGGTTGTTTTGACTTTGAATTGGGCAAGTCAATTTGAATTTTTTACTTGCTCTCTCTGCTGAACTTTTGATATAATAATAAGAATAATTGATCAAAGGGTTTTCCCCGCATTGGGGATTTTCCCTGGCATCCTCCATGTTATGTATATTTTATTGGTTATTAATTAGATATAGTTATCTTAGGTTTTATTAAGTGAAAGGGCATGATCAAAGATCATGCCTCTTCACCAAGGGACACCATGAGGCTATATTTAAAGCCTCGATGATTCCCCATTGTAATCATATCTCATATCTCATATTTTATCAATAATAATATATACTTATTCAAGTTTACCAGAGTTTTTACACTCCATTGGTATCAGAGCCATCGCTCTTCGGGATCTGTGTGATCTCCCAGAATTAAGGAATTAAAGAAATTCCAGAATTGCAGTTTTTTTTTAATCAAGTGCTTGTGCACAACAACATTTGTTTAAAAAAAATAAATTTTGTGCAGATTTTTACCCAACCCCCTCACTCCCACTTTGCGTTCCCTCACAACCCTCTGCTTTCCCTTACGCTTCCCAATTCCCAACACTCCCCATTCTGCCCAGCCACCACACTCACAGAGTTATACCAGATTGCATATGCACCAAAGATAGGGGCGAGTTCTTCAGGAGTGTGCTGTTATTTGGAGCTGAAATCACTAATAATTAAAGGGCCGAGTCTGTGGGTTATCACTAACTTGCATTCAGAGATACGTCTGCAATAAAACCCTTTTTCTTTTGAGATCAGTCATCGGATATACCTGAAGTTTGCATCAACACTTCAGGAGGCCACACACTTGGTAGTGTTCAGCAATTTGGCATTCCACAGGCCCAGTTTTCCCAGCATAGCAATTTAATCAAACAAGAGACCGAGTTCCCTAAAGGATTCATCCCTATTTGGGGCTGTTGTTCGACTCTCTCTACCTTCAACCATTGGGCGGAATTCACAAGTTTTGAATCAAACCCATATTGATTCCTTGAGTTCGAATTTTTGGCATTTGCCGGAATTTAATCTTTGGTATATCATTTCAAGACGCCCTGGGAAACGTTGCCTCTCATCCGAATCTGTGCGGTCAAACCATACAGTCACGTGCTCCCTATTACGTTGTTCCATTTCATTCGTGACCTTTCGATTATTAATAATCATACAAGGGATATAAATATATATTATATAGTTTTCAAATTGATCATTATATAAATATATATTATAATTATATACTTTATTAATATATTATATAGTTTTCAAATTGATAATTATATATATATATATATTATAATTATATAATTATTTATATATTATATAATTTCAATAAATAAATTATATATATAATAATTATATAATTTATTTCAAAAAATTATTAATTTAATTAATTAATTAATTTAAAAAAAAAGGAAAAAAAAACTGGCAGAAAAATATTCCCCACCTCATACACGTTCAATGTCTTCATCGATGTCAATGGCCGAATTCCAGAAGAAATTGGTGGATCTCGAGAAACAGATCAATAATAATTCCGAAGAATTCGGAAAAAGATTAGTCGATCTTGAAAGTACAGTTGCAGGACATTCCAACAACATCAAAAAGGTTCATGATACGACAAATCGAATAGAAAGACAAATGTGGCTAAATCATCACGAGGCCACAGAAAAGCAAAGTGAAGCAATGAACAATATGACAAAACTCTTCAATAAGCTGAATGATAAGATAGATAAGTTAAGTCAAACACAATCCCCAATATCTCCTAACATGGAACAAAATCAACAAAACAATTCCGCAAATTCAGGGAACTCAGAAGAGCATCAGGAAAAAACCAATTCCCCACATCATCAAGAAGATAGTAATGCAGATTTTCAAAACAAGCAGCTTTGGAATGCATTTGCTAATCAATATCCCCTTCTTGTTCCGCCATTAGCATATCAGCGAAAAGCCAAAATCGAGCTACCCAAGTTTGATGGTAATGGAAAAAATAGCGTTGCATGGCTTAATAAAGCAGAAGAATATTTTGAGATTTATGACATTACTAGTGATGACGAAAAAATTAAGCATGCTTCCATGAAAATGGAAGGAGAAGCATATAATTGGTATATGTGGTGGAAAAAGACGACGCTTGCTATCGGTTGGAGGAAATTTAAGGATGCATTCTTCAAAAGGTTTCAAGGCATAAAAGAAGAAAAGTTTTTTTCAACGTTTATCAAATTACGCCAAAAAGGAGATGTGGATGAGTACACTAGAGAATGGGAGACCTTGGCAACACGAGTACCGGGATTGTCAGAATCTCATCTAATCTAATCTTACATCTCAGGACTTAAAATCCATATACAAGAAGAGCTCGAACTTCATGAAGTTACATCAGTAGAAGTAGCAAGGCAAAAAGCAAAAGCTGCTGAAAAGAAATTTGAAAGATTATCAAAACCAGAAAAAGTATATTCGAGACAAAGATTTCCTCAATCTAAAAATATAGATGACACAAAATATGTCCCACTCCATCTTCGTGAAGAAGAAAAATCTAGTGTGGAAAAACAAAGAATGAGAGAGGGCAAGTGCAAGCGTTGCAGTGAAAACTGGGACCCTAAGCATAGATGTGCTAATGGAAAAGCGAAAAATCTATACAGTTGTGAAGCAACTAATGACGCTAACAATAATGATTCATATATAGAAGGATTAGAAGACAACTTAGAGTTCTCTCCAGAAGTGGATGGGGAAACTATTCCGCAAGTGTCATTATCAGCTATGACAGGCATATCACAACCTCAAACCCTAAGGTTAAGAGGACATATCAAGAACAACAACGTAATGGTTCTCGTCGACACAGGCAGTACCCACAATTTTCTAGATTCAACTATGGCAAAAAGACTTAACATCTTTACCTTCCCCATGCCTAATATGAAGGTAATGGTGGCCGATGGTAAGAAGATTGAGCAAGTAGGGAAATGCCATAAAGTCAAACTACAGATAAAAAACTTTCATTTAGAATCTCCATTCTACACCATTCCATTACGAGGAGTAGATGTGGTCTTAGGAATTCAATGGCTACAAACTTTAGGTACTTATTCTACCAACCATCAGAAGCAGTTTATAAGTTTTAAGTGGAAAGGGCAGAAACACAGGTTGTATGGATTCCAAGCCCCGGAAGATCAAGTCGTATCTTCCTCTCTGATGACGAAGATGATTCAAATAGGAGCGCCAACATCTATAGTACAATGTCATCAGTTAGAAATGTTATCTTCAAAAGGGAGCCACGAAGAGTCACCAGAAGAACAAGGACTAGTTCGGACACACGAAAAAGTATTCCAGGATCTACCCATAAAAGTGCCTCCAGATAGGAAAATCAAACATCCAATAGAAGTCAAGACAGGATCCGACCCTGTCGATATCAGATCTTTTCACTATCCAGATCAACAAAAGATTGAACTCGAGAATATGCTCCACGATCTTTTTAAAATGTGGGAAGCAAGAGCTCGCCGCTCGCGAAAACCAAACATTCGTCAACGTTGTCCATCATTACGTATGCTTTGAGGACAAAGCATCTTTAAGAGAGGGGCAATGTTATGTATATTTTATTAGTTATTAATTAGATATAGTTATCTTAGGTTTTATTAAGTGAAAGGGCATGATCAAAGATCATGCCTCTTCACCAAGGGACACCATGAGGCTATATTTAAAGCCTCGGTGATTCCCCATTGTAATCATATCTCATATCTCATATTTTATCAATAATAATATATACTTATTCAAGTTTACCAGAGTTTTTACACTCCACTCCAAATTTGGTGTTCTCTTGTCTTGGCTTGTCTCTTGCATTTTGTTTTATGTTCTATCTACATTTACTGTCAATGTGATTGCTGCTGGAAATAATTGAAAATTGTCATTAGGCTGCTAAAGGAACATTGAAGTAAATTATGCTATGCATAAAACATACTATTGTTATCTAAAATTAACACCAAACTTACCATAAGCCTGCAAACACAAAGATTAGTGCCAAAATCAAAATCCAAAGCCCAAAAATGAGCCAAAAGGGACTGCAGTTAGGGAACTAAGACCAAATAGGGCTGCGGTCTAGGGCTAGAAGCCCTCTAAGGCCTGCGAGCAAGGGTTACAAGGCCACAAAGGGCTGTCACTGCCAAGAAAAGGCCTCTAAGGCATGCGGCTAGGAGGATTAGGGCTTATAAGGCTTGCGACCAAGAGGAAAATCCCTCAAAAGGGTTGTTGCTAGGTAAAACATGCCCCTAAATGGTTGCAGTCAAGGGATCAAGGCCTTATAAGGCTTGCGACTAGCCTTCTAAGGCCACGACATCTCTGCAACAAGAAAAAATAGCCCATAAATCATGGGAATACCACCTCTAGAAACCCTCCAAGGGCTGCGACCTTCGTTGACTAGCTAGACGTCTCCTTTAGAGGCCTAGAAAACCCTCAAACCGTAGCTGTAAAGGCTAGGTGAGGCTATGACTCTCCAAAATTTAGTTTCTGCTTCAAACCCTTGAGCTATCACCTGCACAAATGAAAAATAGAAAGCCCAAATGCCCAATATATACGAAAATTTCAAATAAAACCCCAAACCCCAATACTATACAAAATAGGAATAATGAGTTAGTATTTAAATACAAGGGTCAGATTATAAAAAATATTTACAAATATTTACAATATGTACAAAAAAATAAAATTGCTCATATTAACATATTAATCTTTGTAGCACAAGTAAATATATGAGAGAATTTGAATGAATTTTAAATTTTGGCAAAACCCTCCTACATCAAATATTCGTTAGATCAGGACTTGAAGCCAAACAAAGTGTTATCCCTTCACAGTCTGTGAACTTGGGGTTTTCAAGGGCAATAGCAACTTGTAGCTCAATTGCACTTTGAAAAATAGATTATTAGATCAAGAGGGATTCGATCCACACAAGGGATCTAGAAACCTGGAGATACCTGCCAGATCCCCTAGCCCAACACCTAAAGCAAGATACCTATGCTATTAGATATTCCTTCTACCAGCAATTGGAATAATAATCATGCAACATATTAGCTCAAAGCATATAAAAATAAATCATCCAACACATACCACAGATCAGCAAGTGAGAGACACCTTGAGTTGAACCCGAAAGTCTTATGCTTTTATTACAAAAATCCAACAGAGCCTTGCTCAGTACAAAATTTTGATCTAGTTAGATCATTCTTCGTTACAATGAGGAGCTCAAAGGTTTCCTAATATAGAAAAATCAGAGAGAAAACCCCCTCAAGTGGAAATAACGGCTAGGTTGGTTGATCCTCGTCAAAATAATCTCATCCATCGATCTTCTTTTGAAATAACTCAATTGCCTCTGTCGATTGATTTTTATTCTTTTTTTTAATAGTTTTGAGGAAAAATTCGAATTTCTCTTAAAACACCTTTTTCCCTAGTCCAAAATATAATATTTTGGACTTTTATCGTCAAAAAATTCAATTTGATTTGACCACCAAGGTCCAAAGGATCAATTTCTCTTAAAAGTCGATTTTTTCTTTGGTGGAGGACTCTTAAAATTCGATTCTTTTTGGACCCACAATTTTTTTATGATTTTCCACTTGGAGAGAATTTAATTTCTCTCAAATTAATTTTTTGGCTGAAATTTAATTAATTTTCTAGCTTGTTATTTTCTTTTTAGTTTTGCCAGAAAAATTAATTAAAAGACTCAAAGGGGGGAATACATATTTTTTCCGCTCCACTAAGTGGATCTAAAAAATAATTTAGCCATCGTGTCTAAATATGAGTAACCATGCACTAAACTGTTCCTAGACACTTTTACATCAAAATATTACAATATCAACCCTTAGAAGGGGAATTACATATTTGACATGTGACCCTCAAGACTTTACCAAATTCTGCGACAAGTCACTTGATCTAGTATGAAAAATTCAGACTCGATAAATACTAGGACTTACCTAAGACCTCATCAAATGAGTTTCACCCTAGGTTTAGGGTATATCTGGGAGAAAAACTCTTCCAAATATCATTTTTAGAAACACACATAATTTTGGGAGGTTTAAACACTCCCTAGGATAAAACCCCTAAAGAAGAATCATAGGCTTACCTTGGTGTTGTGACATGGCTTAATAGTCATTCTAGAATCATTTACAATAAAATTTTGCAGAATTTGGGATTACAATGATGATATGACTGAATTTTTTTTTGCCCATTGCTCTGTACTCCACTTCTTGGACTGTTGGCATGGACATGGTTAACATCTGGCTCTGCTTGGGGACACGTTGCTTTGCCGAAGGAATGTGAGAATCCAAAATCCCGTATCCAAGAAAACAAAGTAACATCAGGTAGCTGTCTGCTCTAAATCAAAATCATCACAGATATATCATTAATTATTTGCTGGAATAGAAATCCTATTCTAACAATGAAACTACAAAACATGAATGCTGAAATGAAAACTATTTAACGACAGAAATAGAATCCTATTGTACTAACAAAAATGAAACCTATCTAAGAGAGTAGGGTTAGAGATACAATACAAAGGATGCCCTATGGAATCAGATGTCATCCCTGTGGCTTAATCTGGAGAAACTGCTTGCTAATGAGTGGATCCATTGGCTGCTTGTCTGATGTTCCTTGTTGAATCATGGTTCACTTGGGCTGATGGAGTTCCTCAGTGTTGTATTGCAAAGTCACATCAAATCTCATCCTCTTTTCCCCCCTTTGTTGATGATGCGTGAAGATTTTGAACCTTAGGCTTGTCTTACTGTAGCCTCAAAAGGTTAATCACTACTGCATTGTATTCTGTAGGATTATCCTGGATCTCCACATCATTAGGCCTCCTTGGGTTTTCAACATGATGCCTTCTTTTGACTTCACTGTATAATTTGACCGTACCACCTTCAGCTGTCTGGATAGTTGCATAGGATAAGTCCAACTGAATACATCCCCCAATATCTGTTGCAAACCTTTGAGATAAGAGCATTCCCCATACATCAGGTACATATATAACTGTGATATCCATAGTGATGATCCTGTATGGGAAATTTTCCAAATAGACTGTTGAAGAATGTAACTACTATCGATCTTCGTAATTGTACTTGAGTCATGATGTGATATATTTGTCAAAAGAAATTTATTATTATTAAATTGACTTATTAAAGCATGGGTTTCATGCTTCGGTCAATGGTCAGTAGGTCATAGCACCCTTTGAGTGCTCTAGGATTTATGTTGAGTCAAAGTTAAAATCATTTGTGTAAGAGACCCTTCTTGGGCTCCTTAAAGTCAAGAAAGAAAATTTATTTTTGTGTCTATTCTCCACCAAGTCAGCTTCCTCTCAAGTTGGCCTCATTCTCATCATGTCAGCCTCTTCAACAATTTACAAGTCGACCTCTTCATCAGTCTACAAGTCGGCCTATTATTGGATGCTCAAACCACTATATATAGCAAAAGGTACTCGACATAGTAAAATCCAGAATAAAGATCAGAGCTAACAATGCTGACAACTTGGGGTTTCACCAGAAAACCAGTAAAATTCACAGGATCTCCCAAACCAGAGGGATTAATACTAGAGAACTTACCAAAAAACAAGATTCCCAAATATTTTTCCCTTTGTCTAAGCACCACCTCCTGAGACTTGATCAATACCTTAGATGGAGCTGAACCATCATTTTAACCTGCCACTTGGAATGCCTTACCACACATCAAGGCTTTCTCAGATGAAAGTAAAGACTGAATTGGAGCAAGTTGATTTGCTTGAACAAAACCTAGGTAAGCTTGAGAGGATCCATTAATGCCACATCAAGGATAGTAAAAGCCTTCTGACTGAGCTCTTTTATTATTGGAGCACAAATACCAAGAAAATCCTCCCTTCTTACCTAAACCAACGAGGAGATCTCTACCTTTGATAAGGGTTGACAAGGCGTATTAATAGTCGTGTTAGATACTAATTAATGGGATTGAGTGAAAATCCTATCCACTTCTAAAGTTTTCTGTTGAACAATGTCAGACCTCAATTGATGAGAACCCTCAGCACCTAGTGCATGGTCGGACCTCACTTGATATCCTTTTAACTCTTCCTGGGATGAATATGCCCTTCTCATCCAAGATGTATGCTGAGAAATCAAGAGTTTCTTCGTACTCCTCCATCCTCGCATCTAAATTTGTCTCTACATCTGTCCCAGTGGACTGAATTTATTCCAATATTGTGCTAGAAGTTTTATTATTCAATAAATGTTTTGAAATTGTTTTTCTATCTTCAATGAACTGGTTGTTTGATGAACCAGCTGATTGCTATATTGAATAATTCTTTTCTTTTAGACTTTGAAAACTTTTGTCCTCTAAATCCTTGGCAGGGAAGTATTCGTACAAACATTTATGTTGCAGCTTGCTGTCTTATCTAATCATCAAAATGGAAGAGATACCCATATTCGTCAAATAAAGGTGTATGGACCGTATCCGTAAGTATTGGTAGCTGTCTTCTGTTTTTTTACAAATTGAGTCAGTGTCACATGTGATTTATTCTAGTGCAGTGTGATGGAAATTACTTTATTCAGTGGCTACATCCTAGAGAATTGCATTCTCATAATGTGGCTGTGTTGTGCTGAAACAGAAATCCAGTGCCGCTCCAGGAATTCCAGTATACTTCACTTGAGTTTACAATGTTCTCAACTCTTAGATAGCAAGGTGACATGTTCGAAAGCTCACACGCTGCATAATAAACGTGGAAGTGACTGAATTAAATGGGATTTTGTAATATATCCTACGTGTTCTAGTTATTTAAAAAAAATCACGATACACATAATATGTTGTTTGAAGAAGCAATTGAATATTTTACTGGTGTATTTCCCATGTATAATATAGAAATTTACTTATGTATAAAATGCCATAGCTCCTCGTGGAGCCTTTTTGTGGTGCCGTTTAACACATGATTTGCAAAATTGGGTTAGGTAGCTTATTCTGGAAAGTTACAGCCCTTTAATCATTTCAAGTTTTCTTTTATACGTGCTGTTCAGCTCTATTGTTCTTCCAAGACAGTGAATTGAGGTTTGACTTTTGTAAAAATAAATTTTACATTAACCGGCTACAGGTCCTTAAAAATACATCACATCATTCCATACAAGAATGTTGTCCATTTACTTGTTGAAATAGTGGTAACCTTTACTTATCGTTAGGACATTAAGCTTTTTGTTATATTACCATCCTAGTCCATATTATTTTATAATATTCAAGGTGTCTAAGATGAATCTAGCCATTTATGTGGGCACATAACCCCATTTTGCGGAAGGCACCCCAGTTGATAAGTTATGTATAAATACGCAGCTTATGAGTCTTTTATACAATCATGGATTTATTAATGATTGACTCTTTTCGCAAAGGTCCCCATATCTCTTCTTCTTGTTCATGGGTTTACTTTTCTTTATGTGTTATCTCTGTTCAAGGTTTATGCTGGGTTAGGGTTTGCTGAAGTGTTTATTATAGATCAACAATCTCTTTATCATACCAACATGGTATGAGAGCTACTTTGGAATCTTCCTTCTCTATCTTGCGATGTTTTAGGGCTGTTTCATGTCTGGCACTAGCAGTTTGGAATGCTTGTATTGGGAGAACAATTTCTTTTTTGGATTTTTACCCTCTCTTTCATCAATGCCCTCCTTTGACAACTTTAATCTTTTTAGTGGATTTAAATGGATTTTTTTGCAGGTTTGTGCTTTTTTAGGGCAATGCACTCCTCATTTCTCCTTTGTTTGGCCAAATGTTGCATTTCCTAGGGATACTTTATGTTTAAAACTAGGGTCTTGGAAGCCTTGTTTTAGCACAACAGTGGTTTTTGGTTGGTGTTTTAATACTCCACAAACAGTGCCCTACACTTTTTGGTGTTTTTTGTTTTTTCTACCTAATTTAAGGGATTATTTATTAGTTTTTCCGGCAAGCCTAGCACCCAACACTTGATTCCTAGCAGATTACAAATCTACTAATTAATTGCACAACTAGGCTCATTAACACAATTAAATCCAACTGAAGCAAGTAGCACTATGTTGGTTCATGGGTCTAGAAGGAAACACCATTGGAACATGGGAGGAGATGAAGCAACCATTCTTGAAGAAATACCTAGATTACTGTAAAGTTAGGGATCTTTGGAAATAATTTTTTAAGATGATGCAAAAGGATGATGAGAGCTTCAAGGATTATACAATCTGCAAAAGTTGAGGGTAAACAAGCTAGGTTCGGAATCTCTGTGTATTATCCTCCTTACAGGAATTAGGGATAACTATATAGACGTAGTGAATCTCACGGGAGCTAGAGACATCTGTTAGGTATAATAGGAAGAGATCTATGAACTATGTTGATGTTACTCAAGAGGCAATACAAAATTTGGTGAAGGTCCTCGAGATACAATTTGAAAGTTCACAAGGTCATCTAGAGGAGTCACTAAGGTTGAGCAATGAAACCTGTTAAACAACTTCAAGATTGATATCCTTAACTTACTTAGCTCTTAGTTAGACATCATGCAAGCAAAAAGGGAGGAAGCAAATCTGACATTGGCCACATTTTTTTCCAAATGGCAGAAGAAGCTCCCTCGATGAGAGTGTCCTCCAAATAATATAGAAATATGTGTTATATGTGAACATAATCATGCAACTAAAAATTGCCCTTGTTTGCTTGAGGTGAAGTTGGTATATCAAGGGGATAACGAGGAGACTACAAGATCTGTTTTGTATCCCATAAGTGACCATGGCCATCCCAATATTTCGTTCCATACCAACATCTACCTCATAGTTGGTAATAGTGGCCTTCCCAAGCTCAAACCCAAACTTGGCAGCATGGATGGAGATGACCTTCATCCTTTGGAAACTTACCTCGACAAGCCCAATACTATTCTCCTTAGATGCATGCACCACTCTAACATCCACAATTGATACAATTACCATCTATCCAATCTCCACAAAAAACCACCTTAAATTTTTGCCGAACACATGCTTAACCAAAACAATAAAGTAACTTAGTTCACCTACATCACTAAGATACCACCCTATCCAACTCATTTCATTTCATTTTTGGATTGTGATGACATCCAATTACGCTCAGGGAAAGTGGTCAATAATCAAACCTCCCTGATTATCTTGGAACAAGATGATGAAGAGGAGACTAGCGAACCAAATAATCAAGGCCCTTCTCGAGAGATACAACCATCCATCTTAGAGCAATCCAATTAGCCAAATTTATTTGGATCTATATAAACATTTCCTTAACTAGAAAGATTATACATAGAATTGTTAGATTTTCCTGCAATCCTTGCACCTACACTTTATTCTCACTAGATTACAAATCTATATATTAATTGAACAACTAGGTTCTGTTACCACACAATCTAGCAAGGGTCCTATGAGGGGTTCCTAAGGGACAATTACTAGACCAAATGGTAACAATGGGACAAGGACCCACTGTCACCTTAGTCAATGTCCCCTGCTCTTTACATACTTCCATCGATGGGAGGATTCTCGGTATGAAGGAAATCACTAAAATGATGAGGTCAGTGATTAGATATGGCGTGATTTCCAAAATCCCATTCAAATGAGAGGCTCAGATGAGTCAGCGTTTGAGAATGTTAATTTTAATGGCAGTTAATAATGTTGGAATGTCAGTTTTATATTAGAACATGGTGAGGAAAAATATTCTTTTTGCAAACTCTCTCATCTATCATCTGATCAGTTTGAAGAAACAGAGAGTGAAGTTCCTTGTTTTCAATCTCCCTCTCTATGATTCATCAGATCATGAGGATTCCATTTTTTCAGATAAAGAAATCTCTTATCAGGGTTGTCATGGTTTATTCATTAACTCGTCTATGTGTGACTATGTATCCTCTGTTGTCAATTATTCTAAGCCACCGATCTTCAAGGATATACCTTTTGATATCTTGGAACTACCGCAAGCTTTCAAGCACTTCAGCCTGCACTGATGGTTATGTCAGGTTCTCGCGGTCATCATGCTCGTCCCAAGCATGATCAGGATTGTTAGTCATCAGTATTTTTCACTTGTTGGTGATGACTAGTTCTGACAGCCAAGTTTTCTAGCAGTTGATCCAAAAATTTGTCATATTTGCCAGTTGGGAAAGCACCCATAAAACTTTTTCTCCCTCCTACTTTTCAGCCCTCCCATGACGACATGAAACCCTATTATCAAATCCTACCTAGCCTCAACCATACTAGTCTGCCCATCAGCTCTAAAAAGACAATCCAAATCTATTCAAACAATCTCCCCTAAGTTAGGAAGTGGCGCTTTAAGGCATTTCACCCTTGGCAAACTATCCAAGAGCCAAAAAACCTCCATCTTCTATAGACCAGTCATAACAGACTTTCCACTCTGCTAATAAAGTTGTTCACAGCCCTAAGTCGCGCCACTAATACACCCTTAAGTCTCAGCAATACATAGACCATAATCTCAAGCTGATTTTAGGTGTTTTTACAGTGTTTGATGGATCTTTCAAGGACAGGAAACATACCAGCATCTCAGAAGACAATTTCTGGCTCCACATGAGAAGACAACTGCTTCTCAATGTGATCTTGAGCCTGAGATGCATCTACAGGGCAAAGAGTTCCTCATCAAGCCTTTGCAACCTCATTCAAGGCCTGAAAGGACAATAGAAGAAAAAACAACACTGTCAAGAGGCTGTTGATATAAAAGGCTTAAGAACCTCCTTCATCTATAAGCAGAGGGCGATGGCCAAAGTCTGACTTCAAGAGTTGCAACTGACTGTAAGGCATGTTTGTTTTTAATAAGCAGTAACACAGTGACTAGAGTTCTCTGAAGTAAAGTAATGATTGCAGGCAGAGGTAAAAACAATAGTGTTTGTCAAAGTTCGTTTGCTTGCCATCATATATAAGAGGAACCCTTGTCAAGCATGCTTGTCAAACATCATCAGACATTTCACCAGGGCATTGACTGTTTTCAAAGTTTGATTGATCAAAGATGAGAGGTAAGAAACCAAGAAGGCAAGCAGGGGTACCACTGCAATCAAAGGAGTCAAGCTTATCTCTTAACAAGGTTTCTGTCAAAAGACAGTCTGTAGCTCCAACAAAACAAAATTTGAAGAGTGGTTGATGAGGTGAGTCATTGCACAGGCGAAAGAACTAATGATGATTATGTTTTAAAGAGTACTGGTCTCTCTACTCATAAAAGGGTGTCTTTCAAATATGCTTATCATAGTTGACAAAGGAAATCTGAGCTCATTTCCCCCAAGAGGCAACACAACTGAACACAGTTGTTCAAAATGTGCAAAAAGAACTTTGGCATATTCTTTCAGGTTTTGGAAATCATTGAAGGCAAAGTTTACATGCCACTGCCACAAGAGGAGACATTTTTCCCTCTAAGTGAAAGACAGTCAAAATCTTAAAAGAAAAATTTCTCAAAAGGGTTATGTCATTTCAAAAAGGGAAAATAGGCTTAGAAAGAAGTGATCATTGCTTTCATGTTTTTGTTTAAAACAAAAGAAGTTTGAAATTACAATGTTAAAAAAGGAGGACCCTTTTTCTCTGAATTAGAAGCAGTCAAAAGATTTCAATTTCTCATAAGGGTTAAGGGAGGTCTCACTTATAAACAAGTTTTTTTTTTTACCCCTGTGCACATATCTAAAACAAAAGATATCAGTTTGTGTGTTGAGAGCCTTGAAAGAAGAAGTTTCAAATTTTGATTTAAAAGCAAAGGCCTTTTCAATTTTTTTTAAAGAAACTTTCTCCCATCAAGCATAAAAGGACCGTTGGCCTTTGTACATTTCAAAGGGATAAAAAACCGTGGCAAAATCATTTTTCAAACCTCAAAGCACGAGCAAGGTTTTCCTCGCTGCCCTTGAGACCAGAGAAAAGGATTTCTTGGCGAGATTCAAGGAGTTTTTGAGATCAGTAATTGCGCGGCGCGCCTGTAGGTGCGCGCGACGCGCTCAGACACAGAAATTACAAAGGTTAACGAGGCTGCGCGGCGCCCCTGTAGCCTTGGGTCCTGTCGCCCTGACAGGTGACCCGACACCAACTTATGCGCGACGCTCTTCCTCACAAACACGCCACACATCTTTCAATGGTTCTAACGCCTCCAAACCACTTGCAAAAGCTGCTCAAACTCCTCAAGAAGCCTTTCATCGAGTTTTAGAGGTATTTCTATGTGCCTCCCTTGGTTTTTCAAAATTGCTAAGTGATGGGAAGGGGTTAAAAACCATAGTTTGAGTTTTATGTAAAAAACGAGATTTTGTTGTGGTAATGAGGCTAGAAGTAAAACATCAAAAAAGGTTGAATTTTCACTAGTATGAATAGCCATTGCAATTGCCCTCAAAACTGTGATAAAACAAAGTCAAAATCTGTCAGCTATGTGCACTGTTGAAAACAGAAAGGAAAGATAAGGTGTTTTTTAGGGTGAGAACAGTGGGTCACTTGTCTAACACAATGATCATTAGATAAACACTTGTGACCTTCCAAAAATATCCTCTGTATCTTAAAGGGACAAAAAGCAGTGTTGTGCCTTTCAGTTCCATAAGGCAGAATCAGTAAGTACGCTACCATTTACAGTTGGAGGGTGTGTGGGTCAAACTAGTGTGAGAAGCATTAAAGCAAAGGGAGGGCAGTATTTTGTTTAAGGAGGAGTTTGTTGTGATTGAATACTAGAGGATTTTTATGACTACATCAAAAACAAAATAAATTCTATCCTCTTATCCTATTACACAGTGACTTTGGACTGTGTAGATGCCTTTGTAACTGACTGTCTTCATACTGCTGAATCTATTGTTTAAGTGGCTTACAAAGAAGAAAAGGGTCTTGAACTAAAAAGACTGTGTTTTGCCTTCCTCTAAAAAGACAAGGGTGTCTTATGTCCTCAAAACATCAAAGGGCAGGGTACCCTTACCACAAAACACAGAAAAGAATCATTTTGATTATGTATCCTGATTAGCTGTGTTTTTGTTCTTGAAGTTTATTTGTTGAGTTGCATGCCAAGGGGAAAAGCATTGTTTTGAAGGGACAGGGTCTTATATCAAAGGAGGGAATTTCACACTACACTCAAAACCATTGTTGCCTTATCAAACAGTGAGTTGACAGGCTGAGACAGAGTTTGGTTTGAAGAAAGCATTTCAAAAACTTTGAAGTAATTTGGTGTTTCAAAAGCACATCTAGGTCAGGACGCCTCCTAGGCAAGATAACAGAAGTGGGTTTCACAAGAGGTATGAGCCAATTTCTACCGAGGAGGTCAATGCACACCCATCTATCTTATTCAATTTTCAGGAGGTGGGATGCTTGGATTTTTGCCAGAGGGTACAAGAAGTCAAAAGTTTCTCGCCTTTAACACATTTGTGCGCCTTGAGGTTCAAAGACAAACATTTTCAAGTGGTAGGTCTTGATTTCAAGTTCTCCCCGAGATCCATATCCAAGGCTACTAAAATCCCATACATTGGCGAGAAATGGTTCAAGCAAGCCTATTTAGACTTGGATGACTACAAACCTTTCCTCAAACCTGAACACAGAGAAGCATGCCCTACTATTTTCCCTTTATCTTATCTTCTAGCAAGCTATGCTCCCCTTATGAAGATCATAATGAAGTATTTCACTTGTGAAGGGAGATTCTCCCGAGTTTATGCATACCACATCCGACTGTTGATGCATTTCACAAGAACCAAACAGCTGAATCTTCCTTTCTTCTTGTGCAAAAGCATTGAGAAAATGGCCTCCTCAGTCCAGAAGAAGCCTCCATCAGAGCAAATAGCCTCTCTATTTCATCACTCCTTTATTAAAATCATCATCCTTCACCAGCTTGAGAAGAAAGAGGTTTCTTGGGATGTTTTCATTAGTCACCCGGATTTCTCCACTGTCCCTCCAGTCCATACATCTCCCACATCTCCTACTCATCGCTCCTCGCCTTCCTCTAGCAGACCTACTCCTAGAAAGCTCAAATTCACTATAGAACAGGCAAAGGAGCATGGAGAAGGAGAGGGAGGTGGCCAACAAGAAGAGGAAGGGCATGAGCATGAAGAAAGGGATGAAGAGCAACAAACTGAAGATGAAGGGCAGCATCATGACAGTGGTGAAGGTGAGCAGCAGCAAGAGCAAGAATAAGAGAGTGCTGAACAACAACAACTCAGTGGTGATGAACAACAGGAACAAGAGGAAGGGCAGTAGTTTGATCAGCAACATGATATTGATGATCAAGGGAAGTAGGAAATTGAGACAGCGCAGCAGCATGACATTGAGGAGCAAGGGGCAGCCTGAAGAAGATACACAGCAGTCTCTTCATGATACACAACATTCTCCTCATTATGCACAACGGCCTCCTCAAGATACACAGTAGCCTCAAGAAGAAAAGAAAGTTCAAGGGGATGACAAGCAAGATGACAAAGGAAAAGGAATCATGCCTTCCTCTCCTAAAAAGGCCAAGCCCAGGACAACAAGAAAGAAGGTGCCCAAGGTTGTCACTCCAAATGTGGCAAGAGCTCTTCGTAGCAAAGGAAAGTTGCCGAAGAAGCCTACCGTTGACTTGCCTAAGAGGAAGAGCGCAAGGATAGCCTTTCAAGGCAAAGGAAAGGGCAAGGTAGGAGAAGGTCATGAGCATGAAAGTGCTTTAGATGCCATCCCAATTCCAAGTGATGACAGTGATAATGAGGCCCGCATTCTAGAAAACCTTTTGATCCAAAGAGAGAGAGAAATTGATGCATTGCAAGGTGATCTTCATAGGGCAAGGAATTTCAATCATTTCCTAGAAATCCAAAACAGGCAAATGAGTGTCCATATGGCTATCCATGAGACAAGGGCGACTAAGTACAAGAAAGAGGCCTCCAAAGCCCAAGCAAAGATAGATGAGCTCATAGGCGACTTCGCTGAAGGTGGAGAAGAAGACCAGCCTAGGCGAAAAAAGCCTAGAACCATAGGGCTTAAAAAAGCCCTTAAGAGACAAAAAGAAGAGGAGAACACCCTTCTCCAATCCACTCCCCTCACTGCATTGCTTGGGCAAGAAATTGAAAACAATAAGGAGGCATGGCTTGAAAGAGCCAATGAACATTTGGAGGGAAAGTTGGAGAAGGCAAACAGGGATTTAGAGCTGCAAAGGAGAATGACGAGGCATTACCAAAAGCTAAATCAGTTTGCCCGTCGCAAGTTAAAGGCTACCCAAGAGAAGCTAAAGGAGGCTAAAGGGAAGCGCCCGACACAGAAAGGGAAGAAGGACACATCAGGAATTGACATTTTGGCTTCTGTTTCAGAGCATGTTGATAGGGACCCTTGAGGGTCATACTCACCGATTTTGAGCGCATTTTGACATGTTTTGGTTTTTTTGGCATTTTTGAGTTTTTGTCAAAACTCATGAAATTCGCCATTTCATTTTGGGGATTCGTCAAAGGAGGAGGATGGTATCATTGGATGCCATAATTTCAGAAGCACACTCTCAGCGATTTTCAGAACATTTGGAGATCATTTGCTCGCCTGAAATGGCGAAAAAGGCTCGCTTTTTGCACACTCCGCCCGGTCTATCAGCAAACTGTAAGTTTTTGGTTTTTTATACACAGGTGCAGTTTTGGAGGATTTCCAGGCATCGGATTGGAAAAATTTCAGTCATTCCGAAAAGTAGACACTCAGAGCTTTCCAACGAGCTATCATGAGCCTCGTTTCGACATCGGGAAGCCTGCCAAATGTTGCCGGAAAGTCAGGGGACCTTTTGCTGATATAAATTTTGAGTATTTTGTAATTTTTGAACCTTTAAAAATTGCTTTTTCCAAATGTGTGTTTAGCTATTTTTGCACATGAAAAATGATGCAAAGTTAATTATTTTTCTTTTTTTAGCATTGTCTAGATATTTTATGAGATATTTTGTGCCTTGGGCTTTGCAAAGCCTCAAGGACAAGATTAGATATTTTGATTAGGCCAATAGGATGGCAAGTTGAACCATGAGGTTTTCCTCACTTTGGCCTATTTATTCCAAAGACTTTCATTGTAAAAGAGGGCTGAACTTGAGAAGAGAAGCAATATATGGTCATATAAGCTTTGGAAGAAATACTTGTCTTATGCTTTTGGATTGCCTCTTGGATGCTCTTGGATGAATGAAGAAGGATTGTTGTTGGATTCCATGACTTGGTAGAATGGTATAGTGTCGCTTGCTTTGTTGTTGTCTTCTAGTTTTCATTCATGAATACATGTTTCTTGCTTGCTATAGATCATTAGAGAACAAATTTGAGATATGCCCTTAGAGGCACCTCAAATTTCCTGTTTCTTCATAGCTTTCATGTTTTCCTCTTCCTTAGTTACATTAAAGAATTCTTAACTGCTCTTTAATAACTTGAGGATATTTTTGCTTGTTTCATTCATAGTTCTATGCATGCTAAGTATGATTTACGGTACGCCCTGCTTACCTATGGCTAGTTATAGTTCCATCCATGAAATTTCTCTTTGATTGATTAGATTATCATTTTGTTGAACCAAGGAGGCCTAGTTCCGATCTAGCCCTTTGCCTAAAACTATGCAAATCTTGTTGTTCAAAGTGCCCAATAACTTGAAGTATTGTGTTTAGGTGTTCCGGCATAGTAAGTTAAGTTGTTTGTCTTTCTTAAGTGTTTTCCCCAAAGTTTGATAGCAATTTCCCAAAGTTAGAGGGTCATATACTTCTATGCATGGATTGAATGTTTATTTATATGTATTGATTAGCTTATAGTTACATTTTTCATGATTAATGGTTTGCCCTACCATGTTTATGTTATCTATTAAACTATTTATGCTTGAAACTCTTTTATGTTCACAAACTTGATGTCCATTTACTCCATTTTACCCAAAGATCATTTCTACCTTGAATCAAATCGGCCCTTCAACAGCCTTGTATCACCGTCTTATAGCTTTCTTGACCTTTTCGACCCCATAGCCCAGTTGATCTGACATCTTTTTACCTATCTCGTATCTTTGATCAGTTTCATCCCTCACAACCTAAAAAACCAAAACCAAAAACATACTTCATAACTAGCCTAAAATCAGAACATAATAAGCAAACACACAGATATCCCTTACACATATAGAGAGAGCCCTCTCTGAGTCCAGGAAGGCTAGGTCCTTGGGCTCCAAAGCTTGGTTTGATGTTACATCGTCATTTGGCTCACCAATCGGCCAAATCACGGGAACCTAACATAATGGTGATCACGGTGGGACTCTGAGTAACAAAAAACTTAGTTTCCCTCATCTTTAGAGACTTTTGAGAATACTAGTTGATTGAATTATCCCACCGCTCACTAACATAATGGCAATCATGGTGGGACCTATTGAGTACATGATAGTCTAGCAAACTCTGATAGACTCTTTAGTCCTTCAACATTTAACTTAGACCATCAGCCTTTAGAATCATTCAGAGTAAACTCTCTGTTTCACCATCTTAGCAAAGTGATGAATCAGGTTTATAACACTCTTACATCCTAGGCTGCACATAAAACTCAGAAAAAACCACAAAAACTCCCTTAGATTGGTTTTTGATAGTATTGGTGGTGGACCATACACATATACCTCAAAAACAACTAAAAATCCACCTGGCGACTCCACTAGCCTCCAGTAGGCCTTACTACCTTGCTAAATTTTAGAATACCATCCGATTTAGCCACCTCATCGCCACCCTAACATAATGGCGACGTGACTCGAGTATTAAACAACCGAGAGATTCTAGACCTTAAGAGACCCGAGAATACTAGTTGATTGAATTATCCCACCGCTCACTAACATAATGGCAATCATGGTGGGACCTATTGAGTACATGATAGTCTAGCAAACTCTGATAGACTCTTTAGTCCTTCAACATTTAACTTAGACCATCAGCCTTTAGAATCATTCAGAGTAAACTCTCTGTTTCACCATCTTAGCAAAGTGATGAATCAGGTTTATAACACTCTTACATCCTAGGCTGCACATAAAACTCAGAAAAAACCACAAAAACTCCCTTAGATTGGTTTTTGATAGTATTGGTGGTGGACCATACACATATACCTCAAAAACAACTAAAAATCCACCTGGCGACTCCACTAGCCTCCAGTAGGCCTTACTACCTTGCTAAATTTTAGAATACCATCCGATTTAGCCACCTCATCGCCACCCTAACATAATGGCGATCACGGTGGGACTTTCCGAGTTCTGAGTTCATTTTAATCCGAATATCTTGCAAGACTCACCGAAAGCCCTTTTTTGAACTAAGCACACCCACTATTGAGCCACCTCTCGCCACACAATGATAATGGCGATCACGGTGGGACTTTGAGTAAAAACATCCTAGGTATCCCTTAGGAGCTCTCAAAATATCAGTCAAACTTAGAAGAGTAGAATCTGGTTGTCTCACCATCCTAGAAAAATGATGAGTCAGTTATAGGAAACTCTTCGAAACCTCAGGACTACATAAAACTCAAAAAACCCCAAAACACTCCCCTAGATTGGTTTTTGACAGTATTGGCGGTGGACCATATACATATACCTCAAAACAACTAAAAATCCACCTGGCGACTCCACTAGCCTCCAGTAGGCCTTACTATTTTACCGAACTCTAGGTTACTATCCGATCGACCTATCCCATCACTCACTAACATAGCGGGAGATGGTGGGACACTGAGTACATGACAGTCTAGCAAACTCTTATAGACTCTTTAGTCCTTTAGATACTTAAACAAGCAAGCAGTCCATAGACTCATTTAGAGTAAACTCTTTTTGTTCTCACCACCCTAGCAAAGTGTTGAAACAAGTTTAGAATACTTCAAACCATAGGCTGCACATAAAACTAGAAAAACCTTAAAAACATTTCCAGATTAGTTACTGGTGGTGGACCATAGCTATATCTTCACAAAAACAACCAAGTTCCACCTGGCGACTCCACTAGTCCATCCCTTTTGATTTTAACCATCCTTCACCTTAGTAGAACTTTAGAGAGGCCATCCATCCAAAACATTCATAAATACCATCCTCTCTAAACTCTTGACCCGAAATCTGGCTTCACGAAGAATCAACACCAGATCCCATCCAGACCCAAATCCCCCTATCATAGTAGATGACCCAGAGAAGATTCTGTGGCAAGCTTCTGAAACTGACCATCTAGCTACTAGTAGATCCATCCGTAAAACAAGATCAGTACCTAAACATCTCACTATCCTACCAGATTCACCTTTTGAATTAGAGTCGTCAAAAACTCTTTTCAGAAGCAAGTCGCATAGTAAGATAAACTTTGACGATCTTGAACCCCTAGACCAACCACAGAGTCATAGTAGAGAAGCCTCACCTTCCACCCCCCCCGAATTTCAGCTTCTCCATCACTTTGGCTCCTACCATCCCAGATCTGCTCAAAACCAGATCACTAGTCCAAGTTCATCCGCCACACCTGTCCAAACCGCCACTGTTCAAACCACCTTAGCTCATCCCACTAGTCCTCATCTTGTACATCATCCATTAGCTCCCGTCATGGCAGCCTGGTACGCACCTTTGGTGTTGCCACTACCTTTGGCTCCTCTCCCAAATAAATATCAAGACAAAATCCCACACTTTACCAGAGAAGACACTGCCACAGCTCAACAGCATATAAGTAGGATTAGCGATGCTTTTGAATACCTGGAAGTACAAGACGAGACCGTCAGAATGAGAATATTCGCCCAAAGCCTGGGTGGAGAACCCAAAACATGGTTCAAAAGCTTGCCTCCAAACAGCATCCACAAAATCCCAGAACTATATCAAGTCTTCAAAAATAGGTGGGAAGTCCGAAATAATCCTATTCAAATCCTTTCAGAATATAACAACCTAAAACGGGAAAATGGGGAAAGTGTCCAGGCATACTGCACTAGGTTCAACAGTGTGTATAATGCCCTCCCACCTCACTTCAAACCCCCACTTGGTTTAGCCTTGGTGAAATTCCCTAAGGGTTTTGATCCAGACATGACATATCATCTAAGAGACAAAGATCCCCCTACCCTAAAGGAAATGCAACAAGTAGCCATAAAAGCAGAAGCAAACTTAGCAAAAAAAAGAGCTAGGACTAGATCAGAAAGAAAAGTCACATATAGAGATGAGGTCTCCACTTCATCTCCTTCCCTAGATCCTAGAATAGATGACTTAGTCAAGACCATGGCCAAAATGTGGGAAAGGATAAATGAAAAGGCCCCTGTTAGGGACAATCAGCCAAACCCTCCAAACAGAAACCGGAACCAAAATTTTAGGAGGGAGCAGCCTCAAAACAGACCAAGGGAAAATGATCAACAAATTAGGCCACCATTTAATGAAAATTATGTGGAAAAAGATGATAGGGATACTGAAACCATTGATGAAAATCATTGGAATCTCATAGGTTCTGATAACGAGAGTGAGGTTTACCTCACAGCGGAAGAGCAAGAGTTATGCTCTCCAGGTCAGGACGAAACCAACTATGACGATCTCGAAGATCCTGCCATAGACTTCCAGAATTCCATTATAGAAGCTCACAGGCAGTATAACCTTAGAAGCAGAAAAAACCAAGACCATTCCAAGAAGGGTAATCCTGACATTATTAAAACCTCCGATACCATCCTTAAAAAGGCTACAGATAACAACAAAATTGTGGCCCAGAAAATTGACCAGAACAAAGATAAAGCTATTCAAACAAGCCTTGGCTCAGACACTCCTAGTACCTCTACAAAAATCCCCGAGGCGACTGTGTCAAACAAAATCCTGAACCAGAGTCAGAAAATTAAGAACATAGAAAAAGTAATGATCGAGAAAGCTGAAACAAATCTGTCCAGATCACAAATTCCTTTTAGTTTCGAAGGGGAAATTTCCAAGATAAAAATTACCATACCCCTTACTGAACTAATAACTGTAGATAGGTATAGATCTCAAATCTTCAAAGTTTTTGACATAGGAAGCGAGGCGGATACTTTGAATCTAACTGACGACAATCCCGAACTCCTATTCGGCCCAAAGATAGAAGTTCAATACCAAGAGGGATCTGTTTCCCCTTTCTATGTGAGTTTGAACATACGAGACAAGATACTACATAATGCCATGTTAGATTCTGGTGCCTCCCATAACCTAATGCCTAGAACGGTCATGGAAAACCTGGGACTAGAAGTAACTCAACCTTACAAAAACATGTATTCCTTTGACTCAAGTCAGGTCAAATGTTTAGGTCTGATAAAGAACCTAGATTTTGCTCTAACACAACTACCAGCGAAAAACTTGGTCATGGACGTAGTAGTAGCCGATATCCCTCCTAAGTATGGAATGCTACTATCAAGGGCATGGGCCGCCAAAATACAAGGTAATCTCCAAATGGATATGTCATTCGCTACCATCCCCGTTTTCAACCAGACTAGGAGATTATACCGAGAAAATCACATGAAATACATGGTTAGTAACCGGGATAAGCTGAACAACACTCCCATTTATTCCATTCATTCCAATTTAGATTCTTTTATCCTATATAATGAAAGTGATATGGACAAGCAGATAATAGAAAATGAAGAGGTTTTCAAACCGTCAGAAACACACTTCCCATTACTGAAAATGGAAACCAATGACCAAAGTGCCAAGAAACCTGAAAAACAGCTTAATATCTTGTATGAAAAAGAAGCTCTTTGGATTATAAGTTTTGACGGTTCTTGTGGCAAAGCTGGTTCAGGGGCCAGTATCTAGATACACAATACTAATGAAGGTCATTCTTTCAGATTAGAATTCCAATGTACTAATAACATTGCAGAATATGAGTCCCTTCTCATTGGTCTGCACATACTTAAGGACTTAGGCGCCAAAAAAGTATCAGCCCAGGGAGATTCAGAACTTGTAATCAGGCAAATCAAAGGTGAATATTCAGCAAAAAAACCCAACACTAAGGGAATACAGGAATTCAGCTTTAGACATCCTCAAAACCTTCGAGAAGTATGAACTCACTTATATCCCTAGGATTCGAAATATTCTGGCAAATGAACTCGCTTTTGCTGCAAGCAATGGCCAAACACCATGTCTAAATGAGCAATATAGCATTCAGGTCAAACATCGCCCTACTGTACCAGATAATATCAATCATTGGCAAGTATTCAAAGATGATGATCAAATTGATGACTTTTTACAATCTAGGAATGAATTTGAAGGCAATAGGAAAGATTTAGAAAATGAAGAAAGGGAATATAGCCACAATCAAGACCAAGAGCTAAACCTGCCTTCTCGAACAGATCTGAACCTGATAGATCCTTCATCTGGAACTGAGATAGGAGAGGACATTGCTCCAAGAGAACTCGAAGTCTTACATTGTGAAAATGACACCATACCCAGAGGGCTTGCACCTCTAGAGGAATTGTTTGATTTTAACGATGTGGCCAAAAAGCCAAAAATGGAATCCACTGAGGTCGACATAGAAGAATATAACATAGGAAGCTCGGAGGAACCTAGAAAGGTCAAACTATCCAAAACCCTTCCACCTCACATAAAACATAAATATATTGAGTTGTTTAAAGAATTCAAAGATGTGTTCGCATGGGGATACCAAGATTTGAAATCATACGACACAAGCATCATCCAACATAAAATCCCCCTCAAAGAAAACCAAAAGCCTTTCAAACAGAAGTTAAGAAGGATAAACCCAGTATTACTACCTTTGGTTGAAAAGGAAATCAAAAATATGTATGATGTTGGGATAATAGTATCTCTCTGATACTCTGAATGGGTCTCAAATCTAGTATCAATTAGGAAAAAGACTGGAGAAATCAGACTCTGTATAGATTTATGAAACCTAAATAGGGCCTGTCTGAAGGACAACTATCCTCTGCCCAAAATGGACCACATACTTCAGAAGGTAGTAGGTGCTAAAAGAATCTCATTGCTTGATTGTTTTTTTGGTTATAACCAAGTGCTGGTTTACCCCACTGATCAACATAAAACAGCTTTCACCACACCTTGGGGCACTTTCATGTACATTAAAATGCATTTTCGATTGATGAATGTTGGCGCCACATTTCAAAGAACCATGGACATAGCCTTCTCAGAAGACATAGGTGTTTTCATAGTCATATATCTTGACGATATAACGATATATTCTAAATCAGATGAGGAACACCTAGTACACTTAAGAAAGGTTTTCAACAAATGTAAAAAATATGGTTTATCCCTAAACCCCAAGAAAACACTTTTCGGTCTAGAAGAAGGAAAACTCCTAGGTCACATTATTTCGGAAGAAGAAATAAAAATAGACCCCCAGAGAATCGAAGGCATATTGCAAATAATTCACCCCAGAAACATAAAGGAGTTGCAGTCTTTTATCGGAAAGATAAATTTCTTGAGAAGATTCATCCCAAACCTTGCCGAACTCCTGAAAGATATCACAAATATTTTGAAGAAAGAGGTCGGGGTTAAATGGACTATAGAAGCCAAAAAATATTTTGAACTAATTAAAATGGGCTTAACTGAAACACCAGTATTGATAAGTCCTGATTTCACCAAAGATTTTTGCATTTTTTCATTTGCCTCGGAACACACAATAGCTGTTGTATTGTTACAAAAAAATGCAGCTGGGCAAGAGCAACCCATTGCCTTTTTTAGCAAATCCCTGAGAGATGCTCCCTTGAAATACAACATCATGGAAAAACAAGCATTCGCATTAGTAAAAGCACTGAAAGATTTCCGAGTTTACATCTTGCATTCTCATGTCGTAGCTTTTGTCCCTAATACTATCGTCAAGGACATTCTAAACCAAGATCCCGATGGTAAAAGAGGAAAATGGATCGCTATCATCTTAGAATATGACTTAGAAATCCGACCTACCAAACTAGTTAAAGGACAAGGACTTGCAAGGCTAATGGCTGAAACCAACCTCCAAGCTTTAGATATAAATTTTGTTGATGCCTTAGAAGAACAGGAAGAATGCACACTCCCTCCTATTGATCAAATGTTTCTGGATTCACCTTGGTATGCAGATATTCTTTATGTATTGTCTTATCTAAATGCTCCTCCAACTTTATCAAAAACAAAAGCAAGATTTCTTAAACAAAAATATTTAAAGTTTTGCATTATAGATGGTTTTCTGTATTGGAAAAATCCCACTGGTATGCTGCTTAAATGTTTGCTTGAGTCTGATGCAGAGAAAATTATGCACGAAATGCACGAAGGGGAATGTGGGGGCCATCTCTACTGGAAAACCACTGCAAAAAAAATCCTTAGAGCCGGTTATTATTGGCCTACCTTGTTCCCTGATACTCACAAACTAGTTATGACATGCCATAAATGTCAAATTTTTGATGGCAAGAAAAAGCTTTTACCTTTGCCCTTACATCCCATCATAGTTGAAGGACCCTTCCAGCAATGGGGTTTAGATTTCATTGGGGAAATTCACCCCTCCTCATCCGCTCAACATAAATGGATCCTCACAGCCACTGATTACTTTACCAAATGGATAGAAGCCATACCTTCCCGGAATGCCACTGATTCAGTCATCATCAAGTTCCTAGAAACCAATATCCTATCTAGATTTGGCTGTCCCAGAAAGATCATTACAGATAACGCCGCTGCCTTATCCTCCAAAAGAATGGTTGAATTCTGTTACAAATATCACATTTCATTAGGACATTCCACAGCTTATTACCCTCAAGGTAATGGTTTAGCCGAGTCCTCTAACAAAAGCCTAGTCAACATCATCAAAAAACTTCTTGAACAAAATCAAAAGGCATGGCATGGAAAACTAGTACACGCACTATGGGCTGATAGACTAACCACCAAAAAATCCATAGGTATGTCTCCTTACCAACTAGTTTATGGCATAGATGCCATTTTCCCAACATCTTTAGGGGTTCCAGTAATGAAACTATTGCAGGAAGTTCAAATAGAAGAAAATGACATGCAAAGGAGGGTAAATCAGAATATCCATTTGAAGCAAACCAGAGAAGAAGTTTACCAAAAGGCTCAGTTAGCGCAAGACAAAATAAAATAGATTTTTGACAGGAGAACTAAGGAAAATGATTTTCAGATTGGAGACAAAGTGTTAAAATGGGATTCCAGAAGAGAAGACAAAGGTAAACATGGTAAGTTTGAAAATTTATGGAAAGGGCCTTACATCATTAGCTCAGTCAGCGGAAACAATGCCTTTTTCCTACAAGAACCTGATGGGACTGAAGCTTTTGGAGGTCCTGTAAATGGTAGGACATTAAAGCATTACTTCTGTCAAGAACTCCAGTTCTAAGTTTAAACACTTTCATTCATTGTATATACCACTGTTTGAAAAATATATAAATAGAAAATTCAAAAACAATAAAAGATAGAAAAGAGGGCCGTTGAAAAATAGAAAAAAGGTCCCATGTTCCAAAAAATAGTCCTTCGGAAAGCGCACAAGTCTAAATGCCGCTACTAATACTCAAATGTCTTGTTCAACTATCTAGCCTAATCATAGCTGAACATGTTTAAATTTATTTGCTGATAAGTTAGTGAGTGAAAAATATGGTCAACATTGTGTAAGCTTGACTTATCAAAGAGAGTAGATTAGGAAAAGATACTGGTTCCACACACCCAAAACAGAACCAAAGAGGGAAGCGGGGATGAAAAACAAATTGTGCATCTTAGCCCTGTTTTTCCTAGTTTCCATTTTATGCAAAATAATATTTGTGTGCAGCTTGTCTTTTATGCCGCAAATGCATGACAAATCAGACTGTCTAATCCTGATTTGATCATCTTTTAAATTTTGTGTTTTAGATTAGAGAACAAAATCCTGTCAAATAGCTTAATCTTGACAGTTGATCTAGCGTAGGTAGAGTAATGAAGAAGTTCATCAGTTTAAT
The DNA here is from genome assembly GCA_034641835.2 of Pinus albicaulis. NCBI lineage: Eukaryota > Viridiplantae > Streptophyta > Pinopsida > Pinales > Pinaceae > Pinus > Pinus albicaulis. Next base: position 62,113,201 of record CM076576.1, read on the forward strand.
CTGAACTCCCGACAGATATAAGTGTAGAATTAGATAGGTTCATTTTTAAAAAATAAAAATATATTTTGTCAAAAGGCTGCTAGTTCAAATGCGCCAAAAGGAAGAAAAAATGTTAGGAAAGGTAGTGGGGTAGGTAGAAATATCATTGATGCTAATCATGCTGTCACTTTTCAGAAATAGCATCAAGGAAGAATGAAATGTTGTGCCAATGGGTAAGGCACTAGTCTTCATAAGCCAGAGATCTAAATTCTGGACACCTCCTGAAAAGGAGCTGCCCTCCCAAAATGGAGCGACTGTTAGTCATCAGTATTTTTCACTTGTTAGTGATGACTAGTTCTCACGGCCAAGTTTTCTAGCAGCTGATCCAAAAATTTGTCATATCTTCCAGCTGGGAAAACACCCATAAAACTTTTTTGCCCTCCTACTTTTCAGTCCGCCCATGACGAGATGAAACCTCATTATCAAATCCTACCTTGCCTCAGCCATAATAGTATACCCATCAGCTCTAAAAGGACAATCCACATCTATTCAAACAGTCTCCCCTAAGTTAGGAAGTGGCGCTTTAAGACATTTCACCCTTGGCAAACTATCCAAGAGCCCAAAAACTCCCATCTACTACAAACCAGTCATAACAGACCTCCCACTCTGCTAATAAAGTTGGTCATAGCCCTAAGTCGCGCCACTAATACACCCTTAAGTCTCAGCAATACATAGACCATAATCTCAAGCTGATTTGAGGTGTTTTATAGTGTTTGATGGATCTTTCAAGGATAGGAAACATGCCAGCATCTCAGAAGACAATTTTTGGTGCCACATGAGAAGACAACTGCTTCTCAATGTGATCCTGAGCCTGAGATGCATCGACAGGGCAAAAGAGTTTCTCATCAAGCTCTTGCAACCTCATTCAAGGCCTGAAAGGACAGTGGAAGAAAAACAACACTATCAAGGCCTGTTAACATCACATGGCTAAGAACCTCCTTCATCTATAAGTAGGGGGTTAAAGCACCTCCTTCATCTATAAGCAGAGGGCAATGGCCAAAGGTTGATTTTAAGATTTGCAATTGACTGTAAGACAAATTTGTTTTTGAACAATGAGATAGTGACTAGGGTTTTTCTAAAGGAAAAGTAATGATTGAAAGCAGAGGTAAGAGCAGTAGTGTTCTTCACAATTTGTTTTCCTGCCATCATGTGTGAAAGAAACCCTTTTCAATATGTTCATCAAGCAACCTTCATATGGCTGAGACAGAGAGTTGAAAAAACATCAGATATTTTTCCAAGTGAAGGACCCTCCCTCATTCATTAGCAGTGGGCCAGGGCAGTGATTATTTCTAGGTTTTCTCACTGACTGATAGACAAAGTATAAACATAATAAGTGATAGCTTAAACAGAGAAGTAATGTAAAGAGACCAAAAGGAAAGTAGGGGTACCACTGCAATCCAAGGGGTCAAGGTTATCTCTCAACAAGGTTTCTGTCAAAAGACAGTTTGTAGCTCCAACAAAACATAATTTGAAGAGTGGATGATGAGGTGAGTCATTGCACAGGCGAAAGAACTAATGATGATTATGTTTTAAAGAGTACTGGTCTCTCTGCTCACAAAATGGTGTCTTTCAAAAATTCTTATCATAGTTGACAAAGGAAATCTGAGCTCATTTTCCCCAAGAGGCAAAACAACTGAACATAGTTGTTCAAAATATCCAAAAAATAATTTTGGCATATTCTTTCAGGTTCTGGAAATCATTGAAGGCAAAGTTTACATGCCACTGCCACAAGAGGAGACATTTTTCCCTCTAAGTGAGAGACATTCAAAGAATTAAAAGGAAAAATTTCTCAAAAGGGTTATGTCATTTCAAAAAGGGAAAATAGGCTTAGAAAGAAGTGATCATTGTTTTCAAGTTTTTGTTTAAAACAAAGGAAGTTTGAAATTACAATGATAAAAAGGAGGACCCTTTTTCTCTGAATTAGAAGCAGTCAAAAGATTTCAATTTCTCATAAGGGTTAAGGGAGGCCTCACTTATAAACAAGTGGTTTTTTACCCCTATGCATATATCCAAACAAAGGATATCAGTTTATGCGTTGAGAGCTTTGAAAGAAGAAGTTTCAAAGTTTGATCTAAAAGCAAAGGCCTTTTCAAATTTTCTGAAGAAACTTTCTCCCATCAAGCATAAAATGACCGTTGGACTTTGTGCATTTCAAAGGGATAAAAAACCGTGGAAAAATCATTTTTCAAAACTCAAAGCACGAGCAAGGTTTTCCTCGCTGCCCTCGAGACCAGAGAAAGGGATTTCTTAACGAGATTCAAGGATTTTTTGAGTTCAGTATTTGCGTAGTGCGCATGTAGGTGCGCGCGGCGTGCTCAGACGCAGAAATCCCAAAGGATAATAAGGTGGCATGGCGCGCCTGTTGCCTCGGGTCCTGTCGGCCCGACAAGTGACCCGACAACAACTTATGCGCGACGCTCTTCTTGAAAAACACGCCGCGCGTATTTCAAAGGTTCTAACGCCTCCAAACCACTTGTAAAAGCTACTCAAACTCCTCAGGAAGCCTTTCATCAAATTTTAGAGGTATTTCTATGTGCCTCCCTTGGTTTTTTAAAAATTACTAAGTGATGGAAGGGGTTAAAAACCGCAGTTCTAGTTTTATGTAAAAAATTGAGATTTGCTGTGCTAATGTGGCTAGAAGTAAAACATTAAAGAGTGTTGAATT